>JAWNKX010000239.1:0-505756 GCA_035041755.1 Cacoxenus indagator
TAACTAATACAAAAAGTAAAACAAAGGCAAAATAATCAACAACAAGAATATATAAAAAGGCTTTTCTGGGCTCAGGAATGCCTGTTAAACGCAGCCCCGACTGTGCGTAGCACGCAAAATCAGCATCAGCCACCATTAAAAACAGCATTAGCGTACCCACGCTCTAACAGCTGTCAACGCAAACAACAACAATGCATAACTTATCACATCATCAAGCTATTCAAACAACAGCAATAACAACAGTGACTCTAACCAAGCTTCACATCCCGCTAATTTCGAAAGAGCAATGAACGCTCTCCCGCAGTACATCAAACAGTTCCATATGCACAAAGTGAGAACAATAACGCATCTTTAACACAAACAAACACAACCTCTCGCTCTCCCGCTCAACTAGCTGTCAGCTGTTCCGTGTCTACAGGTAATATGCAGCCTCTGCCGTGGAGTGCACAATGAGCTTCACCAACGACGCCACTCATTTTTGCAACCAACAACAACAACAACAACTACAACGCAGACATCAGCTGCTATCTCACTCCACACAACAACGACCACGTGAACTTTCTCTGCTACAATGCCAGTTTGCTCCCTCTCTTCAGCAACATTGATCGGAGGAACAACATCAAACACGCAAGTAGCAAATTCAACCAATCACAACCCACAAGAGACAAAAATACAACGTAACCGTAGTAAGCCCTCTCCCAACAACACTTACGAATGAAATAACAATAGTAAAAAAACTAGAAGCAAAACATAAACAACAACACAAACAGCACTGCAAAAGTACTGGCTGAGCGCTCCAAATACAAATAGGTTCGAAATTCTCTCACAAGACGAAACAACTTAAAACGACAGTGGTACAGAAGCAACTTCTAATGCGCCAAATTTACCTCGACCATCTACTAAAATCCACAAACCACCACCAATATACGTACAGGACCTATAACAAATTAACGTGCTAAGCAAAGCTCTGAAAAACACAATAAAACAAAACTACATATTAAAAACTCTTAAAAACAACGAAGTACACATACCGACAAGCGATTCGTCGGTCTACTCGGCCGTGGTTAAGATGCTTAGAGATAACCATACTAAATACTACACCTTTAAGCCCAAAGAGGAGAGGGGACTCAAGACTGTACTTAGGAATATGCACTACGCCACTGATCTTGACGAACTAAAGAATGAACTATGGGAACTAGGCCACGACGTTATTAATATACACAACGTACAATAAAAACTGACAAAGAAACCCCTGTCGCTATTTTTCATCGAACTAAAAGCCAACGCGAATAATAGAGAAACATACAACATCACCACTCAAAGTCATCTTTGAGCCACCACACCACAAAACCACGGGAGCTTAGTGCTCAGCCTGCCAAAAATATGGTCATACAAGAAGTTTTTGCACCAAAGACCCGAACTGTGTGAAATGCGCTGGCAAGCACAAGACTATTGACTGCAAACTAATAAGTGCGGATCAAATTAAATGAACTCTTTGTGGCGGCCCACACACAGCCAACTAAAAGGGATGTATACAAACACCTAAAATTGAAAAGATTTTCCTCACTAAGAGAGAAAGACGCTAAAATAGATGACCATCAAGCAGAAGAACAACCATATAAGCGTTACTGTCACCCTTCTATACATTGTGAAAACGTAGTACTAAGAGTCCAAATTGTGTTAACAGTTACATTTCAAGGGAAAATAAAAAAAAAATAAAAAAATTAAATTAAAATATTGTAGTTAGTGGATACTTTTTGAAGTGATGTTTCATGTTGTCCAGAATGACTCTTCAAGATTCGATATCGTGATTGGCCGTGAAATTCTGTGCCAGTGTTTTGGCGTTACTATTACTTGTACCAAATTTGAACTTTTCAAAGAAAAATGTGTGTGTGCCTTTTACTGGTTGGGCCTGATAGAACTTATTTTATAAAAATTCTGAAAGAATATTCAAATTCATTTATAGATGGCATACGGAAAATCCGTGTTACTACTTTACACTGTGAGATATGTTTAGTTGATCCAAGAAAAACTATACAAAGACGACCCTACAGACTTAATGCAGAAGAAAAGGAATTGGTTAGACATAGAATTAAAGAATTAATTGAATCAAATATCATTCGCCCCAGCTGTTCTCCGTTTGCTAGTCCCATGCTTCTAGTGAAGAAAAAAAATGGTTCTCACCAAATACCTATTCACCCTGATTCAATTGAGAGTACTGCGTTCGTCACACCAGAAGGACAGTATGAGTTCTTGACTATGCCTTTTAGGCTGAAAAATGCCCCATCAATGTTACAGCGTGCATTGGTGAATGCTTTAGGTGAGCTTGCCAACTTGTATGTTATCGTCTATGTTGGTGATATTTTGATTGCTAGTACCAAAGAGAAAGCATTCTCTAGACTACGCCCAGTTTTGAAGACTTTATCCACGGCGGGCTTTTCATTCAATATCACGAAATGTTCATTTCTTAAGTCAAGTGTGGAATATCTCGGATTTCAAATTAAGGCTGGTGAAATTCATCCCAATCCACGCAAGATACAGGCACTAACTAAATTACCCCCTCCGCGGTCTGTCTTCCAAGTAAGGCAGTGAATCGGCTTGCTTCCTATTTCCAACAATTTGTTCAGAAGTTTTCACAGTATATGAAACCACTTTATAGTCTTACCTCTAAAAAAACTTCATTTATTTGGAAACCTGAGCATGAACAGATCCGCCAGAGAATAATAGTTACCTTGACTAATACACCAGTGTTAACCATTTTCAATCCTCATCACACTATTGAGTTACACACCGATGCTACCTCTGATGGTTATGGTGCAATTCATAAAATTGATAATATGCCACACGTAATTGAGTGCTAAAGCAAGCAAACATCTTTAAAAGAATCTCGTTATCATTCATACGAATTGGAAACTTTGGCTGTATTCAATTCAATCAAGCATTTGCGGCATTATTTACATGGGCGTCAGTTTATTGTTCTCACAGACTGTAACTCCTTCCTCCTTCTTAGCCTTCTCGTACTAAAATTGACCTTACACCTAGAGTCCACCGCTGGTGGTCATATATGCAATCTTTTGATTTTGATATGCAATATAGACCTGGAAGACCTGGAAGTAGAATGGCTCATGTGGATTTCTTCTGGCGAAATCCATTACTATCAGAATCTCAAATGACTACTAAGATTCCTGAGAAGAAGATTCATTTGTAACAACGAGATCCAGAAACAACTTCGATCGTTTCTAAATTGCAAAGTGGCGAAATGGAAGATGAAGTGGCTGCTACGTACGTAAAGAAATTCCAAGACATTATGTTTACCTTTCAGATGGTCTGTGGTTAATCATGTCCACGAGGCTTTTATGCATCTCGGTTGGGAAAAGACCTTAGATAAACTATATGGACATTACTGATTCGAAAATATGTCCAAATATGTTCGTCAATTTGTGAACAACTGTATCACCTGCAAATTGTCTAAACCACTTTCCGATAAAATAGAGGCAGAACTTCACCCTATACTTAAGTAGATATCCCATGGCATTGAAAGCCTAGCGGTAAAAATGATATAAAGGAATATGTAATAGTTCAGATTGACGCTTTTACTAAATTGGTTTATTTCCACCTTCCTGTCAGGATTGATTCTGATAATTGCATAAGAGCACTAAAGTTGTCTGTATCATGGTGTGGCGTACCTACGCGCATAATTGTTTTGCTCTATGCACAAAATTGATTTACGCCTTATAGCAACTGGTGCCAGTAAAGCGAATGGGCAGGTCGTGCGTGTCATGAATACTCTAAAGAATATGTTGACTGCTGTTGAAACTGGTGACCGCTCTTGGCAGGATGCTCTGGGCGAGGTACAATTGGCCTTCAATTGTACGGCCAATCGTGTAACAATCTTTAGTCCGTTAGAGAAGACGACCTATGGGTTTAATTAGGAAATATGGCAAAAAATAATATGAAAAAAAATGCTTGCTATGATAAAATTAGATTCGATAGAAATAAGTGTAACATTGAAAGACACTAGGTTGACGATTATGTGTTGCTCAGAAATGAGAAAAGACATCAAACGAAATTTGATCCGAAATTCATAGGTCCATTTGTAGTGGCAGAAATTCTAGATGGAGATCGATATATCTTTAGATCGTTAAATAGTAAAAGAACCTATAAGTATTCACACGAATTTTAGCGCCGTATGTCTGCAGGGGAAATCCTTGCGGAAAAAGACGTCAGTGAAGGCGTTGAAAAAGACGTCAGTGATGGCGTTGAAAAAGACGTCAACGATGGTGTCGCAGGAGACGACAGTATATAATATCAATATCATTGTAACCCGAGGTTAGACCGTAGTGTCCATGCGTAAGCACAAATGTGGTTACGAGTTATGCTGATCAATCATTTACTGTAGAGTAATTGGAATTATGGTAAAGATCTTGTTGTGGAAATGTAGTGTGAGATTGTATAATTACACAGAAAAAGAAAAATAGTTGAGTGTCTTAATTTGTGGGATTCGTTGATTTGAGGCATTCGGTGTTGGTTTGTAATGCCGAATTTCTGTTACTATATTGGATTCTTTTTTCTTTTAAGCTGAATAACTAATTTATATTTATTATTTTTACTTTGTTTCTTAGATAAACGATAAAGTAGGAATGTAATCTTAATTAAATGGAACATAATACCAATCCTTTTGATTTTAATCAATAAACACCCGAGGACGTGTGTCAGTTAGGCTGGCCGTGTAGTAGCGCAGTTTAATGTGCGCAATTTATTCTGTATGTCGTATGGCAGTTAATATACGCAGTTTATTCATGTTTATCGAAGCACAAGCAAATATGCGTAGTTATACATATATGTTATGTATTTAGAGTGAGCGTGAATAAAGTAAATAATATCGAGTGTTCCCTTGTTGCCATTATTAAGAGAGTATATTCTATTTCTAAGAACGTGGCAAGAGAGAAAGAAGGATGTCTCTCTGCCGAGGGTGGAACGGTCGTTGATGTGTGGAAGAAACGACGGGAAGCACAGTGTTTGTGCGTGTCTGTAAGTGTGCCGAGAGCGAAGCACGAGTACGACTTAAATCAATTATCGTTTGAAAAGCAGGAGTCAGTTGAGTTTGGAGAACTGAATAGCACACAACGTACCGAGACTCCCTGCGTTCAAGTTAAACAATGTGCCACGCAGGCACAGCGGTCATAATTTAAAACACACTCAAACATATAGAACTCGAAAATTATCATTTAGAGAACATACCATCATCTAATAACCCCAGATTCTTTAGGATTTCTAACTATAGCAGCTGCTTAAAGTGCACCTAAACGCAAGATCACTTTGAAATAATATAATCACTTTCTGAAAACACTCGGACCACGCTTTATTGTCGGTGAAGACTTTAACGCAAAAAACACGGCTTGGGGCTCTAGAATGTCAAACAAAAAAGGTAAGGACCTACTGAGGGCTATTTACACAGTGAAAGCAACACACTTAAGCACCGGCGATCCAACTTTTGGCCTACTGACAAAAAAAATACCTGACCTTATCGATTTCTATATAATTAAAAATATTGATATACCAAAGCTCGCATTAAAATCAAGACTAGATTTATCTTCACACTATACTCCGATCCAACTTGACTACCAAAACAGCGTATTAACTGAGCGTAAAACCAACAAGATATAGAATTATCGCATTTAATGGGAAACTTACAGAGATTATATAAAGCGATCTCTGCCACTTAATATTTCAATTACAACTAATAGCGACATAGAATCATCAGTGATTCTCTTCAATGATGTAATCGAGAAAGCTGCACTACAGTCGACTCATACACATAAGACCACAGAGCGCAATGCTTTCACTCCAACTTCTCTCCGACGGCTTATCAACAGAAAGCGAAAACTGAAGGAAATTCAACAAAGCATTAGAGCCCCATCTTCTAAAAAAGACTACAACAAAGCGACCAAAGAACTGAAAAAATATTTAATCGAACAAAAACGAGAACAACTAGAAAAGTATCTCCAAAACTTAAACCCGAAAAGATGCTCGGACAAGACATTTCATCAACCACCATTGAAAATGGACGAAGGGACATGGGCTAGAACAGACATTGAGAAAGCTACAACGTTAGCCAATTATGTTTTTATAATGTTTTTGCGGAGAATGATACTACCACTGATGACTCACTACCTCCTCTGAACGGAGGTCGTTCAACTGTAGCACTAAAGAAGATCTCTACGAAAGAAATAATTGCAACTATAAAATACAACATTGAACATAAAAAAGCCCCTGGCTACGACAAAATAAATCTATAAACTGTCGAAAATTGGTGAATTCTCAATAACTGCTACAGAACACAAGACCGTCTACTAAACTAAATGAGTTATGTATTCTAATGATCTTGTAAAAATACCTGAACAAGATATATTGGAGGAGTTGAAAACTCAAAACTTAATCGATATATACAAAATTAAGAAACGGCAAGACAACTCTCTTGCCGTTGAAACTGGTCTCTTCATCCTTAACTTTGCGGCTCACACATTACCAGAGAATGTGATGATTGGGTATGAAAGGGTACATGTTCGTCAATATATCCATCTTCCTCTAAGATGTAAGATTTGCATTCGATTTGGACACCCAACACCGATTTGCAAAAGCAACAAGACATGCCCCAACTGTTCAGAAGAATCCCATATAAGTGAAAATGAAACCAGCTTACAAGAAAAATCATGCTTCAATTGCAAACATAACCGAAATCCAAAGCAATCACTCTCCACTAGACAGAAAGTGAATGGCATTCATTAAACAACAAGTGAAAACAGCAACAAAAGTTACAGAAAATGTAGATCATAAATCTGCACTAAGATATATAATATCAGCCACTCCCACCAGCTCACTTAATACTCCAAAGTAGTGACCAATCCTCCACCACAAGCGACAAGCAATACAAAGCTCACTGCCACTTCAACGATGGCAGAAATCCCCACACCTGCAGCCACTCCCACCGCTTCAACATCAGAAGTACAACCCGAAATCAGGACTACAACATCATATGATGAGATGATGGACACTGACACGCAATCTGTCTCCGATGAAGGTGACAATTATTCAAAAGTCCAACCTTCATCCGACCTTAAGCAAAAACCTCACCTCAGAGTGAGTTACCCTCTCAGTGCTAAATAAAGAAATAAAGTTAAGAATAATAACAACATTAATGCTTATATAAGCAACTACAACCAGTTGCCAATCATACTCAAACAACTCAAGCCTAAAATCATCTGTCTTCAATTATATTTATTTATTTATTTATTTTTTTTTTATATTTAATTTTTTTGTTATTATTAGAACAACTTCAATAAATTGTATATACAAAAATTAACAAAACAACTTAAATAATAAGTGGGAATATAGTATTGTGTATTAAAAGGATCTATTACGGAGGTCGGCAGGGTGCGATCTTCTCAGCCGTCTAGCCAACCTAACTCCTCCCATTCTGCGTAGTTTTAGAAGGCGCCTTGCTAGTTTATTTGGATGATTTTTTAACCTCTCTATATATTTTTTGGCCTGACGATTTATCACATGGCCAATTTTCGGTATTTTTAGTCGTTTTCAAGGTCCGCCGTTCGCATGAACCAAGGGCCACCAGTAAGCATTAGCAATGTCTTGGCCTGCAGTACTCTCACCTTCTTGATGTTTGACCTCGCTGCAATGCCATACAGCTGCAAACCGTATCACCAAGCAGGAGCAATTATGGTTTTGTAAATGTTCACCTTATTTCCCAAGGACAATTTATTCCTGTTAGTTAAAAGCCAATGTAATTTGCCAATCCTTTGTATTAAGGATTTCGTGATACTTGAAATATGCGTCTTGAAAGTTAGCCGTCTATCCAAATAC
Organism: Cacoxenus indagator; assembly: GCA_035041755.1. Lineage (NCBI taxonomy): Eukaryota > Metazoa > Arthropoda > Insecta > Diptera > Drosophilidae > Cacoxenus > Cacoxenus indagator. Next base: position 7,879 of record JAWNKX010000239.1, read on the forward strand.
ACACCCAGTTATTTGTAACCTGAATGGTGTTCCAGCAGTTGGTTTCCAATGAAAACACCCGGACAGAAATCCGGCCGTAAGGCGTACGTCACATTGGCACATTTGTTTTTGTTAATGTTCCAACGTCGTGTCCAGTTTTCAAAAATATGCAGGTATTGCTGCAGTGAGTCCGTAGCTTCGTAAATGCACTTGTTTCTGCCGAGGATGGCCGTATCCACTGCAAACGTGGCAATAATCAGATCCAGAAGATCTTTCAGTGGTATTTCTGACCCAGTGGGCATCTCGTGCGTGAACAGGATATAGAGTGTAGGCCCCAAAACGCTACCCTGGGTTACAAATGCGCAAATCGCCTTGATGCTAGATTCCACACCATCCAGTACCACTGAGAAGGTTCTGCTCTCAAGGTAGCTGGGCACGAGTAACCATAGTTGAGGCGGCAAGAGATTCTTGAGCTTTCTGAGCAGCCCGTCGTGCCAAACTCGGTCGAAAGCCTGCTTTATGTTAAGATACGCTGCCACCACGTACTCCTTAGCCTTAAATCCTTCGAGAATAAAGCTAACCACCCTACTCAGCTGCTCTGGAGTTCCGTGGGACTTATGAAAGCCAAATTGGAAAGAAGGAAATATTTGCTTTACCTTTTTTAAGTCCAGGATCCGTGTCAGCAAACAGCGTTCAAACAATTTTGCTACAGTGAGTAGCAGGATAATTGACCTGTAGTGTAAGTGTAAAGTGAAAGGGCTCTTGCCGGCCTTATGAATCATGCAAATTCTCTCCTTCTTCTTAAAAATGAGGACCAGAAATAGCACAGCTTTTTAGCGGCATTGCATTAAGTGTAAAGTTGTCCAGTCTATCTTCACCTGGAGCCTTTTTAGTGTTGTGCTGAGATGGTCCCTCGGCTGTAATGGAAGCAACCGATAGGCATAATTGGCCGGCGGTTTCAAGTCTCATATGGATCTGGCGAACGCTGAGTTCTGAGCTGGTATCAAATGGCTGAAATCGAGCTTCCAATTATTCGGCGAAAGCCACGGCTCGGTCGCTTAAAGATCTAGCCCAAGATCCGTCAGACTCCTTGATTGGAAATTTTGGGGTTACCTGTTGTTTATACCTTCTCGCCAACTTCCACAAGGAGTGCTTTGTGGGGTCATCGGGGGAGACATTTGACAAAAACCTGTCAGTTTCTTCCTGTTTATGCAGCGTCAGCAGCTTTTTGACTCATTTAACACTCTACGAAGGACTGTCTCCTAAGTCTCCTCTTAATAAGCAGCAGTGCTTCACTAGCTGGGGGAACACCAGAACGCACTCTTGGGCCATGTGGTGGATTTAAAGGGGCGGCAATGAGAGCAGTTGTGTGCACCTTTTTTTTTTTTTACATTGACATAGTATGTACGCAATGACCACACACTGATCTCACATGGGGCAGGCCCAAGTGTCATCAAAATTCACCCAGTCAAATAGACTGGGCTCAGCTGGTGTTAATTGCTACATTCTTTGGTGAACATGGGATACCAAAGCTAATGAGAATTGGAAAAAGCAGAAGATGAAGCTGAAGCAGTGACTAGTAAGGTTACCTGCAAAAGCCTAGTTTTTTTCCTAGGAATAAACTCATGGGCCACCATATGTGCAGGCCAGAAATTAGCGCCACAAATGCCAGAAAATACTTCCACAGCAACTGAAAGCACCTTATTTAGAAAGATCTAGTGCGCGTCTTCAATGTCTTGGGGCATCAGGATTTCCAAGTTTAAATTTAGAGATTCATCAAGATCTCAGCGAAATGCAGCTAAGTCATTTCCAGGTGGCAGCAGTCGTCCTTTTATTGTTTTGACATTCGAAGTGGAATCAAAATCAACCACAAGGGAAATTGATCAGAGGAGAGTTGATACTCAGTCCTGATAGATAACTCGTCAGAGCGCAGCCCATTATAAATGAAGAAATCAATTGCGCTGGGTGTGTGTATTAGGGTGTACGGGAAATAGGTCGCTTGACCAGTTGCCAGGATTTGAGTTGTTGAGTTTTGCACAACTTCCTGTAAGCAGTTACCCCTTGTATCCGCTCTAAAGTTACCCCAGAATCTGCTTTTGGCGTTAAAGTCTCCACCTATGAGAAACATTCTTCCTAGATTGTTTAAAAGATCTTCGAAGTCTACAGATGACCAATTAAGATGCGGAGGTAGATATAATGCAGAGACTATTAACTCGCCCCTACTGGTTGAAATCTGGATGGTGGCCATCTGTGATTTCGCTGTTCTCACTGGCTCTTGCAAAGAATATCAGATTTCTTGCTTAATAAGCACAGCCGCTCCTCCCCTTTTCCTGTTTCTGGGATGGTCTGCTTTGTGAATGTTGTAGCCAGGTATAAAGATCTGGACTCCAGTTTGCAGCCATGTTTTAGTGATGAACAACACATCAATGTTATGGGTGGTAAGGAAATGCTTAAGCTCCTCAACATGCCCAGAAATTCCATGAGCATTCCACAATCCAAGGCTGAGTGAACGGGGCATCATTTACGGGCATTCATGAAATTGACTCATAATTGTTTGAGGAACTGATTGCTCTCCTTAAGTTCATTAAATATTAAGGTAATTGTGTCAACTTTAGCTGTGAGGGCTGTTATTGCAGCCTCTAACCTGGTAATGCTGTCAGGGGTCTGTGGTGATTGATGTAGATGCACAGCTCTGTTGTTAACATTGCAAGATCTCTTCGGAGGATTAGTTATATGCAAACCAGCACGTAGTGTGTCTGCATATGAGGTGTCTCCCTTGACCATTACCGCCGGGACGTAGAATAGAATCTATAATAAAATCTTCCCTGTTGTTGCTACGCGCCGAAATTGAAATATTGGGTTTGAGGCCATTTAATTTGTTTTTGAAACCTCGGCAGTCCTTACTCCAAGCAGCATGTTTCTCACCGCAATTTATGCAGCAAAGGTCCTCAACAGCCAAACATTGTGTGGTGATATGGTTTTGCCCACATTTTCCACAAATCAACTGTCGCAGGCAGTAATTTTTGGTGTGCCCAAACCCAAAGCATCTATAGCACTGAATGACAGTCAGGTTCTTTTTTGGAATTTCCACCAGGACACGTTGCCTGCCTCTATGCTGAATTTTCAGAGCCTGCTTATTGTTAGGCGCTTTGGCAAGGTTGATGAAGAAGAAGTTGTTTGGTACCATCTTTTCAGTGTCTGCTTCATTAACCTTAGTGATTAACTTGCGGGGGTTGGGATTAAACACACCAGTGACATTGTAGCCTTTGGTATAAAAGGCTTCCTTGATAATATTGTGGGGGGTGGTGCTGGGCAGGTTGCGAACAACTACCCTGAAAGCTTTGTCCTCCTTAAGCTGGTATGTGTAGTGTTTAATGTTACGCTCTTTTAGGTAACGAACCAGAATACGATTCGGAATCATCAGAATAGACCCTTACAGTATAGTTTCTCATAACTTTAAGAGAGAGACTGTTTGGTCCGGTGACCAGAGCCAGCTCCTGTTCCAAAAGGTGAGCATTGCTCACATTATCAATGTTGATAGGGGGTGTTTTTCTAGTCCTTCGAGTGGTTACAGTATCGATTCCCTCAAGCAAAGCATCAGCGTCAAGGACCATTTTCTCGGCTTCGACAAGTGTTTCAGTGGTCTCATCCTCATTCCCAGCGTTAGATAGCAGAGCAAACCAATTTGATGATGTGCCAGGACTTTCCAGAGAAATAGAAGATTCCACGGTTTGGGTTGACCCCATTTTTCCCTTCTTTACCCTACCATGACGGGAAAATGGACTGGGTGGCCTTTTTGATGCAGCCGTCTGCCACCTGAGCACAAGGAGTGGCAGTTGTGGTACAAATCGAGATCGTGCTAAAAGAAACAGCTGGCACCGGGGCAGCGCCAGTCAAAAGTTGACTCTGCAAATCAACGAACGAGCACATTTCAGGTAAGGTGCTTGAATGCGTCACTATATACTTGAAGACACTTGACGTTGTCATTGTTGTTGTTGTCATAGTTGATGTACAGTTGTCATGTAGCCATAAGGTATCATTAGGAACCCGCCGCAACTCGGAGTCAGATAGATTTGAGTCATCTGTGTTAGAATTGCTAACACCCGAAACGCCGCTAAGATTCCGAATTTTTACCATTTTTAATGCATTCGCCGCAGCGCGGCGAACCGAATGACGCTTAATTTTACCCGTTCTTATTTTTAATTTTAACTGAGGTTTTAGCAAAAGGAATTTCTTTATTTAATTTATTTTAATTCTTCACTTGACTTTTTTGACACAAGATACAACGGAGAACGGGATATTATATATGGATATTACTGGTTCGAAAATATGTCCAAATATGTTCGTCAATTTGTGAACAACTGTATCACCTGTAAATTGTCTAAACCACCTTCCGGTTAAATACAGGCAGAACTTCACCCTATACCTAAAGTAGATATCCTATAGCATACCATATATATTGATATCACAGGAAAACTTAGCGGCCTTGAATTGTACGGCCAATCATATAACAATCTTTAGTCCGTTAGAGAAGACGACTTATGGGTTTAATACCAATACATAATGACGAAAACAATATTTCTTTAGGAAAAAAATAATATGAAAAAAAATGCTTGCTATGATAAAATTAGATTCGATAGAAATAAGTGTAACATTGAAAGACACAAGGTTGGCGATTATGTGTTGCTCAAAAATGAGGAAAGACATCAAACGAAACTTGATCCGAAATTCAGAGGTCCATTTGTTGTGGCAGAAATTCTAGATGGAGATCGATATATCTTGAGATCGTTAAATAGTAAAAGAACTTATAAGTATTCAAACGAATTTTTGCGCCGTATGTCTGCAGGGGAAATCCTTGTGGAATTAGACACAGTTGATGGCAAAGAAGGCGTTGAAAAAGACGTCAGTGAAGGCGTTGAAAAAGACGTCAACGATGGTGTCGCAGGAGACGACAGTATTTAATATCAATATCATGGTAACCCGAGACCGTAGTGTCAATGCGTAAGCACAAATGTGGTGCGAGTTATGCTGATCAATCATTTGCTGTAGAGTAATTGGCATTATGGCAAGGATCTTGTTGTGGAAATGTAGTGTGAGATTGTATAATTACACAGAAAAGGAAAAATAGTTGAGTGTCTTAATTTGTGGGATTGATTTGAGGCATTCGGTGGCGGTTTGTAATGCGGAATTTCTGTTACTATATTGGATTCTTTTTTCTTTTAAGCTGAATAACTAATTTATTTTTATTATTTTTACTTTGTTTCTTAGATAAACGATAAAGTAGGAATGTAATCTTAATTAAATGGAACATAATGCCAATCCTTTTGATTTCAATTAATAAACACCCGAGGACGTGTGTCAGTTAGGCTGGCCGTGTCGTAGCGCAGTTTAATGTGCGCAGGTTATTCTGTATATCGTAAGGCAGTTAATATACGCAGTTTATTCATGTTTATCGAAGCACAAGCAAATATGCGTAGTTATACCAATATGTTATGTATTTAGAGTGAGCGTGAATAAAGTAAATAATATCGAGTGTTCCCTTCTTGCCATTATTAAGAGAGTATATGCTATTTCTAGGAACGTGGCAAGAGAGAAAGAAGGATGTCTCTCTGCCGAGCGTGGCCTGGACCTAAGTAAATCTTTAGAGGGAAGTGCGTCTCATTGGATGGCTCAGATATGTTTCGCCGGTATGACATGGGAACAATTCAAGAAATTGTTCTTGCAGTAGTTTGAAGGCAACGAAACTCCAGCAGCTGCATTGATAAACATGTTTAACGGTCGCCAAAAAGAAGGAAAGTGTCTTTCACTGTATGGAAGTCGCTTAGTCACGTCACTTACATCCAGGTGAAAGTCGATGACTACAGAAGAAATAGCCGTATCGGTCGTCTTAACCCATTCGGCTCAAATAGATACCCGACTGCAACGTCTGGCGTTCACAGCAATCATCAAAACGGGAAGCGAATTTTAGCAGGAATTGGAGCATTTGCATATGGAAAGAAAATGGAGTATTCGACTGCGGAAAATTCATCATGTTCAGGTGGAATTAAAAGAGTGAAATTCTCCCGTAATATAAAATGACATTTTTGCTGAAAGACCGGACATAAGATTGTTGAGAAGGGACACAAGAATGCACCCAGAGCCTCGATGGGTCATCGATTGCAGGAGGTCGGTCATCTCTAGTTTGCTATAAATGTGGAAACCTTGGACACTTTGCATGAGCCTGTGCCTAGCGCAATTCATCACCGAGCAAAAACAAAGCTGATTTAAAGCATGTGAACCTTTGTACACTGGCCAAACCAAAGGGTAATTTACTTCAATCCGGTGAGTCATTTTCATTTTGTTTCCACTCTATGGCTGAGTATTCTCTCATCAAAGAACCCGTATCTCAAACGCTATCGGGCAATAGATTCAACAATGTTGTTATTCTTAAGGGTATCGTAGATATTACTGTATATAGCTCTTTACAAATGTTTTCTAATATAGTAGTTCATTCGATTCGGAGCAAGTAAAGTGTTAATTCGATTGATCGTCTACTCTTGCGCTCTGAATTTAACTAATACAAAAAGTAAAACAAAGGCAAAATAATCAACAACAAGAATATATAAAAAGGCTTTTCTGGGCTCAGGAATGCCTGTTAAACGCAGCCCCGACTGTGCGTAGCACGCAAAATCAGCATCAGCCACCATTAAAAACAGCATTAGCGTACCCACGCTCTAACAGCTGTCAACGCAAACAACAACAATGCATAACTTATCACATCATCAAGCTATTCAAACAACAGCAATAACAACAGTGACTCTAACCAAGCTTCACATCCCGCTAATTTCGAAAGAGCAATGAACGCTCTCCCGCAGTACATCAAACAGTTCCATATGCACAAAGTGAGAACAATAACGCATCTTTAACACAAACAAACACAACCTCTCGCTCTCCCGCTCAACTAGCTGTCAGCTGTTCCGTGTCTACAGGTAATATGCAGCCTCTGCCGTGGAGTGCACAATGAGCTTCACCAACGACGCCACTCATTTTTGCAACCAACAACAACAACAACAACTACAACGCAGACATCAGCTGCTATCTCACTCCACACAACAACGACCACGTGAACTTTCTCTGCTACAATGCCAGTTTGCTCCCTCTCTTCAGCAACATTGATCGGAGGAACAACATCAAACACGCAAGTAGCAAATTCAACCAATCACAACCCACAAGAGACAAAAATACAACGTAACCGTAGTAAGCCCTCTCCCAACAACACTTACGAATGAAATAACAATAGTAAAAAAACTAGAAGCAAAACATAAACAACAACACAAACAGCACTGCAAAAGTACTGGCTGAGCGCTCCAAATACAAATAGGTTCGAAATTCTCTCACAAGACGAAACAACTTAAAACGACAGTGGTACAGAAGCAACTTCTAATGCGCCAAATTTACCTCGACCATCTACTAAAATCCACAAACCACCACCAATATACGTACAGGACCTATAACAAATTAACGTGCTAAGCAAAGCTCTGAAAAACACAATAAAACAAAACTACATATTAAAAACTCTTAAAAACAACGAAGTACACATACCGACAAGCGATTCGTCGGTCTACTCGGCCGTGGTTAAGATGCTTAGAGATAACCATACTAAATACTACACCTTTAAGCCCAAAGAGGAGAGGGGACTCAAGACTGTACTTAGGAATATGCACTACGCCACTGATCTTGACGAACTAAAGAATGAACTATGGGAACTAGGCCACGACGTCATTAATATACACAACGTACAATAAAAACTGACAAAGAAACCCCTGTCGCTATTTTTCATCGAACTAAAAGCCAACGCGAATAATAGAGAAACATACAACATCACCACTCAAAGTCATCTTTGAGCCACCACACCACAAAACCACGGGAGCTCAGTGCTCAGCCTGCCAAAAATATGGTCATACAAGAAGTTTTTGCACCAAAGACCCGAACTGTGTGAAATGCGCTGGCAAGCACAAGACTATTGACTGCAAACTAATAAGTGCGAATCAAATTAAATGAACTCTTTGTGGCGGCCCACACACAGCCAACTAAAAGGGATGTATACAAACACCTAAAATTGAAAAGATTTTCCTCACTAAGAGAGAAAGACGCTAAAATAGATGACCATCAAGCAGAAGAACAACCATATAAGCGTTACTGTCACCCTTCTATACATTGTGAAAACGTAGTACTAAGAGTCCAAATTGTGTTAACAGTTACATTTCAAGGGAAAATAAAAAAAAAATAAAAAAATTAAATTAAAATATTGTAGTTAGTGGATACTTTTTGAAGTGATGTTTCATGTTGTCCAGAATGACTCTTCAAGATTCGATATCGTGATTGGCCGTGAAATTCTGTGCCAGTGTTTTGGCGTTACTATTACTTGTACCAAATTTGAACTTTTCAAAGAAAAATGTGTGTGTGCCTTTTACTGGTTGGGCCTGATAGAACTTATTTTATAAAAATTCTGAAAGAATATTCAAATTCATTTATAGATGGCATACGGAAAATCCGTGTTACTACTTTACACTGTGAGATATGTTTAGTTGATCCAAGAAAAACTATACAAAGACGACCCTACAGACTTAATGCAGAAGAAAAGGAATTGGTTAGACATAGAATTAAAGAATTAATTGAATCAAATATCATTCGCCCCAGCTGTTCTCCGTTTGCTAGTCCCATGCTTCTAGTGAAGAAAAAAAATGGTTCTCACCAAATACCTATTCACCCTGATTCAATTGAGAGTACTGCGTTCGTCACACCAGAAGGACAGTATGAGTTCTTGACTATGCCTTTTAGGCTGAAAAATGCCCCATCAATGTTTCAGCGTGCATTGGTGAATGCTTTAGGTGAGCTTGCCAACTTGTATGTTATCGTCTATGTTGGTGATATTTTGATTGCTAGTACCAAAGAGAAAGCATTCTCTAGACTACGCCCAGTTTTGAAGACTTTATCCACGGCGGGCTTTTCATTCAATATCACGAAATGTTCATTTCTTAAGTCAAGTGTGGAATATCTCGGATTTCAAATTAAGGCTGGTGAAATTCATCCCAATCCACGCAAGATACAGGCACTAACTAAATTACCCCCTCCGCGGTCTGTCTTCCAAGTAAGGCAGTGAATCGGCTTGCTTCCTATTTCCAACAATTTGTTCAGAAGTTTTCACAGTATATGAAACCACTTTATAGTCTTACCTCTAAAAAAACTTCATTTATTTGGAAACCTGAGCATGAACAGATCCGCCAGAGAATAATAGTTACCTTGACTAATACACCAGTGTTAACCATTTTCAATCCTCATCACACTATTGAGTTACACACCGATGCTACCTCTGATGGTTATGGTGCAATTCATAAAATTGATAATATGCCACACGTAATTGAGTGCTAAAGCAAGCAAACATCTTTAAAAGAATCTCGTTATCATTCATACGAATTGGAAACTTTGGCTGTATTCAATTCAATCAAGCATTTGCGGCATTATTTACATGGGCGTCAGTTTATTGTTCTCACAGACTGTAACTCCTTAAAGCCTTCTCGTACTAAAATTGACCTTACACCTAGAGTCCACCGCTGGTGGTCATATATGCAATCTTTTGATTTTGATATGCAATATAGACCAGGAAGTAGAATGGCTCATGTGGATTTCTTCTCCCGAAATCCATTACTATCAGAATCTCAAACGACTACTAAGATTCCTGAGAAGAAGATTCATTTGTACGAGATCCAGAAACAACTTCGATCGTTTCTAAATTGCAAAGTGGCGAAATGAAAGATGAAGTGGCTGAGACGTACGAACTAACAACTAGAATTCTTTACCGAAAAATTCAAAGAAATTCCAAGACATTATGTTTACCTTTCAGATGGTCTGTGGTTAATCATGTCTACGAGGCTATTATGCATCTCGGTTGGGAAAAGACTTTAGATAAACTATATGGATATTACTTTTTTTTTACTCAACCTTCTTTTTTTTCTTTATATTTAATTTTTCTGCTATTATTAGAACAGCTTCAATTAAATTGTATATACAAAAATTAACCAAAACAACTTATATAATAAGTGGGGATATAGTATAGTGTATTAAAAGGACCTATTACGGAGGTCGGCAGGGTGCGATCTTCTCAGCCATCTCGCCATCCTAGCTCCTCCCATTCTGCGTCGTTTTAGAAGGCGCCTTGCTAGTTTATTTGGATGATTTTTTAACTTCTCTAAATATTTCTTGGCCTGACGATTTATTACATCGCCAATTTTCGGTATTTTTAAGTCATTTTCAAGGTCCGCCGGTCGCATGAACCAAGGGGCACCAGTAAGCATACGCAATAACTTGGCCTGCAGTACTCTCACCTTCATGATGTTTGACCTTGCTGCTATGCCATATACCTGCAAACCGTATCGTCAAGCAGGGGCAATTATTGTTTTGTAAATGTTCACCTTCTTTCCCAAGGACAATTTATTCCTGCTAGTTAAAAGCCAATGCAATAAACCAATCCTCTATCTTAAGGATTTCGTTATACTTGAAATATGCGTCTTGAAAATTAGCCGTCTATCCAAATACACACCCAGGTATTTGTAACCTAAATGGTGTTCCAGCAGCTGGTTTCCAATGAAAACACCCGGACAAAAATCCGGCCGTAAGGCGTACGTCACATTGGCACATTTGTTTTTGTTAATGTTCCAACGTCGTGTCCAGTTTTCAAAAATATGCAGGTATTGCTGCAGTGAGTCCGTAGCTTCGTAAATGCACTTGTTTCTGCCGAGGATGGCCGTATCCACTGCAAACGTGGCAATAATCAGATCCAGAAGATCTTTCAGTGGTATTTCTGACCCAGTGGGCATCTCGTGCGTGAACAGGATATAGAGTGTAGGCCCCAAAACGCTACCCTGGGTTACAAATGCGCAAATCGCCTTGATGCTAGATTCCACACCATCCAGTACCACTGAGAAGGTTCTGCTCTCAAGGTAGCTGGGCACGAGTAACCATAGTTGAGGCGGCAAGAGATTCTTGAGCTTTCTGAGCAGCCCGTCGTGCCAAACTCGGTCGAAAGCCTGCTTTATGTTAAGATACGCTGCCACCACGTACTCCTTAGCCTTAAATCCTTCGAGAATAAAGCTAACCACCCTACTCAGCTGCTCTGGAGTTCCGTGGGACTTATGAAAGCCAAATTGGAAAGAAGGAAATATTTGCTTTACCTTTTTTAAGTCCAGGATCCGTGTCAGCAAACAGCGTTCAAACAATTTTGCTACAGTGAGTAGCAGGATAATTGACCTGTAGTGTAAGTGTAAAGTGAAAGGGCTCTTGCCGGCCTTATGAATCATGCAAATTCTCTCCTTCTTCTTAAAAATGAGGACCAGAAATAGCACAGCTTTTTAGCGGCATTGCATTAAGTGTAAAGTTGTCCAGTCTATCTTCACCTGGAGCCTTTTTAGTGTTGTGCTGAGATGGTCCCTCGGCTGTAATGGAAGCAACCGATAGGCATAATTGGCCGGCGGTTTCAAGTCTCATATGGATCTGGCGAACGCTGAGTTCTGAGCTGGTATCAAATGGCTGAAATCGAGCTTCCAATTATTCGGCGAAAGCCACGGCTCGGTCGCTTAAAGATCTAGCCCAAGATCCGTCAGACTCCTTGATTGGAAATTTTGGGGTTACCTGTTGTTTATACCTTCTCGCCAACTTCCACAAGGAGTGCTTTGTGGGGTCATCGGGGGAGACATTTGACAAAAACCTGTCAGTTTCTTCCTGTTTATGCAGCGTCAGCAGCTTTTTGACTCATTTAACACTCTACGAAGGACTGTCTCCTAAGTCTCCTCTTAATAAGCAGCAGTGCTTCACTAGCTGGGGGAACACCAGAACGCACTCTTGGGCCATGTGGTGGATTTAAAGGGGCGGCAATGAGAGCAGTTGTGTGCACCTTTTTTTTTTTTTACATTGACATAGTATGTACGCAATGACCACACACTGATCTCACATGGGGCAGGCCCAAGTGTCATCAAAATTCACCCAGTCAAATAGACTGGGCTCAGCTGGTGTTAATTGCTACATTCTTTGGTGAACATGGGATACCAAAGCTAATGAGAATTGGAAAAAGCAGAAGATGAAGCTGAAGCAGTGACTAGTAAGGTTACCTGCAAAAGCCTAGTTTTTTTCCTAGGAATAAACTCATGGGCCACCATATGTGCAGGCCAGAAATTAGCGCCACAAATGCCAGAAAATACTTCCACAGCAACTGAAAGCACCTTATTTAGAAAGATCTAGTGCGCGTCTTCAATGTCTTGGGGCATCAGGATTTCCAAGTTTAAATTTAGAGATTCATCAAGATCTCAGCGAAATGCAGCTAAGTCATTTCCAGGTGGCAGCAGTCGTCCTTTTATTGTTTTGACATTCGAAGTGGAATCAAAATCAACCACAAGGGAAATTGATCAGAGGAGAGTTGATACTCAGTCCTGATAGATAACTCGTCAGAGCGCAGCCCATTATAAATGAAGAAATCAATTGCGCTGGGTGTGTGTATTAGGGTGTACGGGAAATAGGTCGCTTGACCAGTTGCCAGGATTTGAGTTGTTGAGTTTTGCACAACTTCCTGTAAGCAGTTACCCCTTGTATCCGCTCTAAAGTTACCCCAGAATCTGCTTTTGGCGTTAAAGTCTCCACCTATGAGAAACATTCTTCCTAGATTGTTTAAAAGATCTTCGAAGTCTACAGATGACCAATTAAGATGCGGAGGTAGATATAATGCAGAGACTATTAACTCGCCCCTACTGGTTGAAATCTGGATGGTGGCCATCTGTGATTTCGCTGTTCTCACTGGCTCTTGCAAAGAATATCAGATTTCTTGCTTAATAAGCACAGCCGCTCCTCCCCTTTTCCTGTTTCTGGGATGGTCTGCTTTGTGAATGTTGTAGCCAGGTATAAAGATCTGGACTCCAGTTTGCAGCCATGTTTTAGTGATGAACAACACATCAATGTTATGGGTGGTAAGGAAATTCTTAAGCTCCTCAACATGCCCAGAAATTCCATGAGCATTCCACAATCCAAGGCTGAGTGAACGGGGCATCATTTACGGGCATTCATGAAATTGACTCATAATTGTTTGAGGAACTGATTGCTCTCCTTAAGTTCATTAAATATTAAGGTAATTGTGTCAACTTTAGCTGTGAGGGCTGTTATTGCAGCCTCTAACCTGGTAATGCTGTCAGGGGTCTGTGGTGATTGATGTAGATGCACAGCTCTGTTGTTAACATTGCAAGATCTCTTCGGAGGATTAGTTATATGCAAACCAGCACGTAGTGTGTCTGCATATGAGGTGTCTCCCTTGACCATTACCGCCGGGACGTAGAATAGAATCTATAATAAAATCTTCCCTGTTGTTGCTACGCGCCGAAATTGAAATATTGGGTTTGAGGCCATTTAATTTGTTTTTGAAACCTCGGCAGTCCTTACTCCAAGCAGCATGTTTCTCACCGCAATTTATGCAGCAAAGGTCCTCAACAGCCAAACATTGTGTGCTGATATGGTTTTGCCCACATTTTCCACAAATCAACTGTCGCAGGCAGTAATTTTTGGTGTGCCCAAACCCAAAGCATCTATAGCACTGAATGACAGTCAGGTTCTTTTTTGGAATTTCCACCAGGACACGTTGCCTGCCTCTATGCTGAATTTTCAGAGCCTGCTTATTGTTAGGCGCTTTGGCAAGGTTGATGAAGAAGAAGTTGTTTGGTACCATCTTTTCAGTGTCTGCTTCATTAACCTTAGTGATTAACTTGCGGGGGTTGGGATTAAACACACCAGTGACATTGTAGCCTTTGGTATAAAAGGCTTCCTTGATAATATTGTGGGGGGTGGTGCTGGGCAGGTTGCGAACAACTACCCTGAAAGCTTTGTCCTCCTTAAGCTGGTATGTGTAGTGTTTAATGTTACGCTCTTTTAGGTAACGAACCAGAATACGATTCGGAATCATCAGAATAGACCCTTACAGTATAGTTTCTCATAACTTTAAGAGAGAGACTGTTTGGTCCGGTGACCAGAGCCAGCTCCTGTTCCAAAAGGTGAGCATTGCTCACATTATCAATGTTGATAGGGGGTGTTTTTCTAGTCCTTCGAGTGGTTACAGTATCGATTCCCTCAAGCAAAGCATCAGCGTCAAGGACCATTTTCTCGGCTTCGACAAGTGTTTCAGTGGTCTCATCCTCATTCCCAGCGTTAGATAGCAGAGCAAACCAATTTGATGATGTGCCAGGACTTTCCAGAGAAATAGAAGATTCCACGGTTTGGGTTGACCCCATTTTTCCCTTCTTTACCCTACCATGACGGGAAAATGGACTGGGTGGCCTTTTTGATGCAGCCGTCTGCCACCTGAGCACAAGGAGTGGCAGTTGTGGTACAAATCGAGATCGTGCTAAAAGAAACAGCTGGCACCGGGGCAGCGCCAGTCAAAAGTTGACTCTGCAAATCAACGAACGAGCACATTTCAGGTAAGGTGCTTGAATGCGTCACTATATACTTGAAGACACTTGACGTTGTCATTGTTGTTGTTGTCATAGTTGATGTACAGTTGTCATGTAGCCATAAGGTATCATTAGGAACCCGCCGCAACTCGGAGTCAGATAGATTTGTGTCATCTCTGTTAGAATTGCTAACACCCGAAACGCCGCTAAGATTCCGAATTTTTACCATTTTTAATGCATTCGCCGCAGCGCGGCGAACCGAATGACGCTTAATTTTACCCGTTCTTATTTTTAATTTTAACTGAGGTTTTAGCAAAAGGAATTTCTTTATTTAATTTATTTTAATTCTTCACTTGACTTTTTTGACACAAGATACAACGGAGAACGGGATATTATATATGGATATTACTGGTTCGAAAATATGTCCAAATATGTTCGTCAATTTGTGAACAACTGTATCACCTGTAAATTGTCTAAACCACCTTCCGGTTAAATACAGGCAGAACTTCACCCTATACCTAAAGTAGATATCCTATAGCATACCATATATATTGATATCACAGGAAAACTTAGCGGCCTTGAATTGTACGGCCAATCATATAACAATCTTTAGTCCGTTAGAGAAGACGACTTATGGGTTTAATACCAATACATAATGACGAAAACAATATTTCTTTAGGAAAAAAATAATATGAAAAAAAATGCTTGCTATGATAAAATTAGATTCGATAGAAATAAGTGTAACATTGAAAGACACAAGGTTGGCGATTATGTGTTGCTCAAAAATGAGGAAAGACATCAAACGAAACTTGATCCGAAATTCAGAGGTCCATTTGTTGTGGCAGAAATTCTAGATGGAGATCGATATATCTTGAGATCGTTAAATAGTAAAAGAACTTATAAGTATTCAAACGAATTTTTGCGCCGTATGTCTGCAGGGGAAATCCTTGTGGAATTAGACACAGTTGATGGCAAAGAAGGCGTTGAAAAAGACGTCAGTGAAGGCGTTGAAAAAGACGTCAACGATGGTGTCGCAGGAGACGACAGTATTTAATATCAATATCATGGTAACCCGAGACCGTAGTGTCCATGCGTAAGCACAAATGTGGTGCGAGTTATGCTGATCAATCATTTGCTGTAGAGTAATTGGCATTATGGCAAGGATCTTGTTGTGGAAATGTAGTGTGAGATTGTATAATTACACAGAAAAGGAAAAATAGTTGAGTGTCTTAATTTGTGGGATTGATTTGAGGCATTCGGTGGCGGTTTGTAATGCGGAATTTCTGTTACTATATTGGATTCTTTTTTCTTTTAAGCTGAATAACTAATTTATTTTTATTATTTTTACTTTGTTTCTTAGATAAACGATAAAGTAGGAATGTAATCTTAATTAAATGGAACATAATGCCAATCCTTTTGATTTCAATTAATAAACACCCGAGGACGTGTGTCAGTTAGGCTGGCCGTGTCGTAGCGCAGTTTAATGTGCGCAGGTTATTCTGTATATCGTAAGGCAGTTAATATACGCAGTTTATTCATGTTTATCGAAGCACAAGCAAATATGCGTAGTTATACCAATATGTTATGTATTTAGAGTGAGCGTGAATAAAGTAAATAATATCGAGTGTTCCCTTCTTGCCATTATTGAGAGAGTATATGCTATTTCTAGAAACGTGGCAAGAGAGAAAGAAGGATGTCTCTCTGCCGAGCGTGGCCCGGCGTTGATGTGCGGAAGAAACGACGGGAAGCACAGTGTTTGTGCGTGTGTGTAAGTCTGCCGAGAGCGAAGCACGACTACGACTTAAACCAATTACCAATGAAAAGCAGGAGTCAGTTGAGTTTGGAGAACTGAAGCGCACAAAACGTATCAGGACTCGCTGCGTTCGAGTTAAACAATGGACAACAATACACTTTTCCCGACATATACTTTTTGCGTTCACGCAAATTTTAACTCAACAACTCGGGGCCTGAAATCTGATAAATTTGGTACGACAATCGAAAATTTATTTTAGGACTGTGTTGTAAAGTGGCCGCGTGAGGTATTAAAATTTCCTGTTTTTTGCTACGCTCACGCAACAACAAAGTCTAGACCATTTGTTTTTTTCTTCTTTGCCTATCACATGGAAAGGAGAGGAAAGTATACAACACAAAGTAAGGATGACGAAACTTGCTTTGCGCGATTTAGACTCGAACTCGTACAGTCAAACATCGAAATCTCGAATCACCATAATGCATAACAAAAGTTCGTGTTATGGGGATATTCCAGTTATGGAAGACATATTGTATTGATTTTTCGCTATAAACACACTCAATTCGATTCATGGAGATATTCGACTTAACTTAAACTTAAATTTCACTTGGGTTCCTTTGGCTGTTCAATGAATGCGCATTCACTGTAGTTGCTATTGAAATGGATTTCGTTTTCTGCCACAACCGAAAATTGTCATCAAGAAGTTGAAGTCAAAAATAAAAACTTGCCATTGTGTGAGTGACCTTGTTGTGTAGGTATAGTGCGTGTGTGAGAATTTATTGGTTTTCATTGTCCCCTTGCGAGCGAACTGTGCTAAGTTTGAGTGTGTTGTGTAGGTATAGTGCGTGTATAAGATTGTATTGGTTTCTCATTGTGTGATTCACCCGAAATATTTTTGTATGATTTTGTTTTATGATCATGCCTTCTTTTTTTGCTGGCTGCCTGGTATTTTCATTTCATTCATATAAATGAATGTAGGCGAAATATGGCTCGATTTCGTTTGTTAAAGAACGATTTCATAAATTAAAGAAAACTTCACACAATTTGCTGCATATTTTCTAAGACCATACAAATACATACAGTGCCTCTGAGTTTTGTTTTTATTATGTCTTTCTTGTATATTTATTTTCTTTGAATATCATACTCCTCCCAATTTGTTTATGCAAACCCAAGCAAACCAACAGCAATATATTACGCTGCATAAGTTGAACAGCCAACAATTCTGTTGATGCACAGAATCAGTGTCGGATTCTAATTGTTTCTGAAGAGTTTCTCCGGCAATTTTTTTAAGAGATAAATGTAAACTGTATATGTTCTCTCTGATGCTGATACTCTCAAAGCAAAGCAGGAAAAAAAAGAGATTGTACTCTATACACAGGAAAGCCAAATTGAAGTGTTGTACTTGCCAAAATAATTAAACATTGATAAGCACAAAATGTATACGAGTAAAATGAGCCATACACCACAAATAAATTCACTTAATACCGGAAATAAAATAAATATTAGTAACGATCGAAAACGACAGTACACAAATTAATGCTAATCAAAATCAAAATGCGGAGCAGATTCAAAACACGTCTGTTAAGCACAAGCACAGGTTCTGGCCAATTTCGTTAAGTCTGATTTGAACATGGGTTTTTGATGAGAGCGATGCTTTGATAAACTAAAATTTTTGGGCAACAAGCATTTCATCCAGGAAAGTATACGGAAAATAACTTAAGTGGATTATTATTGTCAAGAAAAACCTCAATTCCAATGTTTTCAACTAAGTGAATGTCTACATTGGGAATTTGTTTGTGTTTAAGTTTGTTGTTTACAACAATTGGTACTCTACCCCCTCTACCGATGGCGCGGTCATTTCTATAAACGGAGTAACTGGAAGATGCAAATCGCTGTACCTCAGCCAGGTTTCGCTAACTAAACTAATATGTACGTTCTGTTTGTTCAAGAAATTGAAAAACTCAACCTTTTTGTTTCGAATGGCACGAGCATTCCATGCCATAATATTAGGAGGAATTTTACGAATTTTTTCCAAACCAGAGAGTACCGCTTTTTATGGTTTGGTGCTTTTAGTTTCGTACGAGTAAAACTCGCAATTTTGTTTTTTTAGTTCATTGCAGGCAACATGATATGCTGTCGTGCTGTTTAGAAATATTTTTATTCCAATAGATATCGTTTTAATAAGTTAGTCATTAATGTTTAGAACTTTTAAAAGTTCATGAACAAATTTAGATCCCTTTTTAGGACAGTAATAGGAGCAATAAGTTCCTTGTTGTTGGTTTTTTCAACCGGTTCATCATCGGAAGAATCACCTGTTGCCATCTCATATTCCATTTGGTCCGTTAATTTCGTTTGTAGTGGACGAAAGCAGTTCACATAATTATTTTTTATTTCACCAGCATTCTGTTTTACAGCTTTGGCGACTTTATTCACTCCAGCAGTTTTCTTTAGGCGAGGCATTTTTTGTTGTAATGGCGGCGAAGCATTACAACAAAGAGCCCGTGAATGCCTTATTGAACTGTTATTATTATTCTCTTTATTGGAATTCCGAAGAGCGACAATGGTGTTGTTGTGAGATTGTGCTCAAGACAAACGAAATCAACGAAACCCAAAGAATACTAACACAACCGATCGCAATGAGAGTTGCTTAAACAATGAGATGGCTCTTAAATTAGTCTTAGTCTGGTGGTCAATAAGCCTCTCGGCTGAGGGGAAATATGTTGCAGCATAATCCAGCGTAACGATCAGAGGGAGATGGTCGGAATTCAAGTCTAATTGACTCTCAATGTGAAGCTGCCAGTGGGGAATATTTTGGTAAATGGCGAAATCTAAGCAGCTTGAGTTGTTATTCACCCGATTGGGGAATCTGAATGGGCTGCCAGTGGCCAGAACATCCACGTTTGAAGATAAAAAGAAGTCCGCTAATTCCTTTCCTTTTTTGTTGCATCGCTGGTCGCCCCATAGCCTATGTTTGGCGTTCCAGTCACCGCCAACCTGTTACGGTTGTCCACAAGAGCTGCAAAGTCATAGCTACACCAGTTAAAGCGCGAAGGGCAGTAAATGCTATATTGCCGATAGCAGTAAGGACACTGGCTGACACAATTTGAACTTCATTTGTGCGAACAGGCTGTGAGGGGAAGTGTTGAATGATGTTTTTAATTAAAATGGCGGCGCCATACTTGCCGCATGTAGCGGTCGGGTGATTTGCTGGATAGGGATTGTATCCTTGAATTTTGGTGGAAGAATTTCCCAGCAGTCGAGTTTCAAATAACCTTAATGTTGTTGGTTAGCGAGAAGCATTCCACTTCATGAATTTTTTTGGAGACGTCATTTGCGTTCCAGATCAGAATTTTTAAAGAGTTCATTTCGGGTTACGCGCGTTGAGTAAGGCCAAAGGTCCTTAATTAAAGGTATTTACGGCGGCACATAAGGAGTTCAGAACCTGATACTCATATGGGTTTGTCTCCAATCGGCTAGGATGTTCGTTTAGAGATTGTCGCTGGTGGTTGTTCGTGTGTTTTTGAATTTTCTGTTGACTTTCCCTTTGGTTAGACTAGTTAGATTAAGTATATTTGGGAATCCTCTTAATAATTTTTTATAGCGAATGGTGATAGACTGAGTTGCTTGTCATTGTTATCTGTACGAGAGATCACTATGTACTTTATTCCAGTTGATGTTAATGATTTTGATAATGAGAGATCATGATGAGAGATCACTATGTACTTTATTCCAGTTGATGTTAATGATTTTAATTGGTTTTGGGTCAGGGGTACTGTCCTTACTGCTGCGCGACCATCGGGTTGATCACCCACAAACATTTTTATGTGTTCAGAGAGCGTTTGATGGTTTTTACTTTCTTCTTCGTGCGCAAGTTTGTTTTCAATTTAGATCGAATTGATAAGCGCATATACTACAGTGCGAAAGAGATAAAAACGAATGAGAAATTAAGATCACTGATAAATTCAAAAAATCCAGACGTTTTGCGGCAGACAACCATTCACGACTAAGACTGTTTTGCGACCGATGTGAATCTCATTGTGCTGTGGTACGTCGAGTTGAAGTAGAAAATAGGTGTTGCCATTTGTGTTACGATATATTCTGATAAATGTGTTAAAAACATGTGTTATGGTTTATGTGTTTTTCAACTTTTCTACATCGCTAGTTTCGTATGGCTATTTGACTTTGTAGAATGATACTCTACTCTTTATTCTGTAAGAAGTCCATGATGTTTGAACTATTAAATTCATTGTCGAAAATAAATTTTTTTTATTTGCATTTTTCCTAGTTTTCTACGTAAGATGTAGAAATATATATAATCATGTTCTATAAATATTCTCTTATTTTCGAAAATTGCCACTACTTGAGTCTGGTTCTTTTCTACCGGAAATATTTCTTCTCTTCTCTTGCAACATCTTTCTCATGGTGGTTTATTTCGCTGATTTGGTTGAGGAAATCGGAGACTTTATTGTTGCTGCTTTTAATATAATAAAGTGAAAAGTTATATTCTCCTAAATCTGTAAGCCACCTTTGTAATTTCGGACTTTTGTCCTATCAGGAATATTTTACCATAAACCACTTAAGGGGCTGGTGATCGCTTTGTAGATGGAATTCTCTTCCGTATATGTATGGACTATAATATTTTACCGCCCAAACAATGGATAGTAGATGTTTTTCAACTGCTGCGTAATTGCATTCCTTTTTTATACGGAGTACGGGATGGATATGAATTCGAATCTGGCATCTGTTGTTATTGCCTTTTTTTTTTTTTTGTGAGTTCGGTTACCTCAATATTGGCATATAAAAGACCATTTCTTTTAATTTTTGGAATGTAACTAGATAGATTGGGTCATAGGTCTTCATTTGTCCTTCTCTCCTGAGGCACTTGGACCTTGGAAATGCAAATGTTGCGTAGTCTACGTCCAGTCTTATTATTAGGGATGTGGATCCTCACTTGCTGGCGTGTTCACTTTTTGTAATTTTATTCGTTTTGCTTAAACTTGTGTGTATTGCTTGCTATTTCGAATCGCAATATATTTTTGTTCTTATTACAGCTTTGCTTTATGCACATTTATGGAAAGCAGCAACATATCATAAGTAAGCGACTGTTGAAACTTTACATAAGTAATGGAAAACAATTCAAATTAACGCGTAATTAAATAAATTCACTCTATTATAAAATAGAGAACAAATAAATAATAAACATTTTTCTCTTTTCCGTTATATCTCTAGTCAGAGCTCTACAACCACCAACACTCTGCTTATTTAGGTCTGCTTCGACGTCGTCTATCCATATTTTCCTTTGGCGCACACGTTTTCTTCCTCCAATTGGGCGTAGGATAAATGCCTTTTTTTGGCATTCTCATCACGTGACCAATCCACCGAATATGTTGCGCCTGGGCCATATATTTTCCTTAAAACGTTTCTTTCGAAAGTCAATAAGAGATGGGTAACATTTGTTTTTAATGTCCATATTTCTGCACCATACGTAAGCACTGGTGTATTAGTGTTTTAGTATTAGAGTTCTATACATTTTCATTTTCTGCGTTCTTGATAGGATGCAGGAGCGAAACAACTTAATGTTCGTCCTTGCCCTTAAGGACTTTATTCATTAATGTTTGGAACGTAGAAGGGACGTTTTTCAGCCCAAATGGCATAGGGATGCATGCAGAATGACCCAATGGAGTTGAAAATGCTTTTTTTGTCTATCATCCTCCCTGACTGCTATTTGATGGAAATCCTTAACTAGGTCTAGTGTAGTGAAGTATTGTCCAATTTATCTAACAGTGAGATGAGGTTTGGTATAGGGTATTTGTCATCTATTGTCAATGTGTTTAATTGTCTGTAATCAATGATAATTCTGTATTTCTTTGTTCCGGAGTTATATGTATTTTTTTTCACCAATTGAAAGTGGGCTGTTGTAAGATGAATTACACTCTTTAATTATGTTTTGTCTATTCATAGTGTAGTAATAAGTATATCTGATGTTAGTACAATGTTAAGTTAGGTTAAGTTAAGGCTATGTTATGTTA
The DNA here is from genome assembly GCA_035041755.1 of Cacoxenus indagator. Classification (NCBI taxonomy): domain Eukaryota; kingdom Metazoa; phylum Arthropoda; class Insecta; order Diptera; family Drosophilidae; genus Cacoxenus; species Cacoxenus indagator. Next base: position 30,099 of record JAWNKX010000239.1, read on the forward strand.
TGTTACAGCAATGTTAGGTTAAGCTATAAGAAAAGAAATAAAAGAGTGGCATTCTGAATACGGTGGTCAAACCGAACAGACGTGTTTCATTACTACAAAATAAGAAGTGGGATAAACGACCAAACGCCAACAGAATCGAAATTTTTTTTTTTACCTCGCGTGTGTTGTAGAAAAGTGATGACAACGTCGACGTCAGAACAAAACGCAATGTAGAGAAACTGCGACGTAATAAAAAGTAGAGTAGCGACAACGAAGTTAATACAGGAATACAACAACGACAAAGTAAAGACAACGGCGACGTCAGAATAAAACGCAATGTAGAGAAACTACGACGTGGTGAAACGCAAAGTAACGGTAGCGAAATTGGTGCAGGAATGCAGCAGCGACAAAGTAAAGACAATGTCGACGTCAGAATAAAACGCAATGTAGAGAAACTGCGACGTAATGAAAAGCAGAGTAGCGACAAAGAAGTTAATACGGAAAAACAACAACAACAAAGTGAAGACAACGTCGACGTCAGATTAAAACTCAATGTAGAGAAACTGCGACGTGGTGAAAAGCAAAGTAACGGCAACGAAATTAATACAGGAATGCAACAACAACAAAGTGAAGACAACGTCTACGTCAGAATAAAACGCAATGTAGAGAAACTGCCACGTAGTAACAAGCAAAGTGACGACAACTACGGCAAAATAAACAAAAGTGTAGAGACAAAGAAACAAAGCGATGACGATGACGATAGTGTAGCGTACTGTGAAATTAAACAACGAAATTTGTCTGAGAGGAATGAAAAGGAAAAGAAAAAAGGACAGTACATGCAATTAGAACTCCTAACACGAGAGTTAGAGTTATTAAAACATGAAAATAAAATACTACAATTAAAATGTGAATTGTCATATGCCACAAATCGCGAACAATTCGAAACAAAAACATTGGTTAGCGTTCCCTTCGACACCCTCAAAGAATTGCTGCCTGATTATGATGGCAACACAAGTATTGATGTGTGGATGATGAAACTAAAAAATTTAAAACGTAATTACAAAATTGACGACAGTGTTGTACGGGCGCTCATCTGTAATAAATTTAAAGGAAAAGCGCAACAGTGGTCTTCTCCAAAGACATTTTTGTGTACACCGACATCGACAGATTGCTAAATGATATTGAAAATATGTTCTCTAAAAAAGAAAACAAGCTATCACTTCGCCGCAAATTGGAAACTCGTCGTTGGCAAAAAGGAGAACAATTTGCTGACTATTTCAATGAAAAGGTAATTTTGGCAAATAATCTAGACATGGACGAGGATGAACTCGTCGCATATATTATAGTTGGTATCGAAGACAGAGTGTTGAGGAACCAAGCAAGGCTACAATGTTTTACCGCTTTGTTCAATGCATTTAGTGATGTAGAGCAGTATCTCCAATCTACACAACGTATGACTTCGCAGCCGACTCAACCAACGCAGAAGACAGCACAATTACAAAAGAAAGACATAAAATGCTACAACTGCAACAGCAAAGGACATGCAGCTGCAGAGTGCAGAAAACCAAAACGACAAGATGGTACGTGTTTTGCATGTGGCGAATTAGGACACCTAGCCAAAGAATGTACTATATACAAGAAAAATCGAAAAGACGGCGACCAAAACGAGTATGTAAGACTTTTAAATATACATTTTCCGTCACATGTTAATTCTCCTATATTTGTAGTGTCTCATAGACTCGGGTAGTGCTATCAGTTTCGTCAAAGAAGCATATGTTCCTTATAAGTATAATTCTAAAAACGTTAAAGAAAAATCTTATGTTGGTTTAAACAAAAGTGTATTAAAGATTCTTGGAAGAATAATTTGTGTAATCGATTTTTTCAATAAAAGTATTAAAATGGAAGTGATTGTTGTGGATAACGAAACTATGAGATACCCTATGATATTAGGAAGAGATTTTTTAAAATTAAGTAAGACAAAGTTAATTGTAACTGACAACATAGTTAAGACTAAGAACAAATGCTAAAAAATGCTGATAAAAATTCAAAGAAAATAACAGAGTTAAAAGATGTATGACACATAATACGTGGAGCGGCAGTACACCAAAAAGTGTAGTGAAGTGCTGTAAAGACAATGAAAATACACAAGATATAAAAGAAAATTTAATGACGATTACAAATACCAAAGATAAAATAGAACATACAACTGTTAAGGAAGTAGAACAAATAGAACAAGACTTTGAAATGCAAATACTATCTATTGACTACGAAAATGTAGATCCTGAATATAGGTTAGGTGATTGGTTGAGCTTTACGGAAAGACAACAATTTAGAAAACTTTTCAAAATACACTATGAAGCACCTGAGCGACCATTTGAACCAATGGTTAAAAGTGAAAGGCGAATTATAGTAGAAAGTAAGAAACCTTTTAGTTACCTACCAAGAACACTTGCATATTCGGAAAAAGCAAAGCTACAGGAAATGTTAGAAGAAAATTTAAGGAAAGGTTTCATAAGACCGAGCGAGTCCGAATATGCATCTCCAATCGTATTAGTACCTAAGAAAACCGGTGATGTACGAATGTGCGTAGACTACCGCAAACTAAATAAGATTACTAAAAAAGATAATTTTCCAATCCCTTTGACGATTTACTAGACAGATTAGCAAACAAAAGTATGTTTTCCAAATTGGATTTAAAAAACGGCTTCTATCATGTATACATGCACAATGATTCGGTTAAATATACGTCATTTATTACACAACTAGGTCAATATGAATTTCTGAGAATGCCGTTTGGCTTAAAAAACGCACCGTCAATGTTTCAAAGGTTCATTAACAAAATTTTCTGTGATATGATAAAAGATGATAAATTGGTAATTTATTTAGACGATATCCTTATAGCCACAGACAATGTAGAAGATCATATGAAAATTTTAAGTGATGTTTTTAAACGTCTAGTGAATAACAAGTAAAAATTAAGAATAGACAAGTGCGAGTTCTTTCAAATAGAAACCAAATATTTAGGATACACAGTTACAGCCGAAGGCATAAGAACAAATAAGGACGGTTTAAATGCAATCAATGAATTTCCGATACCAAATAAAGTTCAAGACGTTCAGAGCTTTCTCGGTATATGCTCGTATTTCCGCAGATTTATCAAAGATTTTTCGATAATAGCTAAGCCTTTACATGACCTCACAAAAAGGAATAAGAAGTTCGAATTTGGAGAATTAGAAATGAATACCTTCAATACTTTAAAAGCAAAATTGTTAGAATCCCCAGTATAAATACCACAATAAGATGGGTCACGTCGGCATAGATAAAGTAACAGAATTAGTTATGAAAAGTTATTGGTTTCTTAATGTTAGGGAGAAAGTTAGTGAGCACATAAAAAATTGTCTAAAATGCATTGCATTCTCTGGAAAATCTGGTAAGCAAGAAGGATTTCTACATATAGTACCAAGAGGTAACAAACTCTTTCAAGTCATTCATATAGATCACTATGGTCCGATAAACGCCAAAGACACAAAAAAGAGACACATTCTAGTTATAGTAGATGCTTGAACGAAGTTCGTAAGGTTGTACTCTACTAAAACAACAAATTCTAAAGAAGCCATAGATGCGTTGAAAGACTATTTCCGAGCGTATAGTAGACCAAGTTGCATAGTATCAGATAGAGGGAGTTGTTTTACATCCGCAGAATTTGAAGAATTTCTCAACAACAACAATGTTAAACATATAAAAGTTGCAACATGTTCTCCACAAGCAAATGGTCAAGTAGAACGGATAAACAGAGATCTCGGACCAATGATAAGTAAGTTGATTAACGTAGAGGGAAACGAACAATGGCATAAAGTATTAGAAGAAGTAGAGTATGCAATGAACAACACATCCCATAGAAGCATTAATGAACATCCTAGTGTTATGTTGTTTGGCATAAGACAAAAAGGAAAAATGATAGATAGCCTGAAAGAAAACTAAGTTGACAAAGAACAAAATCCAGAAAATAAAAGTTTAGAGGACATTAGGAGTAAAGCTGAAGAAAACCAACAATGTATTCTAGAGTACAATAAGCAATATTTTGGTGCTAAAAGACTTAAACCAAGCACATATAAACTTGGAGACTATGTTATGGTAAAAAACTCTTATTCTACTGTAGGAAACTCAAGTAAACTGATTCCAAAATATAAAGGACCATACAAAGTGTCGAAAATTTTAGACAACGATAGGTACGTAGTTGAAGACTTAGAAAATGTTCAGCAAACACAAAAACCCTACAGTGGGGTTTGGGCAGTTCATAATATGAAACCATGGCTGAACTTTAAGACAAAGTCAAATATTGTTCAAAAACAAAATGTGAATGAAAAAGCAATGGGACATGATATAAGTAAAAATATCAAAGAAGCGTCAGACAATAAAGCCTATGAAGAAACCAATAAAATGATAAATGATAATAACAATGTTACGCGTGGAACAATGTTAAGAAATAAAAAGTTAATCAGCAAGACAACCGATAATGTTAAGAAAAAATCTGTACGAATATGGAAGACAAATGTAAAGAAAAATGACAAATCTAGTATAAGTCAAATTGTAACAAGAAGTAGGCGAGCGAGGATCGGGAGATCCTAATAGTCAGGATGGTCGAGTTGTAGTAATAAGTATATCTGATGTTAGTACAATATTGTTAGGTTTAGTTAAGGCTATGTTATGTTATGTTACAGCAATGTTAGGTTAAGCTATAAGAAAAGAAATAAAAGAGTGGCAGACGTTATTATTTCATGAAATATTTAATTTGTTGACATAAGGGTGTCTCCCTATTTAAAGAAGTCGGTTAGCAGCCTTAGGATTGCTTAATTTCCTCTGAGTTTAGGTATTCTAGGTTAAAGTTATTTGCTATGTTATCTTCTGGTATGGTACAGATGCCTTCTATTTCATTTGGGTAGTTATACTCTTCGAAATACAACTTTCTTCTCGAAAGTTCGACGTATTGCTATATTTTTTGCTATATTATATTTGCTCCTAAGGCATTAAGGAAATTTTATGTTATGATGCCGGAGAAATTATCATTTTGGAAGTCAATTATCTTCAACTGTAGAGTTCCGAAAATCCTGAATTGTCTCGGGAAGGGAGTCGTTAATGAGTACCTTACTTCGATAATACCAATAAGTCAATAAGGCATCTAATGCTTGCCTTTCGTTATAGTTACAATTAGGAAGGTGGACCTTGAGGCAACGCTAAAAAATTAACCTTTTCGTTAACGTCGGACGATGTTTCCTGCATTGTGTCGAGCTCTATGAGTATCGGGTCGTTTTGTTGGTTTGAAGTTTGAGTCTCAGCGCTTATATGAGACGGCCTTGTTTGAGTTAATACCCCTATAGTTTTGATTGCCAAAAGTACCTTATATTTTTCATATAATTATAGCCTGTTTGTTATGCGTTTGGTGTCAGTGACCTTTGTTTATTTTGTTGCGGTGTTGGGAGTTGTTAGTGTAAGTTTGGTTATAAATGTTATGGTATTGTTGTTTTGTTAATGAATATGGTTATTGGATATATTGCTTGTTATTAGTGTTATGTTTATTTTCGTAAGTATTTCATTTATATTTTTTCATTTTATTTTTTCATTTATATTCATTTCATTTGTTCATTTTGTGTTGTCTTATTTGTCTTATTTTGCTTTTATTTTATTTATATTTTCTAACCTACGGTTTCAATATTTCATGCAAAATGAGTTGCTGTATTCGGGGTTGTACCAACAAAGACAACTTTAATAATGATAAGTTTAGAGGGGTCTCTTGTTGGATGTGCGATAGCATTGCCCACCTTAAGTGCGCTGGGTTGACTGGTCGTGACCATGACTGACTTTACTGTACGGCTAAACCTCCATCTGGTGGCATCAGGTGATCCTGCCCCACCTGCTTCAAACGTCAGTGTATGCGTAATAAATACCACAAACTTAAAAAACTATTCACTAGCTCGCCTAAGAGATTGATACTGGGGCAATAATGTTTATGGAGTACTCTTTTGACTCGACTTCAACGGCTAATCCAGTAAAACTGCCGCCATTATCCTCTCACACTCTTGCGCCTACCACTGCGCCACTAATTTCTTTTTCATCTCCTCAACCTCTTTCTTGTCATTCCCCACCAACTTGTTCTACTGCTTCCCAACCTTTCCCCACTTACTCTTCTGAACTTTCTTCCATATCTGCCCAATCGTCCCATCCCCCTCTAATTCCAGTAGCTCCTTCAACCATTATACCCTCTACTACTACTACTTCATCTGTTGCTTTCAACTTTCCCCACACTACTTGTTCGTCTTCCTCTATTCCATGTCCTAATACTGTGACTTCAGCTTCAACTTCTCCAACTTTTTCTCCTTCTTCCCAACCTTTACCTTCTCTGGCTCGTGCTGTACTTTGCCTCTCCCTAAGAGTTCTTCGCAATCTAACACTGCCTCTACTCCATTGCCATGTACTTTGAAGGTGCTGCATCCTGTATGCACCTCTGTCCTGTATGCAAATCTGTCATTTGTGACGCTAAATTCTGGCTTGCCTATATGGTGGTCCATGAGTTCATTCCTAGGAAAAAAACAAGGCCTTTGCAGGTTACCTTACCAGTCACTGCTCCAGCTTCATCTTCTGATTCTTCCAATGCTCCAAAAAACTAACACTACATTTTCAAAATGTTAGTGTCAACTTACTTCATTTTATCTTAGAAGTTTTTCTTTTTGTTCAGACATTATTGTTTTCGTTGACATTATTGTTTTTTTCGAGACTTTGCTTCGCCCTGATGTTCTAAACTCTGACATTTCCACCCCTAAATTGTTGGCGTCGTTGAATTAATGCATAATTTACTTTCTAAACTTGTAACCTAATTTTTTGTTTGAATCGTCTATGCTATTGTAGGTATTGAATTCTAAATTAGCTTAGCTTTAGTTTAATATTACATGCTTATTTGTTAGAGGCTGATGATGTTTTTATCTGTAGCCAAATATTTAGTACGTAGACATTAGCTTTGGTATCGCATGTTTACCAAAGAAATTAGCAATTAACACCAGCTGAGCCTAGTCTATGTGACTGGGTGAATTTTGATGCCACTTGGGCCTGCCCCATGTGAGATCAGTGTGTGGTCATTGCGTATCTACTAAGTCAATGTAAAAAAAAATAAAAAAATTAAAAAATATTCATAAGGCAAGGTGGCTGACTCCTGACCTTGATCCATCCGATCACTTTGTGATTGATGGAAGGAATGCATCCAACGTTCTTTATTTAGGGAGTTTCCGTTTCGACTCTGACCAATACCTTGTTGCAGTTAAAGTAAGAACTCGTCTATGTGCCTTTAGAGAAACAGAGAACAAGTGTGAAACGAAAGCTTGACATAAGATTGACAATAAGCTGCAATCACAAAGAACAGCGATTGCCATTTCCGCTCGACTCTCAGATCTCCTCAATCAATCCTCAGTCATCGACGACATTGGCGATGTGTGTGCGCACATATCACACTCCATGCGCGCCAATGGTATTACGACAAGTGTCGTGTAGCCACGACTGTGAAGGACGCAGCCTATACAAAAACACTCCAGTCGGCTGACACGCGAGCCATGCATGAACATTACAAAGCGAAGAGGAGAGAAGAAAAACGCCTTTTCAAGCGTGAGCAGGAAACACGCGAACTAGAATCATTGAAGTTGTTCTAATAATAAAGTTCTATCAAGCGTAGTTTGTGAAAAGCTCAAGCCATTTGCGGAATCATTAATTGGCCCCTATCAATGTGGTTTCAGACCCGGCAAATCAACAACTGACCCGATATTTACACTACGTCAAATTCTTGAAGAAAACATACGGAAACCTGGCCGACACACACCACCATTTTATTGACTAGAAGGCACCATTTCACAGCCCCAAGCGAGGTTACCTGTATACAGCCATGTCTGAACTTGGAATCCCCTCAAAATTTGTCCGTCTGTGCAGCATGACGTTGACTAATACGAAATTCTCTGTCAAGATAGAACTGACATCTCAACACCCTTCGAAACCATACGCGGCCTCAGACAAGGTGACTCTCTGTCACGTGACCTTCATCATGGAGGGTGTCTTAAGAAAATTGGGCACTATACTAACAAATAAAAATGTCCAGCTCCTTGTATACGCTGGTAACATTCACATAATTGGCCGTACCAACGTGGCGTATTGGCAACTTTTAATATAATTGAAAAAGAGTCGGCAAAAAGAGGTTTAGCAGTAAATGAGTGCTACACGAAATTCAAGGTATGCTCTAGTAGCGAGTCGCGGCCCGCTGCCCACAACATTTCCACACTGCGGATTAGGGGATTATACCGCTTTTACTCTAGAGCCTCTTCAATTTTGGATAGAATAAGGTGATTTTGTATTCCCTGCATCACCTGCAAACGACTATACATCTGTTCTTCGTTCTGACAGCCACAAAATTGTGCTGCATTCTCATTTTTTAGCAATTTTCACTTAATGGTGTCAGCCATCTCCAATAAGTTTTTAGATTGCCTCTAACTAATTACATCGGTAGCGTGTCACTTGTGACACCAGTTGCGGCAACCATTACTTTTACCAAACGTAATGTTGCGACAAACTTAGCACCACCCATTAGTTTCGCAAGGATTGAAGCCATTCTCAATATGCTTAGCAGCAGTTTTGAATGAAACCATTAGAGAACCTTTAATTGGCATATAAGTCCATACCGGAATCAAAATAGAATTGCATAGCATTCGATTATGCTGAGGTTAAGCATAGAATTATGTATGAGGAATCAACTCATTTTCATATGCCCTATTAACACTGGGCTACGATTCGAATTAATGTTGATTTGACGCTATTCATATCACATTCTACAACAACCCCAATGAAAAGTGACGTTATTCAGGGGTTGTTGTTGTAGATTGTGATGCGAACCAGCGTCGAATTAAGAATTGATTCGCGTCTGATTCTGATCAGGGCTGACAATTTCTGACAGTGTTGCAAAGTTTTTGGTTGGAAATTGCCATTCTCAACCGTCTTCTCTATTTTTTGTGCATCTACGCCTTGTTGAGATACGGGTAGGGAGGATACCAGCGGATTTGGGTGCAATAAAAGTCTATAGTGATAGCGGCAGCCGTGAGAATTAATCACCTCCATAACAGTTGGCACGGAGATATCCCTGTTCAGCGTGGTGTTGCGGACGTATCAAGGGGCGCCCGTAAATCTTCTGAGAGCCTTGCTCTGACACGCCTGCACTCTTCTGATGTTTTAGGCAGAGGTAACGCCAAGCAGGTGCTACTACTTGCGGAAGATGAGCCTTTTATTAGTTAAAGATAACTTGTTCAAAGTTCGGAGGAGCCACTCCGGTTTCTTAAGGTTTTGGTATCAGCGCGCTGTAACTACCTTAATATGTGGACGCCAGGGAAGACGCTTGTCCAGGATCAGACCGAGAACCGGATTTGCACACAACCGGATAGACCCCTTGCCTTAATGTGAAGGTGCAGTGCGCTGATTCCTCACAGTTTTTGGCTATATTCCAGCGCCTGGGCCATGAGTGGAATCTATCCAGGCAGCTGGACAATTTCTCCGTAGCTTCGTTCAAAGAGGCAGAGTTGAATATAACTGCCGTATCGTCCGCCTAAGTAGCAATAATCGAATGCTCATTTCTAGTTGTCGGCATATCAGACGTATATAGGGAGTAGAGGACCGGAGCTAAGACACTCCCCTGCGGACACCGGCTCTCATGTGTCTGATGGTGGATGTTTTGTCTCTTACCGCCACAGAAAAGGTTCGTCCTTGAAGAAAGCTTAAAATATTCATTTTAGAATATATTTTGTTAAAAATGGAAAAAGAAGCCAGCGGTACAAAATCGCACTTCCACAAATCTCACTTTACAATTTTTTTACTTCTCGCAATTTGCCAACGTGGGTATAACCAAAAAAAAAAAACAACTGTTCATGATTTGGCATTGGCAGTCTGAACGACAAGACTCGTCATCGTGATTCAGTGCAGTGTAAATAGGGTAATAGTTTCAAAGTCAATCGCTTCGCGATATCTTCGAAGATCACAGCATCATTCGCAACAGGGTTCACTGCACTTCGCTAACAATCCTATTCTATCTCCATTTTAACTGTCATCAATAGCAATACTGGTGCGACACTACAGAATCATACACGGATCTCATTATTATGGGTCATTTACGAAGGCATCTTTTGAATAACTTTGATGTACGAGTATAAAAAAATAAAAATAATTCACACGTTGGCTTTCTTCCAGGAAAACATACCTATTTTCATACAATACAATATTATTATTTACGAATTATTCACTAAGAAAATGTATTAATTCAGAAGTCGTGTTTCTCTACTTCTAGTACTTGTCTTACAAGAGGAAGTTCTACCTTAGAGGACTAGCCCCAAGTCGGTTTGGTCCTTTCCAAATCTGGCAAGCGATGATTATGTTAGTAGATGACAACTTTGATATGAATTTACATGCTTCAGGGCAGTAAAGTTGGTCATCGAATTAATTTGCCTTGCAAAACTTCATGTTGTAAACGAAATGCAAGGCTGGCCTGCCAATCATATATTATTGCAAATTGACCCCTCAAGGGGCAGTGGCAAACTTGGCTGGATAACACTCATCAAATTCTTTTTCACTGCATATAGAATTTGACATATTCTGCATTTCTGTTGAATGTCAACTACTTTGCAAAGACCTTTGTCGCCGAAAATTGTTATTATATCGCCATATTCTCACTTTTCCGTCACTGTTAGCAAAAATATTTGATAGAAATAAAATCCGATAAATAATTTAATATCACAAAATAGCTAATTATATATTATTTTGAAATCATTGTAAAGGGAACAATCAAGGTAATTCGCCGTCTAGACCTTTCGCTCTAAGTATAATAAAAAAATTTATATCAAAAAAAAACAAACAAAAAAAACCGAAAAGCTCATAAACTCCAGTTCAATCGGCAGTTAGTTCACCGACTGCGCGCAAAACGCAAATCCACCACCAGCCAATTACCATTGACATTCCTCCCACTCAATCTCATAGTAGTAGTATTCGGGCTTGTACCAACAAAGACAATTTTAATAATGATAAGCTTGTTGGTCTCTTGTTGGATGTGCGATAGCATTGCCCACCTTAAGTACGCTGAGTTGACTGGTCGTGACCATGACTGACTTTACTGTAGGGCTAAACCTCCATCTGGTGGCATCAGGTGATCCTGCCCCACCTGCTTCAAACGTCAGTGTATGCGAAATAAATACCACAAACTTAAAACACTATTCACTGAGCTCGCCTCAGAGTTTGATACTGGGGCAAAAATGTTTATGGAGTACTCTTTTGACTCGACTTCAACGGCTAATCCAGTAAAACTGCCGCCATTATCCCCTCACAATCTTGCGCCTACCACTGCGCCACTAATTTCTTTTTCGTCTCCTCAACCTCTTTCTTGTCATTCCCCACCAACTTGTTCTACTGCTTCCCAACCTTTACCCACTTACTCTTCTAAACTTTCTTCCATATCTGCCCAATCGTCCCATCCCCATCTAATTCCAGTAGCTGCATCAACCATTATACCCTCAATTACTATGACATCTGTTGCTTTCAACTTTCCCTCCACTACTTGTTCGTCTTCCTCCATTCCATGTCCTAATACTGTGACTTCAGCTTCAACTTCTCCAACTTTTTCTTCTTCTTCCCAACCTTTACCCACTTATTCTTCTATACTTTCTTCTATATATACCCAATCGTCCCATCCCTTACCAAATCCAGTAACTCCTTCTACTATTTCTTCATCCGTTGCTTTCAACTTTCCCTCCACTACTTGTTTGTCTTCCACTATTCCCTGTTTTACTACTGCAACTTCTGCTCCATCTTCTACTAAAGTCTCTAGCTCGTGCTGTACTTTGCCTCCCCCTAAGAGTTCTTCGCAATCTAACACTGCCTCTACTCCATTGCCATGTACTTTGAAGTTGCTGCATCCTCGTAAACATGTTTTTATTTCCAGGATGGATAAGGAGACAACCTGTGACGATGTTGCACACTATATATCATCAAAGGCATGCAACCTTTCGAATATTAATATTCATAAGTTTAATTTTTCCAGCCCTAGAGAAGGCTCTTCTTTCAAGCTTTCAGTTCCTATGAAAGTATTTTCTGTCATTTGTGACGCTAAATTCTGGCTTGCCTATATGGTGGTCCATGAGTTTATTCCTAGGAAAAAAACAAGGCCTTTGCAGGTTACCTTACCAGTCACTGCTCCAGCTTCATCTTCTGATTCTTCCAATGCTCCAAAAAACTAACACTACATTTTCAAAATGTTAGTGTCAACTTACTTCATTTTATCTTAGAAGTTTTTCTTTTTGTTCAGACATTATTGTTTTCGTTGACATTGTTGTTTTTTTCGAGACTTTGCTTCGCCCTGATGTTCTAAACTCTGACATTTCCACCCCTAAATTGTTGGCGTCGTTGAATTAATGCATAACTTACTTTCTAAACTTGTAACCTAATTTTTTGTTTGAATCGTCTATGCCATTGTAGGTATTGAATTCTAAATTAGCTTAGCTTTAGTTTAATATTGCATGCTTATTTGTTAGAGGCTGATTATGTTTTTATCTGTAGCCAAATATTTAGTACGTAGACATTAGCTTTGGTATCGCATGTTTACCAAAGAAATTAGCAATTAACACCAGCTGAGCCTAGTCTATGTGACTGGGTGAATTTTGATGCCACTTGGGCCTGCCCCATGTGAGATCAGTGTGTGGTCATTGCGTACCTACTAAGTCAATGTAAAAAAAAAAAATTAAATAAAAAAATATTCATACGGCAAGGTGGCTGACTCCTGACCTTGATCCATCCGATCACTTTGTGATTGATAGAAGGAATGCATCCAACGTTCTTTATTTAGGGAGTTTCCGTTTCGACTCTGACCAATACCTTGTTGCAGTTAAAGTAAGAACTCGTCTATGTGCCTTTAGAGAAACAGAGAAGAAGTGTGAAACGAAAGCTTGACATAAGATTGACAATAAGCTGCGATCACAAAGAACAGCGATTGCCATTTCCGCTCGACTCTCAGATCTCCTCAATCAATCCTCAGTCATCGACGACATTGGCGATATGTGAGCGCACATATCACACTCCATGCGCGCCAATGGTATGACGACAAGTGTCGTGTAGCCACGACTGTGAAGGACGCAGCCTATACAAAAACACTCCAGTCGGCTGATACGCGAGCCATGCATGAACATTACAAAGCGGAGAGGGGAGAAGAAAAACGCCATTTCAAGCGGGAGCAGGAAACACGCGAACTAGAATCATTGAAGTTGTTCTAATAATAACAGAAAAATTAAATATAAAGGAAAAAAGGTAGAAAAAAAAATGGGAACAAAAACGAAGCCCGAAAATTCTTTCGAGTCAAGCGTCTGTCTCAATGTTTTAATTGCGCGGCATCTCTGACACGGTTGCTTGCAGGTGATGATACCGACAATACCACCAGTGTAGAAGCAGCTGCAATCGTCGAGGACAAAATTGAAGTGCCACCTGCCAGCTATAATGAGGTTAAAGTCGCTATCAATAGTCCGATGTCCTTCCTGCTTAATTGTTTAAAACCGGTGGCAATGAACTTGTTAACAACATGCACATGCTCATCTGCAAAATATGGATAGCTGAAAACATGCCTGACGATTGGAGACTCAGCTTACTATGTCCTGTACTGAAGAAGGGTGACGCGACCATTCTCACTAACTATCTGGGAATTAGCCTTCTTCCCATTACATATAAAGTCCTATCAAGTCCTATAAAGTTTGTGAAAAGCTCAAGCCATTTGCGGAATCATTAATTGGCCCCTATCAATGCGGTTTCAGACCTGGCAAATCAACAAGTGACCAGATATTTACACTACGTCAAATTCTTGAAGAAAACATACGGATACCAGGCCGACACACACCACCATTTTATTGACTAGAAGGCACCATTTCACAGCCCCAAGCGAGGTTACCTGTATACAGCCATGTCTGAACTTGGAATCCCCTCAAAATTTGTCCGTCTGTGCAGCATGACGTTGACTAATACGAAATTCTCTGTCAAGATAGAACTGACATCTCAACACCCTTCGAAACCATACGCGGCCTCAGACAAGGTGACTCTCTGTCACGTGACCTTCATCATGGAGGGTGTCTTAAGAAAATCGGGCACTATACTAACAAATAAAAATGTCCAGCTCCTTGTATACGCTGGTAACATTCACATAATTGGCCGTACCAAGCGTGGCGTATTGGCAACTTTTAATAATATTGGAAAAGGGTCGGTAAAAAGAGGTTTAGTAGTAAATGAGTGCAACACGAAATTCAAGGTATGCTCTAGTAGCGAGTCGCGGCCCGCTGCCCACAACATTTCCACACTGCGGATTAGGGGATTATACCGCTTTTACTCTAGAGCCTCTTCAATTTTGGATAGAATAAGTTGATTTTGTATTCCCTGCATCACCTGCAAACGACTATACATCTGTTCTTCGTTCTGACAGCCACAAAATTGTGCTGCATTCTCATTCTTTAGCAATTTTCACTTAATGGTGTCAGCCATCTCCAATAAGTTTTTAGATTGCCTCTAACTAATTACATCGGTAGCGTGTCACTTGTGACACCAGTTGCGGCAACCATTACTTTTACCAAACGTAATGTTGCGACAAACTTAGCACCACCCATTAGTTTCGCAAGGATTGAAGCCATTCTCAATATGCTTAGCAGCAGTTTTGAATGAAACCATTAGAGAACCTCGAATTGGGAGTGCACACAGAGCGATATACCATATAAGTCCATACCGGAATCAAAATAGAATTGCATAGCATTCGATTATGCTGAGGTTAGGCATAGAATTATGTATGAGGAATCAACTCATTTTCATATGCCCTATTGACACTGGGCTACGATTCGAATTAATGTTGATTTGACGCTGTTCATATCACATTCTACAACAACCACAAAGAAAAGTGACGTTATTCAGGGGTTGTTGTTGTAGATTGTGATTCGAACCAGCGTCGAATTAAGAATTGATTCGCGTCTGATTCTGATCAGGGCTGACAATTTCTGACAGTGTTGCAAAGTTTTTGGTTGGAAATTGCCATTCTCAACCGTCTTCTCTATTTTTTGTGCATCTACGCCTTGTTGAGATACGGGTGAGGCCGGATTTGGGTGCGATAAAAGTCTGTAGTGATAGCGGAAGCTGTGAGAATTAATCACCTCCATAACAGTTGGCACGGAGAGATCCCTGTGCAGCGTGGTGTTGCGGACGTATCAAGGGGCGCCCGTAAATCTTCTGAGAGCCTTGCTCTGACACGCCTGCACTCTTCTGATGTTTTAGGCAGAGGTAACGCCAAGCAGGTGCTACTACTTGCGGAAGATGAGCCTTTTATTAGTTAAAGATAACTTGTTCGAAGTTCGGAGGAGCCACTCCGGTTTCTTAAGGTTTTGGTATCAGCGCGCTGTAACTACCTTAATATGTGGACGCCAGGTAAGACGCTTGTCCAGGATCAGACCGAGAACCGGCTTTGCACACAACCGGATAGACCCCTTGCCTTAATGTGAAGGTGCAGTGCGCTGATTCCTCACAGTTTTTGGCTATATTCCAGCGCCTGGCCCATGAGTGGAATCTAGTCAAGTAGCTGGACAATTTCTCCGCAGCTTCGTTCAGAGAGGCAGAGTTGAATACAACTGCCGTATCGTCCACGTAAGTAGCAATAATCGAATGCTCATTTCTAGTTGTCGGCATATCAGACGTATATAGGGAGTAGAGGACCGGAGCTAAGACACTCCCCTATTTACAATTTTTTTTCTTCTCGCAATTTGCCAACGTGGGTATAACCAAAAAAAAAAAACAACTGTTCATGATTTGGCATTGGCAGTCTGAACGACAAGACTCGTCATCGTGATTCAGCGCAGTGTAAATAGGGTAATAGTTTCAAAGTCAATCGCTTCGCGATATCTTCGAAGATCACAGCATCATTCGCAAAAGGGTTCACTGCACTTCGCTAACAATCCTATTCTATCTCCATTTTAACTGTCATCAATAGCAATACTGGAGCGACACTACAGAATCATACACGGATCTCATTATTATGGGTCATTTACGAAGGCATCTTTTGAATAACTTTGATGTACGAGTAAAAAAAAATAAAAATAATTCACACGTTTTCCTTTCCAGGAAAACATATTTATTTTCATACAATACAATATTATTATTTACGAATTATTCACTAAGAAAATGTATTAATTCAGAAGTCGTGTTTCTTTACTTCTAGTACTTGTCTTACAAGAGCAAGTTCTACCTTAGAGGACTAGCCCGAAGTCGGTTTGGTCCTTTCCAAATCTGGCAAGCGATGATTATGTTAGTAGATGACAACTTTGATATGAATTTACATGCTTCAGGGCAGTAAAATTGGTCATCGAATTAATTTGCCTTGCAAAAACCTTGGCTGGCCTGCCAATCATATATTATTGCAAATTGACCCCTAAGGGGCAGTGGCAAACTTGGCTGGATAACACTCTTAAATTCTTTTTCACTGCATATAGAATTTGACATATTCTGCATTTCTGTTGAATGTCAACTACTTTGCAAAGACCTTTGTCGCCGAAAATTGTTATTATATCGCCATATTCTCACTTTTCCGTCACTGTTACAAAAATATTTGATAGAAATAAAATCCGATAAATAATTTAATATCACAAAATAGCTAATTATATATTATTTTGAAATCATTGTAAAGGGAACAATCAAGGTAATTCGCCGTCTAGACCTTTCGCTCTAAGTATAATAAAAAAATTTATATCAAAAAAAAACAAACAAAAAAAACCGAAAAGCTCATAAACTCCAGTTCAATCGGCAGTTAGTTCACCGACTGCGCGCAAAACGCAAATCCACCACCAGCCAATTACCATTGACATTCCTCCCACTCAATCTCATAGTAGTAGTATTCGGGCTTGTACCAACAAAGACAATTTTAATAATGATAAGCTTGTTGGTCTCTTGTTGGATGTGCGATAGCATTGCCCACCTTAAGTACGCTGAGTTGACTGGTCGTGACCATGACTGACTTTACTGTAGGGCTAAACCTCCATCTGGTGGCATCAGGTGATCCTGCCCCACCTGCTTCAAACGTCAGTGTATGCGAAATAAATACCACAAACTTAAAACACTATTCACTGAGCTCGCCTAAGAGATTGATACTGGGGCAAAAATGTTTATGGAGTACTCTTTTGACTCGACTTCAACGGCTAATCCAGTAAAACTGCCGCCATTATCCCCTCACAATCTTGCGCCTACCACTACGCCACTAATTTCTTTTTCGTCTCCCCACCAACTTGTTCTACTGCTTCCCAACCCACTTACTCTTCTGAACTTTCTTCCATATCTGCCCAATCATCCCATCCCCCTCTAAATCCAGTAGCTCCTTCAACCATTATACCCTCTACTACTACTTCATCTGTTATTTTCAACTTTCCCCCTACTACTTGTTCGTCTTCCTCTATTCCATGTCCTAATACTGTGACTTCAGATTCAACTTCTCCAACTTTTTCTCCTTCTTCCCAACCTTTACCAACTTATTCTTCTATACTTTCTTTTATATATACCCAATCGTCCCATCCCTTACCAAATCCAGTAACTCCTTCTACTATTTCTTCATCCGTTGCTTTCAACTTTCCCTCCACTACTTGTTTGTCTTCCACTATTCCCTGTTTTACTACTGCAACTTCTGCTCCATCTTCTACTAAAGTCTCTAGCTCGTGCTGTACTTTGCCTCCCCCTAAGAGTTCTTCGCAATCTAACACTGCCTCTACTCCATTGCCATGTACTTTGAAGTTGCTGCATCCTCGTAAACATGTTTTTATTTCCAGGATGGATAAGGAGACAACCTGTGACGATGTTGCACACTATATATCATCAAAGGCATGCAACCTTTCGAATATTAATATTCATAAGTTTAATTTTTCCAGCCCTAGAGAAGGCTCTTCTTTCAAGCTTTCAGTTCCTATGAAAGTATTTTCTGTCATTTGTGACGCTAAATTCTGGCTTGCCTATATGGTGGTCCATGAGTTTATTCCTAGGAAAAAAACAAGGCCTTTGCAGGTTACCTTACCAGTCACTGCTCCAGCTTCATCTTCTGATTCTTCCAATGCTCCAAAAAACTAACACTACATTTTCAAAATGTTAGTGTCAACTTACTTCATTTTATCTTAGAAGTTTTTCTTTTTGTTCAGACATTATTGTTTTCGTTGACATTGTTGTTTTTTTCGAGACTTTGCTTCGCCCTGATGTTCTAAACTCTGACATTTCCACCCCTAAATTGTTGGCGTCGTTGAATTAATGCATAACTTACTTTCTAAACTTGTAACCTAATTTTTTGTTTGAATCGTCTATGCCATTGTAGGTATTGAATTCTAAATTAGCTTAGCTTTAGTTTAATATTGCATGCTTATTTGTTAGAGGCTGATGATGTTTTTATCTGTAGCCAAATATTTAGTACGTAGACATTAGCTTTGGTATCGCATGTTTACCAAAGAAATTAGCAATTAACACCAGCTGAGCCTAGTCTATGTGACTGGGTGAATTTTGATGCCACTTGGGCCTGCCCCATGTGAGATCAGTGTGTGGTCATTGCGTACCTACTAAGTCAATGTAAAAAAAAAAAATTAAATAAAAAAATATTCATAAGGCAAGGTGGCTGACTCCTGACCTTGATCCATCCGATCACTTTGTGATGGATAGAAGGAATGCATCCAACGTTCTTTATTTAGGGAGTTTCCGTTTCGACTCTGACCAATACCTTGTTGCAGTTAAAGTAAGAACTCGTCTATGTGCCTTTAGAGAAACAGAGAAGAAGTGTGAAACGAAAGCTTGACATAAGATTGACAATAAGCTGCGATCACAAAGAACAGCGATTGCCATTTCCGCTCGACTCTTAGATCTCCTCAATCAATCCTCAGTCATCGACGACATTGGCGATATGTGGGCGCACATATCACACTCCATGCGCGCCAATGGTATGACGACAAGTGTCGTGTAGCCACGACTGTGAAGGACGCAGCCTATACAAAAACACTCCAGTCGGCTGATACGCGAGCCATGCATGAACATTACAAAGCGGAGAGGGGAGAAGAAAAACGCCATTTCAAGCGGGAGCAGGAAACACGCGAACTAGAATCATTGAAGTTGTTCTAATAATAACAGAAAAATTAATATAAAGGAAAAAAGAAGAAAAAAAAATGGGAACAAAAACGAAGCTCGAAAATTCTTTCGAGTCAAGCGTCTGTCTCAATGTTTTAATTGCACGGCATCTCTGACACGGTTGCTTGCAGGTGATGATACCGACAATACCACCAGTGTAGAAGCAGCTGCAATCGTCGAGGACAAAATTGAAGTGCCACCTGCCAGCTATAATGAGGTTAAAGTCGCTATCAATAGTCCGATGTCCTTCCTGCTTAATTGTTTAAAACCGGTGGCAATGAACTTGTTAACAACATGCACATGCTCATCTGCAAAATATGGATAGCTGAAAACATGCCTGACGATTGGAGACTCAGCTTACTATGTCCTGTACTGAAGAAGGGTGACGCGACCATTCGCACTAACTATCTGGGAATTAGCCTTCTTCCCATTACATATAAAGTCCTATCAAGCGTAGTTTGTGAAAAGCTCAAGCCATTTGCGGAATCATTAATTGGCCTCTATCAATGCGGTTTCAGACCTGGCAAATCAACAAGTGACCAGATATTTACACTACGTCAAATTCTTGAAGAAAACAAACGGAAACCAGGCCGAAACATACCACCATTTTATTGACTAGAAGGCACCATTTCACAGCCCCAAACGAGGTTACCTGTATACAGCCATGTCTGAACTTGGAATCCCCTCAAAATTTGTCCGTCTGTGCAGCATGACGTTGACTAATACGAAATTCTCTGTCAATATAGAACTGACATCTCAACACCCTTCGAAACCATACGCGGCCTCAGACAAGGTGACTCTCTGTCACGTGACCTTCATCATGGAAGGTGTCTTAAGAAAATCGGGCACTATACTAACAAATAAAAATGTCCAGCTCCTTGTATACGCTGGTAACATTCACATAATTGGCCGTACCAAGCGTGGCGTATTGGCAACTTTTAATATAATTGAAAAAAAATCGGTAAAAAGAGGTTTAGCAGTAAATGATTGCAACACGAAATTCAAGGTATGCTCTACTAGCGAGTCGCGACCCGCTGCCCACAACATTTCCACACTGCGGATTAGGGGATTATACCGCTTTTACTCTAGAGCCTCTTCAATTTTGGATAGAATAAGTTGATTTTGTATTCCCTGCATCACCTGCAAACGACTATACATCTGCTCTTCGTTCTGACAGCCACAAAATTGTGCTGCATTCTCATTTTTTAGCAATTTTCACTTAATGGTGTCAGCCATCTCGAATAAGTTTTTAGATTGCCTCTAACTAATTACATCGGTAGCGTGTCACTTGTGACACCAGTTGCGGCAACCATTACTTTTACCAAACGTAATGTTGCGACAAACTTAGCACCACCCATTAGTTTCGCAAGGATTGAAGCCATTCTCAATATGCTTAGCAGCAGTTTTGAATGAAACCATTAGAGAACCTTTAATTGGGAGTGCACAAGAGCGATATACCATATAAGTCCATACCGGAATCAAAATAGAATTGCATAGCATTCGATTATGCTGAGGTTAAGCATAGAATTATGTATGAGGAATCAACTCATTTTCATATGCCCTATTGACACTGGGCTACGATTCGAATTAATGTTGATTTGACGCTGTTCATATCACATTCTACAACAACCACAAAGAAAAGTGACGTTATTCAGGGGTTGTTGTTGTAGATTGTGATTCGAACCAGCGTCGAATTAAGAATTGATTCGCGTCTGATTCTGATCAGGGCTGACAATTTCTGACAGTGTTGCAAAGTTTTTGGTTGGAAATTGCCATTCTCAACCGTCTTCTCTATTTTTTGTGCATCTACGCCTTGTTGAGATACGGGTGAGGCCGGATTTTGGTGCGATAAAAGTCTGTAGTGATAGCGGAAGCTGTGAGAATTAATCACCTCCATAACAGTTGGCACGGAGAGATCCCTGTGCAGCGTGGTGTTGCGGACGTATCAAGGGGCGCCCGTAAATCTTCTGAGAGCCTTGCTCTGACACGCCTGCACTCTTCTGATGTTTTAGGCAGAGGTAATACCAGAAGGTAACGCCAAGCAGGTGCCACTACTTGCGGAAGATGAGCCTTTTATTAGTTAAAGATAACTTATTCGAAGTTCGGAGGAGCTACTCCGGTCTCTTAAGGTTTTGGTATCAGCGCGCTGTAACTACCTTAATATGTGGACGCCAGGTAAGACGCTTGTCCAGGATCAGACCGCGAACCGAATTTGCTCCATTTGCGGAATTATGCTTGTGTTGTTAGTCACAACCGGATAGACCCCTTCCCTTAATGTGAATGTGGAGTGCGCTGATTCCTCACAGTTTTTGGCTATATTCCAGCGCCTGGGCCGTGAGTTGAATCTATCCAGGCAGTTGGACAATTTCTCCGTAGCTTCGTTCAAAGAGGCAGAGTTGAATATAACTGCCGTATCGTCCGCCTAAGTAGCAATAATCGAATGCTCATTTCTAGTTGTCGGCATATCAGACGTATATAGGGAGTAGAGGACCGGAGCTAAGACACTCCCCTGCGGGACACCGGCTCTCATGTGTCTGATGGTGGGAGTTTTGTCTCTTACCGCTACAGAGAAGGTTCGTCCCTGAAGAAAGCTTAAAATATTCATTTTAGAATATATTTTGTTAAAAATGGAAAACGAAGCCAGCGGTACAAAATCGCACTTCCACAAATCTCACTTTACAATTTTTGTACTTCTCGCAATTTGCCAACGTGGGTATAACCAAAAAAAAAAAACAACTGTTCATGATTTGGCATTGGCAGTCTGAACGACAAGACTCGTCATCGTGATTCAGTGCAGTGTAAATAGGGTAATAGTTTCAAAGTCAATCGCTTCGCGATATCTTCAAAGATCACAGCATCATTCGCAAAAGGGTTCACTGCACTTCGCTAATAATCCTATTCTATCTCCATTTTAACAGTCATCAATAGCAATACTGGTGCGACACTACAGATTCATACACGGATCTCATTATAATGGGTCATTTACGAAGGCATCTTTTGAATAACTTTGATGTACGAGTATAAAAAAATAAAAATAATTCACACGTTGGCTTTCTTCCAGGAAAACATATTTATTTTCATACAATACAATATTATTATTTACGAATTATTCACTAAGAAAATGTATTAATTCAGAAGTCGTGTTTCTCTACTTCTAGTACTTGTCTTACAAGAGGAAGTTCTACCTTAGAGGACTAGCCCGAAGTCGGTTTGGTCCTTTCCAAATCTGGCAAGCGATGATTATGTTAGTAGATGACAACTTTGATATGAATTTACATCCTTCAGGGCAGTGAAGTTGGTCATCGAATTAATTTGCCTTGCTAAACTTCATGTTGTAAATGAAATGCAAGGCTGGCCTGCCAATCATATATTATTGCAAATTGACCCCTAAGGGGCAGTGGCAAACTTGGCTGGATAACACCCTTAAATCCTTTTTCACTGCATATAGAATTTGACATATTCTGCATTTCTGTTGAATGTCAACTACTTTCCAAAGACCTTTGTCGCCGAAAATTGTTATTATATCGCCATATTCTCACTTTTCCGTCACTGTAACAAAAATATTTGATAGAAATAAAATCCGATAAATAAATTTAATATCACAAAATAGCTAATTATATATTATTTTGAAATCATTGTAAAGGGAACAATCAAGGTAATTCGCCGTCTAGAGCTTTCGCTCTAAGTATAATAAAAAAATTTATATAAAAAACAAACAAAAAAAAAAAACGGAAAAGCTCATAAACTCATAAATGCCAGTTCAATCGGCAGTTAGTTCACCGACTGCGCGCAAAACGCAAATCCACCACCAGCCAATTACCATTGACATTCCTCCCACTCAATCTCATAGTAGTAGTATTCGGGTTTTGTACCAACAAAGACAATTTTAATAATGATAAGCTTGTTGGTCTCTTGTTGGATGTGCGATAGCATTGCCCACCTTAAGTGCGCTGGGTTGACTGGTCGTGACCATGACTGACTTTACTGTAGGGCTAAACCTCCATCTTGGTGGCATCAGGTGATCCTGCCCCACCTGCTTCAAACGTCAGTGTATGCGAAATAAATACCACAAACTTAAAACACTATTCACTGAGCTCGCCTCAGAGTTTGATACTGGGGCAAAAATGTTTATGGAGTACTCTTTTGACTCGACTTCAACGGCTAATCCAGTAAAACTGCCGCCATTATCCCCTCACAATCTTGCGCCTACCACTACGCCACTAATTTATTTTTCGTCTCCTCAACCTCTTTCTTGTCATTCCCCACCAACTTGTTCTACTGCTTCCCAACCTTTACCCACTTACTCTTCTGAACTTTCTTCCATATCTGCCCAATCGTCCCATCCCCATCTAATTCCAGTAGCTCCATCAACCATTATACCCTCAACTACTACTGACATCTGTTGCTTTCAACTTTCCCCCCACTACTTGTTCGTCTTCCTCCATTCCATGTCCTAATACTGTGACTTCAGCTTCAAGTTCTCCAACTTTTTCTCCTTCTTCCCAACCTTTACCCACTTATTCTTCTATACTTTCTTTTATATATACCCAATCGTCCCATCCCTTACCAAATCCAGTAGCTCCTTCTACTATTTCTTCATCCGTCGCTTTCAACTTCCCCTCCACTACTTGTTTGTCTTCCACTATTCCCTGTCCTACTACTGTAACTTCTGCTCCATCTTCTACTAAGTCTCTGGCGGCGTACTGCCTCCTTCCACTAACACTGCCTCTACTCCATTGCCATGTACTTTGAAGGTGCTGCTCCTCGACTGTTATTTCCAGGTGGATAGGAGACAACCTGTGACGTTGCACCTATATATCATCAAAGCATGCAACCTTTCGATTTAATACATAAGTTTAATTTTTCCAGCCCTAGAGAAGGCTCTTCTTTCAAGCTTTCAGTTCCTATGAAAGTATTTTCTGTCATTTGTGACGCTAAATTCTGGCTTGCCTATATGGTGGTCCATGAGTTTATTCCTAGGAAAAAAACAAGGCCTTTGCAGGTTACCTTACCAGTCACTGCTCCAGCTTCATCTTCTGATTCTTCCAATGTTCCAAAAAACCAACACTACATTTTCAAAATGTTAGTGTCAACTTACTTCATTTTATCTTAGAAGTTTTTCTTTTTGTTCAGACATTATTGTTTTCGTTGACATTATTGTTTTTTTCGAGACTTTGCTTCGCCCTGATGTTCTAAACTCTGACATTTCCACCCCTAAATTGTTGGCGTCGTTGAATTAATGCATAACTTACTTTCTAAACTTGTAACCTAATTTTTTGTTTGAATCGTCTATGCCATTGTAGGTATTGAATTCTAAATTAAATCTTAGCTTTAGTTTAATATTGCATGCTTATTTGTTAGAGGCTGATGATGTTTTTATCTGTAGCCAAATATTTAGTACGTAGACATTAGCTTTGGTATCGCATGTTTACCAAAGAAATTAGCAATTAACACCAGCTGAGCCTAGTCTATGTGACTGGGTGAATTTTGATGCCACTTGGGCCTGCCCCATGTGAGATCAGTGTGTGGTCATTGCGTACCTACTAAGTCAATGTGAAAAAAAATAAAAAAATTAAAAAATATTCATAAGGCAACGTGGCTGACTCCTGACCTTGATCCATCCGATCACTTTGTGACTGATGGAAGGAATGCATCCAACGTTCTTTATTTAGGGAGTTTCCGTTTCGACTCTGACCAATACCTTGTTGCAGTTAAAGTAAGAACTCGTCTATGTGCCTTTAGAGAAACAGAGAACAAGTGTGAAACGAAAGCTTGACATAAGATTGACAATAAGCTGCGATCACAAAGAACAGCGATTGCCATTTCCGCTCGACTCTCAGATCTCCTCAATCAATCCTCAGTCATCGACGACATTGGCGATATGTGTGCGCACATATCACACTCCATGCGCGCCAATGGTATGACGACAAGTGTCGTGTAGCCACGACTGTGAAGGACGCAGCCTATTCAAAAACACTCTAGTCGGCTGATACGCGAGCCATGCATGAACATTACAAAGCGAAGAGGAGAGAAGAAAAACGCCATTTCAAGCGGGAGCAGGAAACACGCGAACTAGAATCATTGAAGTTGTTCTAATAATAACAGAAAAATTAAATATAAAGGAAAAAAGAAGAAAAAAAAAATGGGAACAAAAACGAAGGCCGAAAATTCTTTCGAGTCAAGCGTCTGACTCAATGTTTTAATTGCGCGGCATCTCTGACACGGTTGCTTGCAGGTGATGATACCGACAATACCACCAGCGTAGAAGCAGCTGCAATCGTGGAGGACAAAATTGAAGTGCCACCTGCCAGCTATAATGAGGTTAAAGTCGCTATCAAGCGTCCAATGGCCTTCCTGCATAATTGTTTAAAACCGGTGACAATGAACTTGTTAACAACATGCACATGCTCATCTGCAAAATATGGATAGCTAAAAACATGCCTGATGATTGGAGACTCAGCT
Organism: Cacoxenus indagator; assembly: GCA_035041755.1. NCBI lineage: Eukaryota > Metazoa > Arthropoda > Insecta > Diptera > Drosophilidae > Cacoxenus > Cacoxenus indagator. The sequence continues at coordinate 55,755 of JAWNKX010000239.1, forward strand.
TACTATGTCCTGTACTGAAGAAGGGTGATGCGACCATTCGCACTAACCCCTATCAATGTGGTTTCAGACCTGGCAAATCAACAACTGACCAGATATTTACACTACGTCAAATTCTTGAAAAAAATAACCGGAAACCAGGCCGATACACACCACCATTTTATTTACTAGAAGGCACCATTTCACAGCCCCAAATGAGGTTACCTGTATACAGCCATGTCTGAAGTTGGAATCCCCTCAAAATTTGTCCATCTGTGCAGCATGACGTTGACTAATACGAAATGCTCTGTCAATATAGAACTGACATCTCAACACCCTTCAAAACCATACGCGGCCTCAGACAAGGTGACTCTCTGTCACGTGGCCTTCATCATGGAGGGTGTCTTAAGAAAATTGGGCACTATACTAACAAATAAAAATGTCCAGCTCCTTGTATACGCTGGTAACATTCACATAATTGGCCGTACCAAGCGTGGCGTATTGGCAACTTTTAATATAATTGAAAAAGAGTCTGTAAAAAGAGGTTTAGCAGTAAATGAGTGCAACACGAAATTCAACGTATGCTCTAGTAGCGAGTCGTGGTCCGCTGCCCACAACATTTCCACACTGCGGATTAGGGGATTATACCGCTTTTACTCTAGAGCCTCTTGTTGGATACCTTCAATTTTGGATAGAATAAGTTGATTTTGTAGTCCCTGTATTGTATTGTATTGACAGCCACAAAATTGTGCTGTATTCTCATTTTTTAGCAATTTCCACTTAATGTTCTCAGCCATCTCTAATAAGTTTTTAGATTGCCTCTGACTAATTACATCGGTGGCGTACCTCTTGTGACACCAGTTGCGGCAATCATTACTTTTACCAATCGTAATGTTGCGACAAACTTAGCACCACCTATTAGTTTCGTAAGGATTGAAGCCATTCTCAATATGCTTAGCAGCAGTTTTGAATGAAACCTTTAGAGAACCTTTAATTGGTAGTGCACAAAAGCGATATACCATATAAGTCCATACCGGAATCAAAATAGAATTGCATAGCATTCGATTATGCTCAGGTTAAACATAGAATTATGTATGAGGAATCAACTCATTTTCATATGCCTTATTGACACTGGGCTACGATTCGAATTAATGTTGATTTGACGCTGTTCATATCACATTCTACAACAACCACAAAGAAAAGTTACGTTATTCAGGGGTTGTTGTTGTAGATTGTGATTCGAACCAGCGTCGAATTAAGAATTGATTCGCGTCTGATTCTGATCAGGGCTGACAATTTCTGACAGTGTTGCAAAGTTTTTGGTTGGAAATTGCCATTCTCAACCTTCTTCTCTATTTTTTGTGCATCTACGCCTTGTTGAGATACGGGTGAAGCCGGATTTTGGTGCGATAAAAGTCTGTAGTGATAGCGGAAGCTGTGAGAATTAATCACCTCCATAACAGTTGGCACGGAGAGATCCCTGTGCAGCGTGGTGTTGCGGACGTATCAAGGGGCGCCCGTAAATCTTCTGAGAGCCTTGCTCTGACACGCCTGCACTCTTCTGATGTTTTAGGCAGAGGTAGTACCCCAAGGTAACGCCAAGCAGGTGCCATTACTTGCAGAGATGAGCCTTTTATTAGTTAAAGATAACTTATTCGAAGTTCGGAGGAGCCACTCCGGTTTCTTAAGGTTTTGGTATCAGCGCGCTGGAAATACCTTAATATGTGGACGCCAGGTAAGACGCTTGTCTTAGTAGTGTGTTGTTAGTCACAACCGGATAGACCCCTTGCATTAATGTGAAGGTGCAATGCGCTGATTCCTCACAGTTTTTGGCTATATTCCAGCGCCTGGGCCATGAGTGGAATCTATCCAGGTAGCTGGACAATTTCTCCGTAGCTTCGCTCAAAGAGGCAGAGTTGAATATGACAGCCGTATCGTCCGCCTAAGTAGCAATGATCAAATGCTCATTTCTAGTTGTCGGCATATCAGACGTATATAGGGAGTAGAGGTCCCTGCGGGACACCGGCTCTCATGTGTCTGATGGTGGCAGTTTTGTCTCTTACCGCCACAGAGAAGGTTCGTCCTTGAAGAAAGCTTAAAATATACATTTTAGAATATATTTTGTTAAAAATGGAAAACGAAGCCAGCGGTACAAAATCGCACTTCCACAAATCTCACTTTACAATTTTTTTACTTCTCGCAATTTGCCAACGTGGGTATAACCAAAACAAAAAAAAAAAACTGTTCATGATTTGGCATTGGCAGTCTGAACGACAAGACTCGTCATCGTGATTCAGTGCAGTGTAAATAGGGTAATAGTTTCAAAGTCAATCGCTTCGCGATATCTTCGAAGATCACAGCATCATTCGCAAAAGGGTTCACTGCACTTCGCTAACAATCCTATTCTATCTCCATTTTAACAGTCATCAATAGCAATACTGGTGCGACACTACAGATTCATACACGGATCTCATTATAATGGGTCATTTACGAAGGCATCTTTTGAATAACTTTGATGTCCAAGTATAAAAAAATAAAAATAAGTCACACGTTGGCTTTCTTCCAGGAAAACATATTTATTTTCATACAATACAATATTATTATTTACGAATTATTCACTAAGAAAATGTATTAATTCAGAAGTCGTGTTTCTCTACTTCTAGTACTTGTCTTACAAGAGGAAGTTCTACCTTAGAGGACTAGCCCGAAGTCGGTTTGGTCCTTTCCAAATCTGGCAAGCGATGATTATGTAAGTAGATGACAACTTTGATATGAATTTACACACTTCAGGGCAGTAAAGTTGGTTATCGAATTAATTTGCCTTGCAAAACTTCATGTTGTAAACGAAATGCAAGGCTGGCCTGCAAATCATATATTATTGCAAATTGACCCCTTCTTAAGGGGCAGTGGCAAACTTGGGTGGATAACACCATCAAATTCTTTTTCACTGCATATAGAATTTGACATATTCTGCATTTCTGTTGAATGTCAACTACTTTCCAAAGACCTTTGTCGCCGAAAATTGTTATTATATCGCCATATTCTCACTTTTCCGTCACTGTAGCAAAAATATTTGATAGAAATAAAATCCGATAAATAAATTTAATACACAAAATAGCTAATTATATATTATTTTTAATCATTGTAAAGGGAACAATCAAGGTAATTCGCCGTTTAGACCTTTCGCTTTAAGTATTATAAAAAAATTTATATAAAAAAAAACAAAAACAAAAAAAGGAAAAGCTCACAATCTCATAAATGCCAGTTCAATCGGCAGTTAGTTCACCGACTGCGAGCAAAACGCAAATCCACCACCAGCCCATTGCCATTGACATTCCTCCCACTCAATCTCATAGTAGCTGAGACTGCAGCTCAAGAGACAACGGATGTTACAAACAAAACCAATAACAGCATAAGAAAAACCGACGGCACTAACCAACAGCAACTGTAATAACAATAACACTCTAATGCTCAAATAGCGCAACCGCAAACCTTCTACAGCCAAACAGCTACGACAACAAAAACAACAACCAGTACTCTAAACACGACAACAACTACAATAGCTAACTGCGCAACAACAATCTCATCGATAAATTTGCTGACTCCTTCTGTCCACAACACAACAATAATTAACATGCAGTTACAAAATTAGAATTTTATACCAAAACAAAACGAAATAAACTTGACAAATCAAATAGGCATTAACCTAAAGGTTCTAGCTTGGAAACCATTTAAGCGAACAAATACTCTTATTGCACTACAAGGATATTGACGTTTCATTAATTTCAGAAATCCATTGCAAAAATCAACAACACAGCTCAACCAACATACTAGCCAGTAGATCTCAATAAGAAATGTGAAATAATAGACTTCTATATTCTAAAAAATATATATCAAAGCATGTGTGCAGGCACACCAAGACTGGAGCTCTCATCAAATCATACACCTATACTCTCAGAACTTAGAAAACATCCTGTAGTTACGAACAAAAACAATCTCCTACACAACAACCGAAATGATTGGGATATCTATAGACCCTACATTAATTTAAATCTAACCAACCATATACCACTAAAATCGCCAGAAGACTTAGAATTTGCTATAGTATATCTAAATGACATAATTCTAAGAGCAGCATTTCAGTCTATACTAGACATCTCGTCCTACAAAACAAAACACTATACCCCACCCATTCTGAGAAGCCTAAGTTAAAAAAAGTGGATGAACACAAGATCTCCTGATGTGAAAAATAAAATCGATAGGGCAACGAAAAACATAAAGAAATGTATTCAGCACCTCAAAAACAAAGACATCAGAAGATACCTCCAAAACTTAACACCAACAAACTGCACGAACTACTCGCTTAACAAAGCGACAAAACCATTTACCAGGCACCAATAAAAAGGGTCAATGGATCAGTCGCATTTACCAAAAAAAAAACTTTTTTTATGCTTTTATTTATTTATTCAAACTTCTCTTCTTCTTAGATGCTAGATCTTAATCTAACGCTTAATCCAGTGACTTCGCTCAGGAACTTTCTGCCATTTCGATGGTTTTGTGTATCTTTATGCGTTATATATATTAATCTAAATACAATATTAATCTGCGCGAGTGAGTTGACATGATGTTGGCGTTGGCAGTTCGAAAGGAAGAAGATCGACGGAAACATGTGCAACTGGCACACAGCTGTCACTTGACAGCCCAGGGCTACGTTCAGCATACCAGGGCCGCTTGCAACAAGGCATACCAGGGTTGAATACACAATGGATGGACTTCTTTATGTCACGAGGTTCGTAAACTGTTTCTACTAAGTCGGGTTTCGGTACTTCTTTGTATGAGGAGTCTGGATAGTGGATTGGCGTGCACTTTTAGTTTGCAGCTATAGTTCTGCATTATGTTTGCAATATCAACTTTCACGGTAGGAATTTTAAGACCATTGTGGATACACTCGTGTTGAGTGTATCATGATGCTCCAGTGATGGTTCTTACTATTTTCGATTGAGCTCTTTGAATCCACATAGGTGTGATTACTGTGTTGTACAGTAGTACATTATTCTCTAATCTGAGTGGCAGGTTTGAATGCAGCAGCCAATGCAGCTAGTTTGCTTTCATTTGAATGTACTTCTTTTTGACTTCGATGTGTCTACACCATGGTAGTCGTCTGTCAAGGTGTATACCCAGATACGTAACTTCAGTATCCTGTGAGATGGTAATGCTTTTCATTGTTAGTGGGCCGTATGTGTTCCTATTGATTGGGAATGTCACATGCTTGGTTTTTTTGGTCGTTGACTTTGATGCGCCAGTCAGATAGCCATTTGCTTGTATTGGGCATCTTGGCCTGCTTAAAATGACTGTATTATCTGCAAATGTTGATATTATTAGGGAACGATCCGTTGGTATATCTGAATTGAAAACAAGGTAAAACCACGGATCGTGGATACTGCCTTAGGGTACTTCAGCTTTTATTTCTGTCTTTTCCGTAGTTATTTCATTGACCTTTGACGAAAAAGTTATGTTGCTGAGATAAGAGTTGACGACTTTATGTGTGTTTTGAGGTAATAACACTTGGACTTTGTATTTAACACCTTGTAGCCACACGCGATCAAATGCTTGAGCGAAATATTACATAGAAATACTCATGGCGTTCAATACCCGTTCGGATTTTCAATGTGATGCGGCTTATTTGCTCGATTGTACCATGCCTCTCAAGAAATCCAAATTGATGTTCGAAGATTTACTGAGTATTTGCGGCAGGACCCTTTCCAATATTTTCGCGGGACAGGGTAACAGACTTATTGGTGGATATAAAGAAGCTTGTAAAATGTCTTTTCCCGGTTTTGGAGTCATTACGTTTAGTGATATTTTCCAACTGGAGGGGAAATGACCGCAAATTAAAATGGCGTTGTTGAGCACTGTTAGATATTCAGAGGCACAGCTAGGAAGTTCCTTTATCATTTCTGGGAGGATTTGGTCTTTGGGGCTATTTTTCTTTTAACTTATTTATTATATCCTGCACCTCACATGATAGGTATGTCATGGGATGCGGGCTTTATTGATGTCAACTCAATACTATTTGTTGGCAAATTTGGTTGAAACACATTTATAAGATGATTTACAAAGACAGAGGCCCCTCACCTCTTCATCGCTGTGTGGCCATTTGCCAGTGCGATCTATTAATGGTGTATTAGCTTCAGTGGGTGGCTTTATAGATACTTGGCTTTCCATACGTCATGTTTTGAGCTTATTGTTTCTATGTACTGGCGTTGGGCTAGTTTCTCTGTCAACTTCAGAGCTTTGCGCGCGTTTCAGCCCTTAGTCTTTGTTTTCGTTGGTAATCGTAGTCTTTGCCATTTCCATCTTAGACGTATTTTCTCAGCAAGAAGTATTTAAATTTATATATTGGTCGGGTTGGAACATCTGGTTTCGATTGGATGTTCTCTTGGGGTCGATTGTAGGGCTGCGGCACTAAATAGCGATTTGAGACCATCAGCTGCGTTGTCAATTTCAAGTTCGTTACCAATTTGTGGGTTGAGCTCAATGTGACTGCTAGTGTCCCTCCTGTAGGAGGGACCTTAATAGTTAGCCCAGTTTGTCTTGCTTGTTGCTGGATGATGTGACGACAAATCTGCTAGATCTTCTGCAGTTGTCAGAGACTTGTGTATCCGTTTTCTTATTGCAAAGTCAAAAAGATCGGGTATATTCAACTGATCCGTTGGCCAGTACGTAGGCTTACCCGGAGAAATGTAGTTTAACTTGTTTTGCTATTTTAGCACCGCTTTGTGTAGTTGATTTACTTTGGGGTTTGACAGGCGGGACGCCCAATAATCTTTGTAGTCTTCTGAACGCGGTTAACGAATGAATTAAACTAATCCTCGAATTGTATTTCATTTGTGGTAAAACGAGGCGGACAGTATACGGCTGCTAGCGTAAGGTCCCGGAATTTTTAAGTTACGCGAACAGAATTAGGCTTGCAGGTAATTCGTGTTGAAATCTTTGTATCGAGTGTGCTCAATACGATTTCTTATAAGAATTCCTCTTTCTCCGTGGGCTTTACCGTCAGGTGGGAGGTGGGTAAAATAAAACGAAAAATATCATATGCAGAAATTGTATTTATTTGTCTATTGAGTTTCTGCAAGGAGCAATACACCTACGTCTCCTTTGTGTAAGAATCTCTCCAGTTCCAACTTGCGACGGGAAATGCCGTTGGCATTCCAGAGACACTTATGCAGATCCATTGCTTATATTGTTTGACGCGATCATTGGATCAGCGTGTTATGGCGTGTTTGGAGTTTTTGCATTTTTGTTGGCATAAATGCTATAAAATAAATCAGGCTATGCTGTGTTGACGCTATTATTACTTCGATAGAATTGGGTGGCTTGGTATTTTGTTGTGTGTTGGTTGGTTGTTGTTGGCAAGGTAATTGAACTGAACAGTTTTCAGTTGCTTTGGGTTCATTTTCACTGCCGCAGGCACCTAGATTGGAGCATGATTTTAAGACGCTTCAGTTGAAGACACCAGGTCTAACTGTGTGGAGAGAAACTTCGATTTTGGAGACAAGTTTTTAGCTCCTTGTAAACATGGCCACCTCTGGCCTCTGGCCACCTCATTTGCGGTATGGTTCCCACCGCAATTACTAAACTTCTTTGAGGAAGGGTCCGTTTTATTTGATTCATACAAATCGCCGCAAGCAACACAAGCATACCGTAATGTGCAGTATAATCTTGTATGGCCATATTCCTGGCAGTTAGAGCATTGAACCAGTCCAATGCGTAGGTGCGGCTCCTCAACAGTGATTCTGCGGTGTAGCATACATTAAATGTTATAAATTAGGTGAGTCTGATTACTTTTTAGATGTTAGGACTCGAGCTCCACTTTAAACAAAGGTTTGAGGTATCTTGTATTTATTTAAGAAGTGTGTGGCTATTTTCGCTTTAATTCCTTTTTCTTTGAGTGCGCTTACTATTTCAGTATTTGGAGAAGTATTTGGTTCTATGCCTTTATTCATTACTGCAAGGCCGTTATAACTTTTTAGCTGGTACGTATAAAAGTTCGCGTTTGTGTTTGTTAAGTGTAAGTGCTTTGATACCATGCGATAATTTTGTTCAGTGTATATCTGTAGCTGTGACACGTGATTATTCTCTTTGTGGAGCGGAATAGCGTTATATATAATTATAAGCGTTAAGCGGCGATTGTTATGTTGCTTGCGTTTGATCTTATATAACAATCAATACCTGTCTGCACAACCGAGCGGAGTTTCCTCTTTCTGTCGCTGTCCGTTAGTATATGGGAAGTGCATAGTTGTATCATTGAGAGCAGCCTTAGTATTGTTTGAAGCTGTAATTATCGATGTTTCCCTTGTGACAGAAACTGATGCAGTGCTGGTTTTTGTTTTTGCGTTAGTGTTTACCTGTGATGCAACCAGAAGCTGTTGTTTGCGTTGTAGTTGTAGAAATGAAGAGAATGGTGACCGCAGTTGAGAACCATTTGGGTCTAAGTGAAAGACCTTGGTTTTTGCGTAGCTGTTAACAAAGGAGTAGGGGAACACGAGAATGCTATTTCCATGCTGACGGGAAGAAATGCTCTACTGGAAATACCGTTGTTGTCTACTGTATAGCTTGGTTTTATTGTATAGTAAGGATTATTTTTAGTTGTGCGGTTCGGAGCAGGGGAATGCTCAATGTCCTGAATACTTAGGACTTTTACACTTCTCTTTTTCCTGCTTTGGAAATAATAAATAAATAATAAAATATTTTTTACGTCCTTTAGCTTTGTTGTTTTTGTTGCCGTGGGGAACTGCTTTTCGCTTATATAGCACTTCAATTTTATAACACGTCCGCTCTCGGAGAGAGATGGTGACAATTGGTGAAAAAGAATAATAATAATTTCTATTAACTGCTCATAGAAGCTAACATTCCTTATGTAAATAGCAGTCTAGTTTAGAACTTAATAAAAGGTGGAAATTTTCACTGGCTAATCAAAAAATTAACCCAAAAATATAGAGACTTTAAGCGACTCTCTAAACGCCTCGCCGTAAACACAGTATGGGCTTCACTAAGAAATGTAAAATATATTGCATAAAGCCATCCATGAGGGTGCCGTTATGAGAGTCAGGGAGTTGGGGGCCTTCGCATACAGAACGCTCTCCGGATTATTAGCATTAATTGTGTAACACGGATCTCTGCGAACCAGACCTTCTTCAGCAATCTCATTAGCGCAATATGAAAAACAAAAATAAAGGGTGCCGACCACCTAATACACTTAATAATTGTGAAAGGATCATACGACGACGGCAATCGACCTGAAAAAAATGCGATGACGTTCAACCAATTACGTATACTGCAGGAAAGTCTATACCATTACAAACCGTCACTTTTTATCCTTCTTGGATCGGAAGAGTCCTCAGTGTTTACTGGTCACAGTAGACACTGCTGGTGATGCAGATTGCTAAACTTGTATAGTAAAAATAAGTAATCTCAATACTCTTTAACTTATTACAGCGATGAAGATATAATAGCGATAGGTCTAGATACTCGCTGCTGTTTATATGGCTCATGACCCCGAAGCGCAGGTATGGGAAACAAAGAAGCGGTATCCAAAAGGAGAATTTGCTGAATAGTTGCCAGCGTTTCTAAAGCAAACCAAACCCTATGGGTAACAAAGAAAGAAATAGAAGGTATGAATATATTTCAGACTATCTTTTCGGTACTAGCCTCATGTTATTTAATGCCAACTCTGAGCTCACTTTTGTAACAAGGACAGGAAATTACGTTATGTTTGTTACTCAGGTTTTCAACTTTCTCGTGAAGGAAGGCAATAGGAGGCATTCCTTCTCCGACAACCGATACTTTTTACTGAGATTTCAGCTGAGGTTCTAAAACCGGTCAGTAACTGGAAAACAGGTGGGGACTGACAATCCGGTCTTGTGGACAACTGAGTTAACAGTAATATGGTGTTTCTCTAGGACACTTTTTAGCAAAGACAAGCTACTGGCAAGGTAACAGGTTGAGGCAAGTACAAATAGAGCCTCCGGATTATTAAATATTAATTGCCAATGGCAAAAATACCCTCTTGGTGTTTTCTTCGGTCTAAACACAAGCTTATCAGATATTTCCAGGGTGTAGCGAATAGTCCCTAAATCGCACAACTGCACTGGCCATATCCAAAGGCCGAACTCCTCGGGATGCACCTAAAAAGCAGTCCAATCCAGTGGATGAACGACAACTACTTCGATTGATACTGACGTCCTAATATCTAAATCCAAGGCATTTCAGCCCCTAGAACAGAAAGGCATCATTCCCGCGTAACTGTAGCGTTCCAAAAAATGAGGTGGTTTATAGTGATTTTTAGAATTGTCATTGAGTTACCGCATAGGCCACCAGCCTTCAGGTTCACAGGGGGATTAACACGACAGTTACGGTACAGTTGGTGCAGTAACTGTGAACGCTGCTGATAGTGCAACTACACCCTCTCCGAAGGCGCGGCTAGAAACAGGTTCTAAGTAAGTTCATGTCTCTGCCTCGGATGCTGAATAATGGTAGTTGGGCCGAGAGAAGTGCCACTCTATTAAATGAAGCACCTTAATCCACCGTGGAACAGCGTACGCCAAGAAATGTATGGTCAGGAGGGTGCCTGATCTTTAGTATTCTGACTCTGAATACCTGTCGCCCTTCAGTTTAAATTAGACCTACAGCGGTAACGGGCTCTGCCGTGGAAGACTTCTCATCCCGTTTACTCTTGGAAATCTCATGATTATCAAGTGCGATGCAGCTCCATTATCCAATGGCCATACCCCAACGGATTTGGCCAACACTACCAGCTCTGCAGCCACAAGGTTGCCGATCTACACTTCTCAAGTCAGAAGGGGTCCAAGAGGTTTTGACTCGACCACCCACCCAAAATCGGTTCTTCAGTAGAGCCAGTACACCACGGTTTGACGACCGTATTGGAGGAATACATGTCCTCTGATTAAGAGCAACCCATACAATAGTGCTTGCCTCCACCCACTCGACGCAAAAGTCTAGCGCCACAGAGGTAGGTGCACCAACTCTAATTGATTAACATTCTGCTGTAAATAGTTTACTTCACCAACAAATCTACAAAGATTCAGCGACTAAGGAAAAATCGTTCTTATATTAATCACACTAAAGTTCTTTAAGAGTACAAGATCAAAACTCCAGGTCATATCTTGTTTCTTTGGGATACTTCCGCCAAATATATCCTGTGCTAAGAAAAAAACTTTCTTTTTATTATTGTTTCCTTTTATTCAGTACTTATATCCCCTTAGACTACTTGTATAATGTTTAAATGGAAGAGTAGGAAGAGAAGAAAATAGTTTTAATAAATAATTATTTTACAGTTAGTTTACCAGATCAACTGGATTTATCAATCCTTCTTTTAGTTAATTCCTCTGGCACTGTAGGAATATTGAGGTCATGGCCTAAGTCGGTGTTTGTGATGTACCACTCCGCTTTAGCGATTATACAGTAGATTCATGATTGCTGTCTTTGGATTAAACCCTTTGTATATCGATAGCTTATTTTCTAGTTATAGATTAGATCTATGGTTAAGGATCCAAAAAACATTTTCTGTGTATGGTGTTTCTAGATAAATTTTTGTAAATGTAAAGTCCTATATATTTCGCGTGGTCTTCTGTTTCAACGACAACTTCGTTTATCTTTACACGGTGTGCTACATACTTAGTTTTAGTTGTGTAAATAACACTTATTGTTTTAGTTAGGTTTGTTGTTGCCCATGATCCATTGTTTTTTTTTATTGGTGCCCTGTGAATGGTTTTGTTAGTCAATTTCTTTGTAGCTTTCCATAGCGAGTACTCTGTGTAGTTTGTCGGGGTTATGCTTTGGAGGTAACTTGAGACTTGTTTGTTTTGCTCGTATCGCTGCTTTTTCAATGGTCTCGTTGAGAAATACTATAGCAGATTCTATGTCCTCTAGTGATTTTAGACATAGAATATTTATTATATATAGAATTATTTATTCTCTAAAGGTATCGTCAGTTCGGTTATTGTGTAAGAAATTATTTTTGTTCGAATCTACCGGAAACTTTCTGAGTTCTAAAACAATATCTGTGTGATCTGACGACAGATCCAGACTTAATTTGATTACTCATTTACTTAAATCCATACTATTACTATATAGAAGTCTAAAAGCTCTGACTTTTTATTGATGTCTTTTGGCCAGTATGTCGGCTCACCTGTACTTATATGGTTTATCTTTGCAAAGTATAGTGCTTCTAGAAAGTTTTTGCCTCTCTTGTTTGAAGTTCGGGATCCCCATTATGTGTGTTTCGCGCCAAAGTCTCCAGCAGCAATAAATGGTTATCCTAGTGTATTTCTGAAGTGCAGCTGCACTGAACATTTGGACCGTTGGTGCTTGGATGTGGTCCTTTTGGAATGGGAGCAGCACGTTATGTTTGATGTGATGCTTAATAATTATGGCAGTGCCACCGTATCCTGTGACATCTGGGTGTATACTGTATCCACGAATTTGTAAGTATTTTTCGCTTGTACACTGGGATTTTGAGATTAATGCTATATCAATGTCGTTATTATTTAGAAGAAGACCTAGTTCAATTAGATGCGTCCTAACCCGTTTGCGTTCCAGGCTAGAATCTTTATGTTGGTGTCCATTTTATTTGTCGAGTTTGTTTATTAGTAACGCCAAGATGTTCATCATTTTATTCAAGTGCTGGGATACTTGTTTCAGCATGTATTTGATTTCCACGAATTCATTATCAGCTTCCTTGTCTTGGTTCATTTTAGGTTCACTTTCTATGCGAGTTGTTTTCTTGAATAGTTGATGCGACTTGGGCGTATTTTTTATTTTATTTGATTCTTGATACACTGTCGATTGATCACTTTTTTTATCGCTTTTCTCCTTGAGAGAAGGGAAACGTGAATTTTAAGTGTCTTATACACTTCACAGCCCTTGTAGTTAGCCGTATGTGTCCAACCACGTAGTGCGCATTTGGCTGTCTTTGGGTATTTTGCAGTCAATGGTTTTGTGCTTACCTGTGCACTTAATACATATGGGGTCCATTATGCAAAAGTTCCTCGTATGGCCATACTTTTGACAGTTGTACAGTTTTGAGCATTGTACAACTACGCGTTTGTGGTGCGGTGGTTCAAAGATTATTTTGCTACAAAGCAGAGTTGTTATTTTGTAGATTTCTGTGTTGTTTGATTTTTTTCTAAGTTCCACAAAAAATAGTGGAAGAGGCTTCTTCGAAATTTTTTGTTGTATGTTTTCGACATCAATTGCTTCATGACAAAGCTCCTTTACTTCACTTTTTATCTCCTCGAGGTCTGTAGCGTGGTGCATACCAGTACTACCTTTAAACCTGGCCCCACGTTTAGCTTAAATTTGGGTGTTGAATAGAACCCCACGGGGGAGATGCTTTAAGACAGGCTTTGATGATATTTGCACGCATACTTTTTGTAAGTACAGTGAAAATCGCCAGCAAACACCAAAGAGACTCCTCCCATAGTGGCAGTAGAGCTTCTAAGGTCCTTGAACGTTAGATCCAATACATCAACGTGGGCTCTGTGAGCATACAGCCTCATCATCGCTTGTCTGCTCAATCTCATGTTGAATTTTATACAATTGCCCAAAGTTCGCATCCACAAAACTTAAACGCGCCTTTAGTTCCGCCACCGTCAATTAGTCATTTTTAAGCACGTAAAACTTATTTCGCGTCAATGAATTATCAATTCCTCGCAAGCTGGTTGTAGGTTCGAATCCTGCGCACATTTTTTGGGGGCCATAATTAAAAAGACTACACACAATCACCTCACTATTCAAATGAGTACAGTCTTCTATATACAGCAACAACAAAACCGTTGAGTCAAATTCGCAAAATGCACCTTGCATAAGTTCCGCCTTTGCCGTTATAGTAACGCTAATACAGCCAACGGAGGCAACAACAACAAGAACACAGTTATATACTCCAAATGCACCGTTGCTTGAACAGAAACAAAACCACAGTTATATACTCAAAATTCACCTTCCCTAACTTCCGCCTTGCGTTATAGCCAGCCAGAGAAGGCAACACCGTTGTTCAACAACAACAAAATCACAGTTATATAGTCAGACCCAACCCACCTCAGGCTCTCTTAAAACCTTAGGTTCTGGAGTTGGCGAGATATAAACGCAGGCTACGACGTCGCTATATGAGATCACGGAATGAATTTGACAAGGCTGCATGGAGGAGAGCTGCCCGAGAACTGAGAAATGTAATGCAAGCTGTGCGATCGGAACATTTCAAAAATCTGTTATCTAATGCGGATCCAATGAAAAAGTCTGGCTTCAATCTATGGCGTGCCACCAAGTGCATCAAACAACAGACTCACAGACATGCTCCAATCCGTGGGCCTCTAAACTAGTGGCTGCGTACGGAGACCGAGAAAGCAGAAGCATTTGCTAATGAGTTGGAGAGCCGGTTCACGCCTTTTAGCCTGGCTGACCCTGGATACGTTGAGGAAACAGCTGAAGTCCTATCAAGATGTATCTTAGACCACAGTCCAACTAAACATGTCACCCCTGAAGAGGTTGTGACTCAAATTCAGAAACTGAAATCTAAGAAGAGCCCCGGACATGACCATATTGACAACAAGGTGGTGAAAGCACTCCCTTGGAAGGGAGTGTTGTTTCTGAAGTTGCTGTTCAACAGCATGCTGCGGATCTGCCATTTTCCCACACAGTGGAAGTGTGCAACGATATCCATGATACCTAAACCTGATACTCCGGAGAACCGTGTCACATCATATAGGCCCATAAGCCTGATTCCAACTTTTTTAAAAATTTTTGAAAGATTATTTTTGAGTAGATTGTTGGTAGTACGGGGTGTTCAAGAAGCCATTTCTGATCACCAATTTGGATTTAGATCACAGCATGGCACTCCCGAACAACTGCATCGAGTTGTTAATCACATACTTACTGCGTTTGAGATGAAACAGTATTCCTCTGCAGTCTTCCTAGATGTCAAACAAGCATTCGATAGGGTATGGATCGATGGACTTCTGCATTAATTAAAATTACTCCTACCTGGCAAACAGTTTTTAATAATGCGAAGCTTTCTTCAACGACGAACCTTCTCTGTGGCGGAAAGAGACAAAATTTCCACCATCAGGCACATGAGAGCCGGTGTACCGAAGGGGAGTGTCTTAGCTCCGGTCCTCTACTCCTTATATACCTCTGATATGCCTACAACTAGAGATGAGCATTCCATTACTGCTACTTACGCGGACGATACGGCAGTTATATTCAACTCTGCCTCTCTGAACAAAGCTGCGGAGAAATTGTCCAGCTACCTGGATAGATTCCACTCATGGGCCAGGTGCTAAAATATAGCCATAAACTCTGAGAAATCAGCTCACTGCACCTGCACATTAAGGCAAGGCATCTGTCCGGTTGTGACTTACAACACAAGCATCATTCCGCAAATGGAGCAAATCCGGTATCTCGGTTTGATCCTGGATAAGCGTCTTACCTGGCGTGCACACATTAAGGTAGTTACAGCGCGCTGCTACCAAAAGCTCAAGAAACTGGAGTGGCTCCTACGCCCATTGAATAAGTTATCTTTAACTAATAAAAGGCTCATCTATCTGCAAGTAGTGGCACCTGCTTGGCGCTACGCCATACAAATTTGGGGCACTACTGCTGCCTACAACATCAGAAGAGTGCAGGCGTGTCAGAGCAAGGCTCTCAGAAGATTTACGGGCGCCCCTTGGTACGGCCGCAACACCAGGCTGCATAGGGAGCTTGCCGTGCCAACTGTTATGGACGTGATTAATTCTCACAGCTGCCGTTATCACTACAGACTTTTGTCGTACCCAAATCCGCTAGCTTCTCCCTCACCCGTATCTCAACAAGGCGTAGACTTAAGAGGCTACACCCTCATGATCTCCGCCTAAGAAGGAATCAGCCCACTATGTCATTGCCTTTTCGGCGCAATTAGCATCATTTTTAATTTAGTCTAAGTCTAATATTTTTTTTTTCACGTCATTATTTTTTTTAATCCGACAAATGTGTTATGTAGTTTACTGCGGTAAATGTTATAATTTAATTATGAAAAAAAAAAAAAAATTTTATTAAATTCGAAGAGTGAGACGCAGACGACAAATCGACTTGACACTTCACTTAAAAAAATTAAAAAATCGGTATACGAAATTTCGGCCCGTTTGCTTCAAAGTGAGGGAACTTATTATGAATATAGATCCGATGTCTCCAACACTGTGTTAGCAACTTCACGACAAACTTATAATACTATTTGCAGCGTAAGGCGTATGCGAAAGGACGACAGAGTATATATGCTACTGTCATCAGAACTACATATATAAAGATTATTAATCACATGTTAAGTAATAAGTTAGTGAGGCTATTCACTCACCCTTGATGGGGAATGAAAAACAGAGGAAGTGAATATAAAATTAAGTTTATGTTGGTAATCTAATAATAACGTACCCCGATGCAGTAAAAACTTGATTGCCGCTGCAGACTATGTCAGTCATCATTAGGTCAGTTTTCATCTCTGCTATCAATCCACACGTTTTAATATTCCATAGACGAATAACACCACCTCGGCAAGTAGAAAGCAGCATATCATTAGAAATTGTCATTCCTGAGACCCAACCTTTGTGAGCATTGTTGACAGACTATAAAAAAAATCAGCTATATAATTTAATATGAAATTACAATTAGAGAAAGTAAGTAAATTGCTTAGTAATAGAAAATTTTCTGTTTCTAATTATATGTTCCGATGTATTTTATGCAATGTAAATTATCCACCACACCGTAATAGCAATAGGATCATGAATTAAGAATTAAAAGAAATTCCGACGGTCTACGACTTTGGTTCTTCAATAACTTTCGGCTTCTTGTCTTCTCTCGCTAGCTGTCTGCTTGTCACAATTCTGCTGCTGACCGATATCGGTAAGCGGCCGAACCATACCGATAGCGCTTGTTGATAGCCAGACCCCCATCACTCCTTACATTCGGCCATCCTGCTCATCATCTGTCCCAGATGATGTGTCTTCATTAATTTCAACGTATCGCCATAGCTTCATATTGTCTACGTTGGTAGTTGTCAATTGCGCATATTTGCCGTTACGTTTAATTTTGACGATGATCAAATATACTTGTTAGCCAACTTACTGCCAGCGCCAACTGTGAGTATTTTATCACGACCAAGTCTCCGCTTGCATGATAATAGGGTTACGGCCACTTTTCAAAAAAATTTAATAACTTCCACAACAAATTTTCGTTTTTTCTTCATAAATGCATTTAATAATTATTATCAAGTATACCACAAAAAAACCTTGTTCAAATTATTCATTTTTCCATTTTTTTTTTAAGTATTTTTCATTTTGTGCATCTTTAAGTGCGGCATAAGGTTAGGGCCATTTGAAGTTTTCGTCTTGAAAATCAAATTTTTTCTGAAAATTTTAATTAATACTAGTTTTTCGCCCAGTGGTCGAAATTCGACTATACAGAGAGCTAATATCCGAACTTAATGCTGAGGTTATTTAGTTATGAAGATTTCTTTCTTAAGACACAGTAGAATCGTCATCAGCATATTGCCAAAAAGTAAGAAGGAGAAACAGAATAAAATGTTCACCCAGACTTGTTATATTGCCAGCGCGAGCTTCGCAGATCTCTGTTGCGCTCACTCTCCATCGCCCTCTCAATCATACTAAATCTCCTTTACTAACACTCTGCATCACGCATACTCTTCTTCACTCAATTCTAAATAAGACTCACTCAATCACACTGTTTCTAGCATTTCTAAGCTGTTTATATAACATATATAAATATATATTAACGCTATAAATAGCGCATGTGTGATATTTTGTTGTTGCATGGATTGCATTATCCTGCTGAAATTTGCAGTGCATAACAGCACACTCAAAGTCATATGATGGGAAACACCGACGAATCACCTGCTGATATTTTTTCCGCATTCATTCTGGTAGAAATGGATGACAATGACATCTCTTTGATGTATCCAACGGCACAAAGTCGAAAATTTCAAAAAAGTAAAAAAAAAATACGAAAATTTGAACAAGGAACAAATAAGACGTGACTATCAAATCTATAAATATAAGGCGTATTAATCGATCAATTAAATACAAAAAATCGACTTGAACAAGACCGAAACGGAGCATCAACATCAAGAGCTACAGAAACGAAAGAACAATGTGAATCTCGACTAGAACAAAGCCGAAACAGACCATCAACATCGAGTGCTGCAGAAACGGAAGAAAAATGCACAGAACGACTTGATACCAACCGATCACATATCACTCATTCAAGAGAAAGAACCGATTTAATGTTGGTGGGATTCAATTTTTGCAAGAACTATGACTACCAAAATCACCCCGATGTCGCCATTGGACCGGTGAATAAAGTCTGTTTGTATTGCCGTACTGTAAAGTTCGCATAGGAATCACCAGGAAAGTGTTGTTCAAACGGTAAAGTAGCTTTGTCACCTTTGATTGAGCCACTGTTTTTCCAATTGAAAAATTAAGAGGCAATAATAAATAGGTCGATCGAATCGGTGACGGCGGATAGCATGGTCAGCAGGCCAAGAGGCAGCAACGCGCTGGGTATTTGCTAGTTTAAAATAAATCTTTTTTGTGATATACTTGATATAATTATTTAATACATTTATGAAGAATAAAACAAAATTGTTTTTCAATTTGTTGTTTCTTTCGTAAAATCTAATTGGCCCTAACCATATTTCGCGAACTGTATATATATATAGGTATTAGAAGAAGAATTGAATTTATAGTTTATTGGTAAAAATTAGTAATTATATATTGGAAAGTACTAAAATCACACAAACGTCGGATCGCTTCTATTGTTTTCTGCTGTGCTAATTCTAGGCTGCTAACTGCTTCAGGATGACTTCACCACTTCACAACGACTACTGTTGTACAAACAACAAATATTTCAATGGTGTGTTAGCAATAAATTTGCTTTATTGAAGCTATGAGAATAACAGCTACGTCTCCTTTGGTTTTTCCTTTGAGTATCGTCGCATGAACCATATTGATCATTAGATTCTTATCACCAAAGCTGTTCCGTTCCATTGAAAAAAGAGAACGTGTTTAGTGAACGACGAATATTGCGAACAAAACTTTCGATTTGAGTTAAATATTTATTATTGTTTCATTATTTTCCTTTGACAAAATTTCGATTTCGAATGTTACGTATTTTTCAAATAAAAACTGCAATATTGATTTCATATAAAAAAAATACAATTTATTTATTTATTGTTTTTTTCCCGACTTTTGCGGTGTATTAAATCACAGGATTACACAAGAGGCTATTCTAGAGTTTCCCTGAAAATTTCGTCAATAGCGGTATAGAGGCTTCGGCGTCTATAGTGACACATAGACAGCATCGAATTATATATATATATATATATATATATATATATATAAACTAGCAGGGGACCGGCGCGTTGCTGCCTTCTGCGTTCTATCTACTGATGCGATTTTCTCGTTGATCTTCCAGTGTTTGACTTTTTGGGTGGTATTTCGCACTCCCTAATTTTCATTCGAATATTTGAACATTTCGACTTTGTACAGTTTGAGCAGTACTTCTGGCAATCTAAATACTCAGAGGCTACTTTGTTTTTTGGGCTTTATTTGTATCCATACAGTTTGAGAAGCATCTGAAAATGGTTGGTCTTAATATTTAGCGAGTTCGACTATTTTTTCGCACCAAGCTTAGCCACAAACATGCTCCATGATGACATCTACCAAATGTACCAATTTTCATTGTGATCGGTCAAATGGTGTCGGATTCCATAGGGACCAAACAAACAGACAGACGAACAACCATACCTCTATATATATATAGATATACTAGCAGATACCCTCCGCGTTATTGCTTCATATCATGCAGTTGTCCATGCCGAGATTCGCGTTGTTCTTCTGTTTAAAGTGCTCTATTTTTACTTTTTCGCTTTGCTTCGGATATTTTTTTCCAATCGATGCCACACTAAATGTTGCTGCTGAGAAATTGTCCAGCTACTTAGATAGATTCCACTAGTGGGCCAGGCTGTGGAACATAGCAATAAACTTTGAGAAATCAACTCACTGCACCTTCACATTAAGGCAAGCGTCTGTCCGGTTGTGACTTACAACACAATCATCATTCCGCAAATGGAGCAAATCCAGTATCTGGACAAGCGTATTACCTGACGTGCACACATTGATGTAGTTACAGCGCACTGCTACCAAAAGCTCAAGAAACTAGAGTGGCTCCGACGCTCTTTGAACAACTTATCCTTAGCTAATTAAGGGCTCATCTACCTGCAAGTAGTGGCTCCTGCTTGGCGTTACACCATACCAATTTGAGGCACTACTGCCGCCTAAAACATCAGAAGAGTGCCAACTGTTATGGAGGTATTAATTCTCACAGCAGCCGCTATCTTTCAAGACTTTTGACGCAGCTAAATCTGATGGCTTCCTCCCTCACTTTAGTCTAAGTCTAATTTTCTAGACTATCACTATTTATAATCCGACTAATGTGTTATGCAATATACTGCGATACACCTTACATTCGGTTATCCTGTTCTTCGACCCATATGACATGCAATCCTCATGCAATCCTCCACATCATCTCGCAGTTGGTTTCTCTCAACATCGAAATTAGATATATTTCTTCCTCTAACAAACAGTTTACTTGACTGCTAGCATTGATATTCATTTTGGTTCCAAACAGTGGCTGAAAAGGTGAATTTTTATTGGAACGGTGGACATGCGCCATTATGGTTTTCTGCACATCCGGGACATAAGGGTACCACTCTGCAGACATTTTCGATATGATTGAGAGTCTCGATCTGTTCACGTGGTAAATTTGGCCATTGCTACGGGGAACACCTGTTGTCGTCAAAATATTTTCATTAGCGTAGCTCTTCGTAAACTCCTCGAATGTGTTTGACGCGAATGATGCTCCTCTCTCGCTGATCAATCGTGTTGAAAAACCATAACCTACAGCCCATTCCTTTATGCTCTTAATAACCTCATCGCAACCTGTAGACCTTCTGGGATAAAGCTAAATGAATTTGGTTATAGTGTTTCGACGTGGCATCCGATAGACCGAGATGACCAACATGTAGAGTGTGTAGCGGTTCTCCTTCTTTATCGATGCATGCCAGGCAGCTTTCCTCCCTGCCCAGTTTCTTATTGTGGATTATGCATTTTAGACAGTTGTTGATTATTTGGCGCACTTTACCCTCAACATGCGGAATGTAATATTTCTGCTGAAGCGCGTGTAGAGTTTTTTGTACAGCGTAGAGGCCACCGCTCTGTACTTCGTTAATAATTTTACGATCTTTGGAATCACCAGTAAGTCGTTTCCTCCAACTGTCTTGTAAATCCAACCTCCTTTGCTTTTTTAGTCGGCGTATGGGCGACTGATTAATGGCAATAATTACATCATCTTTCACTTGAGTTGTTTTGATCCTTGTAAAAATCTCCGATGTCGTTACGGTAGTGATTTGTTTATAATGACTCAGACAGTCTACGTATTTTAGTCTCTGGCCTGGTCTATGTTCTATAACTTATTCAAAAACTTTGGTTACAAAGGCCGTGTATTTCTTGCTTGACTCCTCGATAGACAGATGGAAAAATCCGTTTTCTAAGTCCATGACGGTGAATATTTTTACCCTGTGTAACTCTCCAACACGTCATCAATCAGTTCAACTCGAAATCAGTCATTAAGCAAAATTTGATTGAGATACATAAAATCGACACAAATTCATTAACTTCCGTCTATTTTCTCGACCACAACAAAATGGCTAGTGACGTTCGATGTTGATTTTCGTGTTATGGCTCTATTGATCCATTTTTCGTCCTGTTGTTGTAGAGCATGGCCTTCTATGGTCGGTAAACCACTTGAGGACTAATGCAACTGCGTGATATAACTTTCAGGGACGACAGTAAGCATTACTTTGTTGCTGTTGTTTAGTTCTGCCGGTGCGTCTAACATTTCTTGTACACCCGCTTTATATTGACGTGGAGAAGAAAATGTAGTATTACTTTCAACGATATTGTAGATACTTAGCTGATTTTCGGAAATAACAAAAAGTCACAGAGTGCAATATCTTGTGAATCCGGTGCTTGTTTGATTACATTTGTTGAGTTCTTGACCAAAAATTCGGGTACCAAGATCGATGATTGCGACGGCCCAAACATCTGGCCGTTTCTGACGAATATTTTCACGTGTTATGACGCTGAAATAATGTTATTTACTCTTTGTCTATATGAAAATTTAGCTTCTTCGGAATACACTCTCAAGTGATCTCGGGCATGGTCAGAATTGTTTTTTTTTTTTTTTTCATTGTCTTAGCAGGTACGCAATGGCCACACACTGCTTTCGCATGGGGCAAGCCCAAGTGGAATCAAAATTCACCCAGTTATATAGTAGACTGGGCTCAGCTGGTCATAACTGCTAATTTCTTTGGTGAACATGAGATACCAAAGCTAATGTCAACAAACTACGTATTTGGCTACAGATAAGAACATCATTAGCCTCTAACAAATAAGCATGCAAGATGAACTAAAGTTAAGATTCAAATTAGAGTTCATTACATAGCATAACAAAGATTTAAACAAATAAAGCTAAGCATTAATGCAACGGCGCTAATTAAGACGACGTTACATGTGTGAGAACTGTGAGTTCATTGAAGAGAACATTATTTACTAAATGCTGAGGTAAGTTAATAGAATAGATTTTAAATTATCAGAAAATTTAGAGATGGATGTTAGGTTATAATGCAAATTGTATCATTGGCATAACACGCGCAATGGATCATGCAGCAGATAAGTAATTCTACAGAAACGAATTGAAATTGGAATATAACCTCTAGTAACCCGAGAATGAACGTTAAAGTTTATACTACCATGCAAAAAAGGAGAATAGACACTACCAACAATTAAAATTATGTAGAAACATCACACCGAGAGTAGTTCTACAACTGGCCAACGAAGGTAGTTGGACGAGCTTTAGGCGGCATCGATAGGATGAAAGATTAATATTTGGATCCCAGTGCATGTTACGCAGTGCAAACAGTAAAAAAGGTTTTTGTACTGATTCAATGCGATCGCTAAAATTTTAAACTGGTCTAACTAAGGATATGTACAGCAATTTAGTGGTATAAGGATGTGACTGTTTTAAACAAAACATTTTGAGTTCTGGACGTGAAGTAGGTACAGCAGATATTATAAGTGGTCCTACGAGATCATTAATTTGATTATTAGATTAGGGCTATGTCAATGATGTTATCATGAAGAAGTATTTGTAGTTCGCCATTATGGTTTTTCAGTCCGTTTGCATTCCAAGTTATGATCCTTAATTTAGTTTCCATTTTGTTTGTCCATCTTCGATATGAGAATTGTTATGACGTTTATCATATTTGCGACTTGTTGAAACAATTGTTTCATCAGGTTTCATCAGGTCTTTCATCTCAGTAATGTCAGTATTTATGTCAATGCGTCTACTTATGTATTCATTGGTGGGATTCGTGAGTTGTTCCTTCTTATTCTTTTCGCCATTATTGTTGTCATTCTTATCCTTAGATACTTAAGCGTACGATAAACCGGTCTTAATTTTGTTTAAGTTTTGAGACTCGATTGGAGCTACTGTTACTGTCTATGCCGGAACTTGGTGGCTAGTTTCCCTTGGGGATGGAAATCTTTTTATTTTTAGTGCCTTGTATATCTCACAACCTTTGTAGTTTGCAGTGTGTGCAGCACCGCACAATACACATTTTAGTTGACCGTTGGCTTCAATTTTGCAGTCGATTGTTTTGTGTTTGCCGGCGCATTTGACGCCATTTAATAAAATTCACAAACCACCACCAATATACGTGCAAGACGTACAACAAATTCACGTACTAAACAAAGCTCTGAAAAACATAATACAACAAAACTACATTTTAAAAACAGCGAAGTACGCACATAGACAAACGACTCGTCGAACTACTCGGCGTTGGTGAAGATGCTCAGGGAAAACAATACTAAATACTACATCTTTAAGCCGAAAGAGGAGCAGGGATTCAAGACAGCACTTAGGACGACGAACTTAAGAATGAGCTATCGGAACTAGGCCACGATGTCATTAATATCCACAACGTAAGCTAACAAAGAAACTCCTGCTGCTATTTTCCAGTGAATTAATAGCCAAAGCGAATAATAGAGGAATTTACAATACCACCTATGCAAAAAAGTCATATTTGAGACACCACACCACAAACGCATGGTAGCTCAGTGCTCTAATAGCCTATTTACAGTGCAGCTGGATCACTGAATCGAATCTTGATGTTCACACAGCCGATTTCAAATCATGATCAGCTGTTCATTGATTTGGTTATACGCACGTTGACAATTGTGAGTATTGAAAAAATTTAAAAATTGCGATTTGTGGAAAAAATAGATATTTTAGAATCATTTATAATGTGTACAAACGTGTTTTCAGACTTAATTGGACTTATTTTTATAAAAAAAACTTTAAATTTTAGTTTTTAATTACCCTTGTTTTGTGGCATGATCAACTGTGTATTGTTTTGGCTCACAAAAACAAGAAGAAGACAGTTGAGAATGGCAATTTCCAATAAAAAATCTAGCAACACTGTCAGAAATAGACAGCCCTGTTTAGAATCGTTGTCGAATCCATTTATGGATTCGCAACGATTCGGATCGTATTCGACAACAACAACCCCTGAATGACGTCACTTTTCCTTGTGGTTGTTGTAGAAAGTGATACGAATCACCGTCGAATCACCAGCGATTCGAATCCTAGCCCACTTTAAATAGGCTATAAGTGCCAAAAATATGGTGACTCAAGGAATTTCTGCACCAAAGAGCCGATCTGTGCCAAATGCGCCGGAAAGCACAAGACTATTGACTGCAAATTAATGAGTGCCGATCAAATTAAATGCGCTCTTTGTGGCGGCTCACACACATCCAACTATAAGGGCTGCGAAGTGTACAAGCATTAAAAAATTAAAAGATTTTCGTCACTAAGATAGAAAAACATTAAAAAAGATCATCATCAGGCAGTAGAAAAAACATCAAACAATGTTAAAATTGGTCTAACGTACGCCGAAACAGCAGCAAGTAACAAAAAAAAACCCACAAATCAGGTACATTCTCAACAAAAAGATGAGAAGCACAACAAAAACGAACACAACAAACACGAGACCCGTAAAAATGCAGTAAATAAGATTGAATTCTCAAACGATCTGATGGAAATATCAATTAGCGCAGCAAATGAGTAACGTGATGAACATCATGACAGTACAATTGACAAAACTCGACAACAAAAATGGACGATAAACTACGAATTCTAGACATTCTTAGACAACAACCAAATCGACATCGCCCTAATATCTGAAACGCACCTAACACGTAAACCAAAGAGTATTAATCCATATAGAGTTCCTATTTCTCTCACGAGCTTTTGGAGCTTTTTCCAAATCTTAAGAAGACATTGGCTTATGTTATTTGTCTGCTATTAACATCGAAGTAGCAGCGCAGGTCGCTTTGTAGCAAACTCTTGGTGCTAACTACTGAACTGAAGTAATCAGGCAAACAGAAATTTTAGAAGGTGGGTGTCTGTTGTGAAATCGAAGCAAGCGCTATTTCCCCTTCTTGGTGTGTCTTCCTACATTTTGTGTTCTTAGCACGAATTAGCATGAAAAGGAGTTTCTGTATATCACCTTTGTTTTGTTTGTTTTGATTGCCGTCACCCATTTTTATTTTGATTGTATTGATATTGTTGTGAGAATGATATGATAGCGAAAAAGGAACATGTATAGGTTTGGCGCGATTTTTTTATGAATGAGGAATATGATTTTTGTTATTGCAATTCCCACCACAATAAATAATTATAATAATAAGGAATAAATTATTCGTTCGGGCTGTTAGAAATAAAGAAACAAATGACTCAATAAATAAGTAAAATTGATTTAAAATGCATATTTTGCGCTAGGTATGGCCAAATATCCAAGTTGAATACAGCTAATTCTACCTTGACTACCAGACAAACAGAAAAAACAGCAAGCAACTGCAAGTGTCCCATGTGAAAACGATACGCAAATTTGAAGTCAAAACGAAACGCGCTCAATAAATGCGCATTCACTGTACATGCTCTTGAAATGGATTTCGTTTTCTGCCACAACCGAAAATTGTCTTCAAGAAGTTGAAGTCAAAAATCAAAACTTGCCATTGTGTGGGTGACCTTGTTGTGTAGGTGTGGTACGTGTATGGGATTGTGTTGGTTTTTATTGTCTCCCTTGCGTGCGAAATGTGAAAAGTTTGAGTGTGTTGTGTAAGTATAGTGTGTGTATAAGGTTGTGTTGGTCTTCTTTTTCTACCTTGCGTACAAAGTGTGAAAATTTTGAGTGTGTTATGTAGGTATAGTGCGTGTATAAGATTGTATTGGTTTCTTATTGTGTGTAGCACTGGGAATATTTTTGTACGATTTTGCTTTGTGATCATGCCTACTTTTTTTGCTGGCCGCCTGGTATTTTCATTTCGTTCATATAAATTAATATAGGCAAAATACAAGGCAGCCATGGCTCGATTTCGTTTGTTAAAGAACGATTTCATAAATTAAAGAAAATTCCACACAATTTGCCCAATATTCTCGATCACCTTGCAAATAAAAAACTTTGAAAAAAAGAAAATCAAAGAAAGAAGACAGTGTCTCTGATTTTTGTTTTTATTATGTCTTTCTTGTGTTTTTATAATTTTGTTATCATTCAATATTTTCCCCTTTTACGGCAGTCCGTCCATTTGCTTGTTTACCTTAAGCAAACCAACAGAATATTTTACCCCACATGGTTGAACAGACAAGAAATCTGTACAACTGCTTAAAATTTAACATAAGCCAATCGTTTCTTAAAAGTCTCTCCGGCCATTTTTTTAAGGGAGAAATGGGAACTCTATATGAATAACTTTTCTCTGACGTAAACATTACTTTCAGATAAATGGCTACGTTACTTATACTACAAATCACCTTGATGGAACGGGCCACGGAGGCAGAGCGCTCATTATTAAAAACACACTCAAACATATATTTTTTTTTTAACCTTTTATTTAGTACTTATGTCTACTTAGACTACTAATACATTGTTTAAATGTCGAGCATAGGTGTATTTAGCTTCTATGAGCAGTTCATAGAAGTTATATAATGTATGAAGTAGATTTAATAATTAATTATTTTAAGTGAGTTTACCAGATCAACTGGTCTTGTCCTTTTTAAACGTCGCCTACACTGTGATTCTTTTTGCGGAAGTAAGCTGACATCGACGTTCATGTGTTGCGCTAACTTTGTTTGGTAAATCCGACTTCTTCTAGTTATTTCCTCTGCCACTGTAGGAATGTTGAGATCGCGGTGTAAGTCGGCGTTTGTTATGTACCATCCTGCTTTGGCGATTATTCTTAATATTCGTGACTACTGTCTTTGGATTATAGCGACATTGGATTTTTTGGATGTTTCCCATATTTGCGCACCGTATGTCCAAATGGTTTGGATTATGGGCTTGTATATAATAACCTTATTTTCTAGCGATAGATTAGATCTAGGGTTAAGGAGCCAATAAAGCTGCCTGGTCTTCAATTTTATTTGTTCGCGCTTTTTCTGTATATAGTGTTTCCAATTGAATTTGTTGTCTATATAAAGTCCTAAGTATTTCTCATGTCTTCTGTTTTAACGTCGACTTCGTCAATCGTTAGACGGGGTGCTACAAATTTAGTTTTAGTTGTGTAAATAACACGTATTGTCTTGCTGTTATTTACTTTAATGTTCCATTTACCGAACCATTTCAGAGTGTTGCCCAAATTCTGTTGCAGTATTGCAGTTGCTACTTCAATGTTTTTGTGAAAACTTAGTAATATTGTGTCGTCTGCAAATGTAGCTATCAGTGATGATTTTTGTCTTCGGTATTGGTATATCTGCTGTGAGGATAGTGTAAAACAGAGGACCTAGTATAATACCTTGCGGAACTCCTGTTCTAATATTTCTTAAATTTCAATATTCCTCCGAAAATTTTACGAAGAAGTACTTATTAGTAATGTAACATTCCAGCATTTGTACAATATTGTGGGGAAATATAGTTCGTAGCTTGTAGATTAATCCATTGTGTCAAATCTTATCGAAGGCTTTCTCTACGTCTAGGAACACTCCAATACAGAATTTTTTGTCGTCGAGGTTGTTTAATATTTTGTGCGTGACAAGATGGACTTGTTTCTACGGAAGCCGAATTGCTGATCTGGAATTATATGGCTGCGTTCCAGGATAGGTAGGATTCGCATGCGCAAGAGCTTTTCAAGTATTTTGAATAGCACAGGAAGTAATCTGATTGGTCTATATAATGACGACAGAAATAGGTGGACGATATTGGTGGAAGCTCTTTTAGGAGTTTGCCGTTAATTTTGTCATAGCCTGGTGATTTTTTAGGCTTTACATCATGTTGGATGATGAGTAGAATTTCGGAGGCCGTAGTTTTTTTAAGTTCTGTTGGTCGTCTGCAAAAACTTTCTCATAATAATCTGCT
The DNA here is from genome assembly GCA_035041755.1 of Cacoxenus indagator. Classification (NCBI taxonomy): domain Eukaryota; kingdom Metazoa; phylum Arthropoda; class Insecta; order Diptera; family Drosophilidae; genus Cacoxenus; species Cacoxenus indagator. The sequence goes on from JAWNKX010000239.1 coordinate 84,319, forward strand.
AAAACTGATGCTTTAGCTAGATTAGTTGTTGCCCATGATCCATTGTCCTTTTTTATTGGTGCCTGGTTGCGGAGGTTTCTGTGGTTTTGTTTTATCAGGGACTTCTTTACTTACCCAACCAACATTTTCTTTAACAGGCACGTTGTCGTCTTGGTCTAGCAAATCGAACGTATTTTGTGTGTTGGGTTTACTCAACCAGTATGAGTGTAGTGTTTTCTGTTGCTGTATCTTTGGCGGTGCTTTTTTTTTGTTTTTTGGTTCTGTTAGTAACAGTTTCGGGTGACTTCTTTGCATGATTACGTTTTTGTTGCTGTTCCTCGATAAGTTTTGTTTTTATGTTTTGATCTTGTGCATGTATGTTTGTTGTTAATGATACTGTTGTATCCGTTACTTGTGACTTTGTAATGTTGGAAGAAGAGGAGGACAGAATTAACGATGTTATTGGTATTGCGTAGAAAGCAGTTGTAGTTGTTATATTAGCAGTACTGGTTGCCGTGGTTGTTGTCGTTGTAGGTGTGTGGTAGTGCATAATTGGTGTGCTCAGAGTCCGCGTAAAGCATTGTTCGAGTTTAGAACACTTTTGATTTTATTTTGTGTTTTTGTTGTTGTTTATTTTGTTTTATGATTTGGTTTTGGTTTGTTTATTTCGGAGCGCGAAAGCAGACGACTAATCCACTTGACACTTTACTTTCGAATGAAACGAAAATTATCATTTGGGGAACATACAATCAACTAATATACAAAACACGGAATCTTTGAGACCTCTAACTATAGCAGCTGCCTACAATGTACCTAAACACAAGATCACGTTGACCAGTATAATGACTTCCCACAATCACTTGGACCACGCTTTATTGTCGGTGGAGAATTGAACGCAAAAAGCACGGCTTGTGGCTCTAGAATATCAAGCACAAAAGATAAGGACCTACTGAGGGCTCCGGCGAAGCAACCTTTTGGCCTACTGACAAAAAAAATACCTGACCTCATCGACTTCTATATAATTAAAAATATTGATAGCTCGCAATTCAATCAAGACTAGACTTATCTTCAGACCATACTCCGATCCAACTTGACTACCAAAACAGCGTATTAACTGAACGTAAAATCAACAAGATATAGAATCATCGCACTCACTATGAAACTTACAGAGATTATATAAAGCGATCTCTGCCGCTTAATATTTCAATTACAACTAATAGCGACATAGAATCAGCAGTGATTCTCTTCAATGATGTAATCGAGAAAGCTGCACTACAGTCGACTCCTACACATAAGACCACAGAGCGCAATGCTTTCACAAATTCTCTCCGACGGCTTATCAACAGAAAGCGAAAACTGAAGAAAATTTAGCAAACAATTAGAGCTCCATCTGCTAAAAAAGACTACAACAAAGCTACCAAGGAACTGAAAAAATATTTTATCGAACAAAAACGAGAACAACTAGAAAAGTATCTCCAAAACTTAAACCCGAAAAGATGCTCGGACAAGACATTTCATCAACCACCATTGAAAATGGACGACGGGACATGGGCTAGAACAGATATTGAGAAAGCTACAACATTAGCCAATTATTACGAGAGTGTTTTTGTGGAGAATACTACCACTGATGACTCACTACCTCCTCTGAACGGAGGTAGTTCAACTGTAGCACTAAAGAAAATCTCTCCGAAAGAAATAATTGCAACTAAAAAATACGACATTAAGCATAAAAAAGCCCCTGGCTACGACAAAATAAACGGACTATTACTGAAAGAATGTCCTGTGGAGGCACTAGACTACATACGAAATCTATTTAACGCGGTATTAAGACTAAGACATTTCCCCAGTGCATGGAAAGTTGCCGAGATAATAGGTATTCCTAAACCTGGGAAATACTACAAAAAAGCTTCCTCCTAAAGACCCATAAGCTTGCTACCCGTGGTGTCAAAAATGTTTTGAAAATTTTCTACGTGAGAGGCTTCTCGTTCTTCTAAGACGTAATCAAATAATACCCGACCACCAATATGGATTCCGACGTAATCATTCTACGATTCAACAGATTCACCGCGTAACCCACAAAATCCTTAACGATATAGATGACAACAAATTTTGTATTGGACTATTCCTAGATGTCAAGAAAGCCTTTGATAAAGTTTGGCACAAAGGCCTAATACACAAGATCTACTCGATTTTCCCAACCAATGTGACTCGAATTCTGTCAATATAGCTTGAAGGCAGATACTTTTATGTTAAGTATAAAAACGAATACTCAACACTACGCCCGGTATGGAAGGCAGATACTTTTATGTTCAGTATAAAAACGAATACTCAACACTATGCCCAGAAGCACAGGAGTTTCCCAAGGAAGTGTTCTTGGGCCACTCCTTTACACGTTTGCAGACATCATTCTTCTATCCGCCCACAAAAGCGTAAATGTAACAACATCCACTCTTTGGTAGTGTGCCTAAATAAAACCCCCGAATGGTTTCGGAAATGGAGAATAAAAATTAACAACAGCAAAACAGTTCAAGTCATTTTCACTACTTAAACAAAATATAGACCAGTTCACCTAAACTTGACGGAAGAGATATAACAATCGGAAACGAATCTAAGTACCTCGGAATCTACCTTAACAGCAAACTGACATGGAAATACCATATATTAAAATACGAAAACGAATGAAACTTTAAAAAAATTAATTGCACCGGTTGTTAAACAAAAAATCGAAAGTCTCGAAAATTCTACGTATAATTACAAACGCTGACTGGTATATCACAAATTTCGACTTACACAGAGACCTGAAGATTTCCACAGTGGCTGAAGAAATAACTAGTTTAAGTTGGATATACCAAAATAACAACGCGGTAAATACACTGCCTCTGCGCGAGCTCCGGCAAAGACGTAGATTTCGCCGGTCAAGGCCTGTTGACCTAATCTAATATCAAACTTAATATCATCATCATCAACAAAAGTATAAGCACGCATTTATATGTATATATTTAGTATTAGTAGTACTCAAAATTAGCATAACAATTAAACATATATCTAAAGCCACCTGTATTTTAGTTCCGCTTATATGGAGTAACCATATAAGCTTTACTGTCACCCCTCTTTACATTGTGCAAACTCAGTACTAAGAGTAGGGGAAATAAAAAATTAAAAAATATAAAAAATAAGAAGAAATGTTCACAATGCACTTGATGAAGTCAGGCATTGTCCCGACCTTCAAAATCTCGACAATTAGTTTGTATTTGGGGGGCTAGTTTTCGTACATCTAGACTGAGAAATGGACAGATGTACGTCTAAGTAATCAAGAATATGTAGTAATATAAGTTGTATTAATTATTAGTTAGTTCGTAAGTTTAGTTAAGTTTACTATTACTTTTTGCTATTTACTATTAAGTTTAAGCATGTAAATTATAACGTAGCTTAATAAAATTCTGTGAATGTCAAAGGTGTGAATGTCAAAAGTATGAATGCCTAAAAGGCGAAATAAATAAATAAATGTTGTGCTGTGTAAGAAGACGGATGTGTTTTTTATTTGGCCAACAAATATATGTTTGTCACAAACTTAATAATTAAGTTATATTTCGATGGTTGAATCTAGACTGACAAATGGACAGATGTACTTCTAACTAATCAAGAATATATGTTTGTCACAAACTTAATAATTAAATTATATTTCGATGGGTGAATTTTTTTTTAATGTTTTTACGACGATTTAAGAATTTTTTCAATATCTAATTCTTGATTTTTACTAGTGGTGCGCAATTGCCAAGTTAAATGTGAAAAAATGCAAATCAATGTAATTACGTACGAATGATGATTAATGCTTATTCTTATTCTGTTACTTATTTATTATTCTTAAATTAAATGATTTAATTACAAACCTGTCTTAGTTTCCCGCTTTGCAGATCCCATCTCTTAATACCGGAATCCCTACTACCAGAGAATAACTCTGCACTAGTTCCAACACAATCAAGGGGAACAGCCAGAGCCTGGACACCATCATAATGGGGTGGCTTTAAATTGAATAGAGGATGAACTATTCCTCCAGTTGATGGTACATCAAAAACCTTGACGTAATGATCCTTTGACCCAGTGGCTACAAAGTCTGTCATACTATTTTCATATCCTTGCCATGAAGTAATACACATAACAGCTGCTTGATGGCAACCAAAAAGTTTACCGATGCAAGTAAAACTAAAATTTTAGAGGAGCATTAACCTTACCATAAGAAAAACTATTTGTCAAATATTTACCGATTTATATCCCAAACCCGTACTTTATCGGAGGCAGCAATATATAAATTTCCTGACGCCCCTAGGCACATAGCCGTAATCGGGGCTTCACCGGGTGTCATGGCCGTTAAGTGAGTATTGCCTGAAAGTAATTGGCCTGACGACGACAACGTTTTCAAAGGTTTTGTGTTGCTAGTGCGTAGGTCCCACACGCGCACATATGGTCCAGAGGCAGAAAAAAGAAGCTGTGTCTTTTGATCTGGCTGTACAGACACTACTGGTCCCGGATGAGCTGTAAGACAACATTGTGTTACCTCTTCAGACAAATTCCACACCTTCACAGTTCGATCTGCCGACGCAGTATACAGTAAGTTCTCTTTCACTTTTATTGACAATACTGAGTTATTATGACCACTCACAGTATGTGTGCAGAGAAGAGGATCACCGGGACGGTTCTTAAATAAATATATGTATTCATTTAAACAGAAGCCAGTAGAGTTGTTCTTTACCTTTCCAGCAATTCTTTGAATACTACCTCCCGGTATTGGATCCTGAGTACCAACACCAAGCCTAGAAAATACGTCAGCGCCGCACGCATTGTTGGAATATTCTCGTGGTGCCATTCTTCGAAGGACTGTCGGCAGTTGTTGCATTTTAGTGTAATTTGTATTACTTTTTTATAATTGTCATTCCATGCATGTTAAGCAAATGTGTTTTTTTTTTCAATGGAATGTTATTCGATCAGTATTTGAAGTGATATACAGTTAAGGATTAACGAAAAGTCCAATAGTAAGCATGAGAAAAAACAAAAGGCAAACAAATATAAGAATCTATAAATTAATATATTATATATATTTATTAAATAAAATGTTAGTACAATAAAAAAGGGCAGCATTATGTATTAAAAAACATTACTAAGGTGATTTAACTTACAATTTAACTAACCTGAGCCAGTTTATTCATTTACCTTTGATTCGACTGAAGACATACATATTTATTAAATCACTAAAAAAACGCCCAAATCAATGATCACAAATATCTTTTATCTTACTAACTACTGATTAAACTGAATTTAATTTTTAACTTTTTGGTAAATAATCGAAAAATTTAATTTTTTAACATTTTTTCATTCCTTATTCAATGAATATAAATCCATCATCAGCCGTCTACTAACACTCAATCGGTGCAGATGCATAGACATACAGACTTGTCGTTCATTCTTATAAGTTTAATTTCGGGTAGAATTTTTGGCATTCCTATTTCTCATTCTCTCTCAGCTCTTCCCGCACCACAATTAAACAGACCTGAAACTATAATTTTTTGTTTTACGATGGCTTGCAGGCACTTGAGCCTGGGTCGAAATCGGTTGGCTAGGCATTCCAAAAGCCGCTACACAAATAAAACTGAAACTGGACCTATCTCTTCTGGAGATTCTTAATACAATTTCCGATAATTCAAAGGACATATAATAGCATAGCTTCGAAGAACTGCGACAACACGATTTGCAATTTCTTGTGCTTTGGGGTCCATCGCGTCCTCACCCTAATCTCCAAAAACATCGTGTGAATCTCTAACCTTCATGGTGAATCTTCCTGGTTTTGGTGAAGACGAAATTCGACGCGGACAAATTTAAAGGCTCCAACGAGTTAACTGGAATCTGCGAAGTATCCTGTAAGTTATATGAGTAGCTGCACTTCGCTAAAGGGACGATCTACGCTCCATACCTAATTACTATTCCTGATGAATATATCATCAAACAACTTAGCTCGCAAAAGTAACAGGTATTTATAAATCTTTGAAAAATTTAGACGGTGTTTCAACATAGCGGTGTCAAGATATTCACTTTTGAGTTTTACCACTTACCATCTTAGATTGATATACCTTGGCAACCGATTGAATTTCGAAAACATATACTTAACCCCTTGCGGTGTAAATCGTGCCAGCTACTTGGCCCTAAGAACCCTTCTGTAGGCCCTAACTACGGTTCCCCTCATTCTCTCCTGACCCATATACTCAAACCAAGAACTTAAATAGTTCGAAAGAACACCCTGCCAATACGGCAAATACAAGGAACAAAACAATGGAACAATTACCTCTTCCTCTCTCCTTCCTGTTAGCCAATCCACAGTCATTCACATCAGCAAAAATAACTGCGACGTTACTACTTCTCAACATTACACTCTTTCTGCAAATTCTTCGGGTACTCTAAATGGTTGTTTTCAACCATAAACATACAAAACCATTTCTCCTCCTCTTGGAAGAATCTTGATAATAAGTGTATCGACTTTATGATCATTGACCGTACAGAAAATAAAGAAACCTCCGCCAATATAGTAGTAGTAGTAGTTCTTCATTTTAATATAGTGTTATATATACAATTGGGTAACAATTCTACAAAAATTTTGACAATTTAAAGAGCTTTAGTTGATTGACATGGCTTCTTACCGAATAAAAACTAAAAATATCTATTGGGCCTTTGTTTGTTAGAAACGGGTTATCGAGTTCAAATTTTTGCAATGGACACTGTTCGAGCTTTTATCGGTTTTTTTTATTTTTTATTTTTAAACCGGTAGGGTGGAGTTATTTCTATTATTCAGGCTTACGTATATATAGAAAGCTCAATGATACGGACATACTGTGGGCACAGAGTTCTCGTTCAAATTTTACACAATCTTTTAAACTGTTTCAAAATAAAACCGCTTGAATTCTGTTAGTTAGATCTCCTTTGTCAACCCTCCCATTTACTACACCGACCTGCCCCGTTTTAGTGAGAGAGCGGATCGTTCAACGTTTGGCTTTTCCCAGGGTCTAATACATAAATAACTTAAATTATTACACAAAAGTAAACTTAATTATTAAATTCGTTTATCATAAGTTTACTGTATTTTATAGCTAGTTTTATATAATTTGCTATATTTACCCAATTATTATCTCGTATACCGTTCAAAGTGTCTATAATTTCATTCTCTGTTAGTTGAGATTTCCCCAAGTATCTATATCTGAATTCTCTAAGTACTGGACATCTGCCAAGAAAGTTGCGTATATTTTCTTCTTCTTTCATACCACATTAAGTGCATAATCTCGTTCTGCTCTGCTAGTGTGGACTACCATTTAATCACATCAAATGACCGCGAACCTTCATTATCCGCGATATTGTGCTTTGCGTTTCACTCTTGTTACAATATGTCAATCCTTTCTTTAAGTCTAGATCTTTGTAGAAACGTCTTTCACTGGTTATTGCCTGGCTTAATTTATGCTGTACCTGTTGATGTTTTAGTGCCACTAACAGCTCCACACATTTATTAGACCGTACTGTCCAACTCAATCCGTTTGTTATACTAAAATGTTGCATATAAGCTAGTAGTTGTTCCTTTTGTCATTAAACTGTTGCTAGAATATGTGGCACTCTATTGCACTTGTAGTCATAAAATGTTCGTGCTATGTATTTTATGTGTAAGTTTATCGTGTATAAGTACGATTCCTGTTCCTATGGCAATTACGTAGTTAGGAGTGCATTGTGGCAATTTCAATACCTGCTTGATAAAGTATCTCTGTAATGAATTCACTTTATTTTAGTATGAATGTCCCCATTCTTGGGCCCCATATGTTTGGAAGGACTTACATGCAGCACTAAATAGGTTCCATTTTACAGTCAGTGTGGTATTCTATATGCCAAGCAATGATTTTAAAGTTGAGTTTATTGCCACCTTTGACTCTATCCTATTGTTTATGATATAGGTCACAAACTACATATTCGGGGTCAATGTTACTGCTAAATATTTGTATTTTGTTACCACTTTAACCTCAGCTCCTTTAAAATTCCACATTTCTCCAGCTGATGGTCGATCTTCTTTACGGAGGGTCATTATCTCTGACTTATTAAGGTTAACATCCATTCCCCAATTATCACAGTACGTTTTCAATCCATTTATCATAGACTGCAGCATCTTAATTTCGTCTACAAGGATCACTATATCGTCTTATTCAGCAGGGGTCTTATATTCCTAATCATTGTTTAAGCAACTCTCATTGTTCAATAAGGAATTCACGGGCTGTTTGTTGCAATGCTTTGCTGCCATTACAACAAAAATGTCTCGCCTAAAGAAAACTGCTAGAGTGAATAAAGTCGCCAAAGCTGTAAAAAAAAATGCTGGTAAAATAAAAAATAATTATGTTAACTACTTTCGTCCACTACAAACATTAACGGATGAAATGGGAAATGATATGGCAACAGGTGATTCTTCCGATGATGAACCGGTTGAAAAAACCAACAACAAAGAACTTATTGCTCCTATTACTGTCCTAAAAAGGGATCTAAATTTGTTCATGAACTCTTAAAAGGTCTAAACATTAATGACTACCTTATTAAAACGATATCTATTGGAATAAACATATTCCTGAACAGCACGACAGCGTATCATGTTGCCTGCAATGAACTTAAAAAAACAAAATTGCGAGTTTTATTCATACGAAACTAAAAGCACCAAACCATACATTTTTATTTTCCTTACTCGTGGAAATTAGATAAAATCATCCCCATTCATAAACCGGGAAAACCGCTTGACTCACCAAATAGCTATCGCCCAATTAGTTTACTAAGTGGCTTATCCAAAATTTTTGAAAAAATTATAAAAGTTAGGCTTACTTCTCACTTGGATACAAATCATATCTTGCCCAGTGATCAATATGGATTCAGAGCCCAACTTAGCTGCATTCACCCACTTCTTTAACTAAAGAGATTTGTTAAGGATAACCTCCAAAATAAAATGTCTGTTGGTATGGTCACCCTTGACATTGAAGCTTCATTTGATACAGTATGACATAATGGACTAATCCATATGCTTATGTCCGTCAACACCCCTTTATACCTAACAAAAATAGTCCAAAGCTTTCTTGCTTTTTGGTTCTGTCTTTGGACCCACTCTATACGACACATTTACATATGACATACCATATTTTGAAAACTGTGTCATGTCCATGTTTGCAGATGATACGGCCGTTTACTGTGCATCGAATACTTTTGTAGATATACATAGAAACTTACAAAATGCTTTAGATATCGTAGCTGCTTATTACAGAAAATGGAAAATCAAATTAAACTGTATTAAAACGAACTCCATTTTCTTAACAAGAAAGCACAAGCCTTGCTTTTTACCCAACGCTAACCTTGTCACTGACAACGTGTGCATACAATGGGATTCTGGTGTACGATATCTAGGTCTCTTCCTTGACAAAAAATTAAACTTTAATTTTCATATAAGCAAAACAATTAATAAAGTCAACAAAACAATTAGAATTCTATACCCGTTCATAAACCGCAAGTCGAAACTATCGTTACAAAATAAGTTTATTATTTATAAATCCATATTTGTGCCAAGTATGCTCTATGGATCGGTAGTTTGGGGTGATTGTGCGCAAACCCATCGGAAAAAACTACAAGTGATCCAAAACAAACTTCTGAAGATGATTCTTAAATTGCCCTTCTTCTTCTCCACTGTCTGCTTGAATGAGATAGCTAAAATAAGCACCACTGATCAACTGATAGACAAATTAAATTCCAATTATTATCAATACAATAACTCTGTAAACCAACATTAAAGCATGTGTACCCCACTTAAGTGCTCTTAGGTGCATTTTACTTATGTAAAGAAAAAATAAAAAATAAAATAAAATAAAAAGAACTTCAAATTTAGTTTGAACAAGGCCAGTACTCGCAACACTAACTAGTGCTAGTTTGACAGAGCAGCAGTCCCCTAGGCATAAGTTTTACTTCCCAACCACCACAATTTCAAAGATTTTTCTTTTCCCATTTTCCTTGTAAATATGAAGTATCGTTATAAATATCACACCAAAAAAAAAATTTTACATTTCAGTAGTAAGGAAATGACATTCCTCTATATTCTTTTCGGATTGGTTTGGATCTCCCTTTTTAAAATTAGGAAATATTATACTTAAATGCGGCATCTGGTTTGCTACTATTTATTTATTTTTTTTATTGTAGCTTAGAATTAATCCTAAATTACAATACTTTTATAGCCAGAGCAACGAAGGCCTTCAGGCTGGTTTTTTTTTTACATGTATTTAGAGGCTTATATTTAGTTTAGAAATAAGTTTTACAAAATTGTTAATATTTTCAATGTGGGCCTCTGCGAGGAGTTGGGTAGGACTGGGAATTTTTAAGGCGATGCATTGGTTGAGGATAAATTGGCAGTTATTCGTGAAATGTTCAATAGTGAGAGTGCTTCTATTGCACTATGGACAGATCGGTGGTGATGTTTTCTTGAATAGGTGTTCGTGTGTAATCTTCGTGTGGCCTAGCCTGAATCTAGTGTAGATAATTGCGTGTTTTCTGTTTACAGTTATTGGTATGTTTGTTGGTTTCCGATAAGGATTTATTGTTTTATAATAGTGTGTGTATTCGCTCCAGATATTTTTTAAAACTAGTTTGCTTGTCATATTGACGAGGTTGTTAATGTCTTTCTGACTAAAAGTGTTGTGAAGAATTAGTGGGGCTGTTGTGGCGGCTTTTGCTGCTGTGTGCGCCAGCTCATTTCCTTTTATTCCTGCATGTCCTGGTGTCCACATTAGTTTTATTTTTTTATGGTTTGCGGATATCATGTCTCTGATTTTGCTTATGGTCGGATCATTGTTATTTACATTTTGTACAGCGAGGAGTGTTGAAAGCGAGTCGGTGCATATGACATGTTTGGTTTTTTTTATTGCACTTGCCAGTTCCACAGCCATTAGAATTGCTTCAGCTTCGGCTGTAACAATGGACGTGTAGAAGGGTGTTATAGCCAATCTTAGAATTTCATTCTCTTCAGTGACAACGCTAAGTGCTGTTGAGTTGTCTGTTTTTGAGCCGTCGGTAAAGATAAACTTCCACGTAGGGAAATTGGATCGAATACTATTGAAGGTTGTCGTGTAAATCTCTTTGGGAGTTGAGTCCTTTTTATAATGTGCGAGTTGGAGTATTATTGAGTTTTCACTAAGTTGCCATGGTGGGACCTTTTGTTTGTATTTTCGGTGAGTAGATATAATTATGTTGAATTCTGCAGCTTTTTTGATGATGAGTTGGAGGCTTGATGGTATTTTAAGATCTCGTTTCGGCTTCATTTGGTTGATTAGCGTTGTATGCATTGAAGATCCGGGTGTATTGGTTAGTCTGTTTATTTGTCTGCTGATGCTCCAATCGAGTCTGGTACTCAGGTCGGGGAGTCCAGCTTCTGCGAGGATGTTGGCGATGGGAGTGGTTCGGAAAGCACCTAAAGACAGTCTGATGGAGGAGTGGTAGGGGGTGGATAATTTGTTAATATTGGTTTTGTTTGTTTTGCCGTATACACAGAGGCCGTAATCTATTTTGGATAATATTATTGCTTTTGTAACGTTTATGAGAGAGATAGTGTTACATTTAAGATTTTTGCTACTTAAACATTTTAAAATATTTAATCTAGTGTTTAATGATTTTATTAGTGTATTAATATGTTCATTCCAAGAATGTCTCTTATCAAAGATAAGCCCTAATATTTTAAGATATTGTGTTTTAGGTATGATTGTATTGTTTATTTTAATGTCTATGTTTGTACAGTTGTGTTTTTTACATACATGTAAGTGTAAGGATTTTTCGCTGGATATTTTTGTGCCACTAAAAGTACACCATTGATTTAATTTTTGGAACAAATTTTTTATTTCAGTATCATAGCCTACTTTTGGATTAAAAATGAGACACAGATCGTCTGCGTACATTGTATGTGTAAAAAATTTGTTTTGATTTATTATGTGGCTTAATTTGTTGTAAGCTATGAAGAAAAGGGTGACAGACAGTGGGGATCCCTGCGGGATGCCATTATGTAGTTGCTCTTCTTTTGATAGGGTGCTATTTACTTTTACTCTGCATCTTCTATTACTAAGGTAACTGCGAGTGTAGTTAATAATTTTTGGTCGGAGTTTCCATTCGAGGAGCTGTTGAATAATGCAGTGAATTCCTACTCTGTCAAAAGCTTTTTCCATATCAATGGAAAGAACTGATACATGGTTTTTTGATGACAGTTTGTTGCAAATGTAATTATCTATTATTAAAAGAGGATCTATGGTGCATCTGTTTGCTTGGTATGCGTACTGGTTTTGGGACAGCAAGTTTTCTTGGTTTAGATACCACATAATTCTTTTTGAAATAATTTTTTCTATGGTTTTTGATATGCATGAGAGTAGAGATATTGGACGATAGCCATTAATTGAATTTTTTGGTTTATTGGGCTTGCTTATAGGGATTATAGTTGCTATCTTCCATTGTTGGGGAATGATGCTGGTGTCAAATATTTTATTATAAAGGTCAAGTAGTTTATTGATGCCAGCAGGCGGAAGCTTTTTTAACATATCGTAGGGTATGTTATCAAAGCCAGGTGTTGATCCTTTTAGGCTACTAAGACAGGATTGAAGCTCAATTGACGTTATGGATGTTTCAATTAGTTTTGCTTTTGGTTTCGGGGTATATGTCAAGGGTGTTTGGGCTGTGTAACGGTGTTTGTTTTGCTTGAATGATTCTGAGAAGTTTGAGTCTTTTGAGCAATTAGACCAGGCCCTGCTGAATGCATTGGCGATCTCCTTAGAGTCACAAGAGTTACCTGCTGCGGTTTCTATTGCATGTATGTGTTTGTTTTTCCGGATCCCTGTAATGATATGTACTTTATCCCAAAGCGTTTTCGTAGTTGAACTCGGGTTGATGTCATTGGTAAATTCTGCGAAAGCAGTTTTTTGGGCTCGCTTTGCTTCATACTTAAATTTAGCATTTGCTCTTTTATATTTTAGCATGTTCTCTGTGCTTAAATGTTTCCTGAGATTATTTAGACATTTTACCTTTTCCCTTTTTAAGAGCTCTAGTTCCCTACTCCACCAGTATGTTGTCTTTTTCGTAGCGATTATGGGATTTTTGGTTGGTACGGAATCGTTTGCACATGCCCTAATTATTTTAAGGAATTTGGCAGCTGCTTGATTTGTGTTGTTTGTGATATTAATTTTTTGTGACTGTTCGTTGATGTTTTTCTGAAATTTTTCCCAGTTGGCTAGATGCAGTTTGTATTTATGTGTTTTGAAATCTACGTTATTTGGTACTTTAAGAAAGAGATTGATGTAAATTGGAAAATGATCGCTTCCATATAAATTATCGCAAATAGACCAGGAGGCATTAAGGTTAAGTGGTGGTGAGCACATGGAGATATCTACGTTCGTAAAAGTGTTCATAGTTGTGTAGTGTGTATGATCGCCATTGTTAAGTACGATCAGACTACTGTTCTGTATGAAATTTGCAACTACGTTGCCCCTTTGATTGTTTGAAGATGATCCCCAAAGTGAATGCCAGGCATTGAAATCTCCTAGCATAAGTACTGGCTTGTTAAAGTTTTTGAAAAGGTCATGAAGATCCTGTTCAACGAACTTGTCAGTTGGCGAGATGTAAATATTTAATATTATAAAAGGAGTTTCTGATTGAATTTCTGCAGCTATGGCAAGAATGTTGGAATTTAAATCTATTATTTTATGTTCAATGGAGTTTGATATGAGGAGAGCAACTCCTCTGCTGGCTTTTGTGAATAGTGTATTTATATCATTATTTTGGTATAGTGCAAATTGTTTTGGAGTGTGAAGCGGTGTGTTGTTGTTGATGAGATGGGTTTCTTGTGATGCTATTATCTGTGGCTTATATTTGTTTAATAAAAGAGAGAGGCTGTGATATTTGTCTTTATATCTGTTTATGTTTCATTGTATTACTTTAAGTGTCATAGTCGTGAAAATTTTATGATATGTTTTGTTTTTATATGTTTTTATATTTTTGTTCATTGTCTCTCTCCTTGCTCTTCACCTGCTCCCCTCCTCAACAACGCGTTTACTATCTCATAATGCAACGGGACATTATGAGCGAACGCGATTGCTGAAGAAGGAGAGCAAAGAGAGACCGATAGAGGCTTGTTATGATTATAGCTCAATGTCTTCTTCTCTGATATCATTGTCTGTATCAGAGAGAATTGAGTCATTTTGGTTTAGTGTTTTGCTTATTAGGCTTTCGAAGTCTATGTCTGTGTCCATTTTTGAATTGTTTGTTTTTGTCGTTTGTTCGTGTGTTGAGTGATTTTCTGTTTTAGAGGTGGATTGTGTTCTTTCGGTTTCATTTGTTTTTTGAGTTTGTTGTGAGTAATTCGTCATTGTGAAGGTAAATGGTTTTTCTAGAGTGTTCTTCGTATTTATTTTGTCTTTATTTGAGTGATCTATTGGTTTTGAGTTGTTTTCTTTTGTGGATGTAGGTGGTTGTGTAGCTGTAGTTTCTGAATATGTTTTACTGGTGCTTGGTAGTAGTGGTGATTGTTGTTTGTAGAATTTTGTTTCATTTGAGTGATCTGTTGGTTTTGAGTTGTTTTCTTTTGTGGATGTAGGTGGTTGTGTAGCTGTAGATTCTGAATATGTTTTACTGGTGCTTGGTAGTAGTGGTGATTGTTGTTTATAGAATTTTGTTTTAGCTTCATACATTGTGCATTTTTCTTTGGTTTTGATTTTCAAGATCTCTTGGGCTTCTTTGTATTTTGGGCATTCTTTGCTACTGGCAGCATGTTCACCACCGCAATTAACGCACTTTGTACTTGAGCACGGGGTTGGGTCGTGGAGTGGAAGGCCACATGGGCAAGTAGTTTTGCCCTTGCAAAATTTGGCTGTATGCCCTATGAGTTGGCAATTTTTGCATCTCATAGGGTTGGGAATGTATTCCTTAACAAGAGCGGTATGCCATGAAATTTGGATTTTTGTTGGGAGACTGAAACTGTCGAAAGTTAGCTGCACTACACCGGTCGGAGTAGCTTTGCCATTTATTTGTCGTGAATATTTATATATGTCGACTACTCCCTGTGCTTTAAGCTCTTGGATTATTTCCTCGTTTGAGACTTGATTAAGGTAGGGCGCATACACAGTGCCTTTGCAGTGGTTAAGATTTTCGTGAAACTTTGTTTGGATTTTGCATATACCGAAAAGCTCTTTTGCACTGAGGAATTTTTCGGCAACTGTTGAATTTTCAACAAAAAGTAGTAGCTTTCCATCGCGCATTTCATTAATTTTTAAAATCTTATTGCTTATTAGTTTTATAGCGCGTTCGACCGCAAAACAAGAAAACGAGGAAAGTGGTTTTTAGGGTCTAGGGCTGACATAATTATATATTTGGGGTTTGGTAGGTTGACAGTAGGAAGTTCTGGGAAAGCTTCCGAAAGAGGAGTTGGCTTTTTTCTTTTGCTTTTGGAGCTATCGCTAAGCAAAGCGAAGCGATTTGCCCCTAGGCTGTTGTGCCTAGAGGGCATGATGCCGCTTACTTACTTAGTTGTTTTTTTACTGTACTTTTTTACTTAACTGTACTTGTTTACCAACGAATGAGTGAAAAAAAAATAAAGAAGAAAAAGAAAAGAGAGAATAGGCACTTGAAAGTATGATAAGCTTTGAACTAAACTGCGATTGACTGATATGCGAAAACACAGCCGAACGATGCAAGGTTTAGTCGACGACTGTGGTTTGCTACTGTTTACAATATTTGTGAAGGTTTTTGCTAGTTCATTTAAAAAGCATTAAAGCGCAATTTTTTGAAGTAACTTTAATCACTCTGTGATTAAATACGTTTTGATTCCTTTTACTATTTGTGAACTGTGTGTTTTTAATCTTTAATAGATTTTGGTATATATAACTATTTTCAAGTTGGATTTTCAGCGTATTTGGCTGTGCACAAATTGAATTTGCAACTACTTTTATTTTACATTTAATATTTTTCCTCTCTTCACATTGTGCTTTGTTTGTGTAGAGTTTGATTTTTTTCCTGCTTAAATACGACGTTAGTGAATGTCGTACATATATTCAACTGCAAGTGCATTGTTTTTGCATATTGTGTTTTGTGGATCATATTGAGTCAGTTATTATCTCTCTCTCTCGCACGTGTCTCACTCTAACTGCTGTTGTTTTATCTTTTAAAACAGTTTCCTCCAATAACATTGGTCTGTGGATCTTATTGTGTATAAATCACAATAGGAATCTTAACACATTTTGTCGCTTTTCTAACTTTTTAGAATTTTTTATAAATTTTTAATTTTAAATATTAAATATGCGGTGCTGCAACGGTCCGTGCTGTAACAAAAACTATTTTGACGCTGATAAATATTGCTTATTCTGTTGTTGGATGTGCTTCAACGTGGCCCATTTAAAGTGTACTGGACTGACTGGACGGGATCACGACAGGCTTTATGGCAGTAAACCAGCCTGTGCTGGTATCAGATGACCGAATATCGAACTTGTCTGCACTCTGGATTAAATTTCGCTTAAGTATCTTGATGTACAATTTGTGGTCCATAATACCATCAATAATTTCCATCTTCCCAACCCCTATAGCAGCCATACAGCCCCATACCATCAAACCTCCTCCACCACGCTTAATTGTTTTAACTGTATTCTTTGAGTTAAACGCCTGTTCAGCCTTTCGCCAAACTTTACAACACCCGTCTGACCTCCAAATATTGTACTTCGACTCGTCGCAAAAGATCACCTTCCGCCAGAACTCCACTGGGTGGTTTTGGTACTGTAGGGCAAAATGCAGGCGCTTCTTTCTGTTTACATTACTAATCATTGGCTTTTTGTGGGGTGTGCAGGACTTGTATCCGAATTGTTTAATTGCGCTGCGTAAAGTTTGGGGATGCACATCCTTGTTCAAAGAATTTGCGACCTCTGCACTAATTTTAATGGCGTTCGAAAGGGGTTTCTGTGTACTATTCGTTTAATTTTGCGTTTATGGCTGTCTGTAAGTTAAGCTGGATGCCCACATCTTCTCTTATTTGTGTTGCGGACGTACCAAGGGGCTCCAGCAAATCTTCTAAGAGCCTTGCTCTGACACGCTTGCAGTCTTCTGATGTTGTAGGCGGTAGTAGTGGTATGGCGTAACGCCAAGCAAGTGCCACTACTTGCAGATAGATGAGCCTTTTATTAGTTTTTTGAGCTTTTAGTTGCAGCGCGCTGTAACTACCTTAATGTGTGCACGCCAGGTAAGACGCTTGTCCAGGATAAAACCGAGATACCGGATTTGCTCCATTTGCGGAAGGATGCTTGTGTTGTAAGTCACTACTGGACAGACGCCTTACCTTAATATGAAGGTGCAGTGAGCTGATTTCTTAGAGTTTATGGCTATGTTCCAGCGCCTAACCGACGAGTGGAATCTATCTAAGTAGCTGGACAATTTTCTTCATTGAAGCAGAGTTGAAGATGACCGCCGTATCGTTGGCGTAAGTAGCAAGAATCGAATGCTCATTTCTAGTTGTTGACATATCAAACGTATATAGAGAGTAGATGACCGGAGCTAAGACCCTCCCCTGCGGGACACCAGCTCTCATGTGCCTGATGGTGGATATTTTGTTTCTTACCGCCACGGAGAAGGTTCGTCCTTGGAGAAAGCTTCCTATTAGTACAAACTATTTGCCAAGCAGGAGCACTCTTAACTTATACAGAAGTCCATCGATCCATACCCTATCGAATGCTTGTTTGATGTCTGAAGACTACAGAGGAATATTTTTTCGTCTCAAACGCAGTCAGTATGTGATTAAAGACTCGATGCGTGCCATGCTGCGATCTAAATCCGACTTGGTCATCAGGGATGGCTTCTTGAACACCCAGTACTGCCAACCATCTGCTCAATAATATTCTTTTGAAAATTCTGGAAAAAGTTGGAAGCAGGCTTATCGGCCTATATAATGTGGCAAAGTTCTCCGGAGTACCGGGTTTAGGTATCATGAATATCGTTGGACACTTCCACTGTCTGGGAAAATGGCATATCCCCAGCATGCTGTTGAACAGCAACTTCAGGAATAAAACTCCCTTCCAAAGGAGAGCTTTCGCCACCTTGTTGTCAATACAGTCATGTCCGTGACTCTTCTTAGATTTCAATTTCTGAATTTGAAATCTCCTTCTTCAGGAGTGACATGTTTTGTTGAACTGTGGTCTAAGATACACCTCAATAGGGCTTCAGCAGTTTCCTCAACGTCCGCAGGGGCAGCCAGGCTAAAAGGCGTGAAGCGGCTGTTCAACTAATAAGAAAAAGCTTCTGCTTTCTCGGTCTCCGTACGCAGCCACTGGTTTAGAGGCCCACGGATTGGAGCATGTCTGTGAGGCTATTGTTTGATGCACTTGGTGGCACGCCATAGATTGAAGCCAGACTCTTTCATTGGATCCGCATTAGCTAACAGATTGTTGAAATGTTCCGGTCGCACAGCTTGCATTACATTTCTCAGTTCTCGGGCAGCTCTCCTCCATGCATCCTTGTCAAATTCATTCCGTGATCTCATATAGCAACGTCGTAGCCTGTGTTTCTATCTCGCCAACTCCAGAACCTCAGGTTTTAAGAGAGCCTGAGGTGGGTTGGGTCTGACTATATAACTGTGATTTTGTTGTTGTTGAACAACGGTGTTGCCTTCTCTGGCTGGCTATGACGCAAGACGGAAGTTAGGGAAGGTGAATTTTGAGTATATAACTGTGGTTTTGTTTCTGTTCAAGCAACGGTGCATTTGGAGTATATAACTGTGTTCTTGTTGTTGTTGCCTCCGTTGGCTGTGTTAGCGTTACGATAACGGCAAAGGCGGAACTTATGCAAGGTGCATTTTGCGAATTTGACGCAACGGTTTTGTTGTTGCTGTATATAGAAAACTGTACTGATTTGAATAGTGAGGTGATTGTGTGTAGTCTTTTTAATTATGGCCCCCAAAAAAGGTGCGCAGGATTCGAACCTACAACCAGCTTGCGAGGGATAGATAATTCATTGACGCGAAATAAGTTTTACGTGCTTAAAATTCATGACTAGATGACGGTGGCGGAACTGGAGGCGCGTTTAAGTTTGGTGGATGCGAACTTTGGGCAATGGTATAAAATTCAAAATGAGATTGAGCAGACAAGCGATGATAAGGCTGTAACCAATATACGGCAAATATCGGAAGATTTATATTGCGAAGTAAAGGCAAAGATGTTAAGTTGCCTAAGCCAATACGGTCGCCGCTCGTCTATTCAGTTGGAAAATACTGGGGGCACAGTGTTTCTAATCTCAACACATCGCACTCATCACGGAGAGCAAAATTGGCGTAGTTGCAGCTTCCACTCAGGAAAGTTTACCGAGTGGTCCAACTCGTTCGATACATTCACCACATTGATCGATTCAGATGTTGAGCTCGATGACTTATCCAAGTTTGTGCATCTTCACACGTGCTTAGGTTCGGGGCCCCTCAGTACTATCGATTATATAGAGCTTAGCACTACGAACTATAAGAAGGCAACAGAAATCTTGAAAGGTAGATTTCAAAACCCTGCCATAATTTTCCAAACTCATATTAGGGAGCTGTTCGCTATCAAGGCGGTAGAGTGAGCCGACTTTGACTCGCTGTAAGGTCATTAGGTTCTGACACCGAAATATTGGATGTAATCGTGGTGAATTTAGTACGATCCAAGCTAGATGAAGACACCCTTGATCGTTGGGAGAATGACTTTGATTGTGGAAAGTTAACATCGTGGCAGCAATATGGGGACTAGCATGGCAAATCGCGAGCTGCGGCAAGGCGTCGACATGAAATCAAAGGTCACCGCCAATGTAAATTTCAGTCATGAGGCGGTGATGACATCTACTTTGATTGGTGGCAAGGGAGTATGCTACAGCTGTACTGGCGTACACAGACTATCGGAACGTGAGAATTTTTTGAAATTATCTCCCTTGCAGCGATACTATGAAATAAAAAAGTTGTCGCTTTGCCTAGTGTGCTTTAGTAAGCGCCATTCAACGAAGGACTATACGGCGTCACGGCGTGACTTGGGAATCATAATAAGTTCCTGCATCGAGAGCCAGCCAAAAAAACGATGTAAACTGTAGGTAACTCGGCGAAGAGTTTGCTCAGTGATAGCAATTCCTTGCATAGCGCTTGGCTTCCTAATTGCTCACATAGTTTCCTGGTTCACGTAAGATTGATATGCTCTTATGTGTCAATTTATTTTACCGCTGTTTAGGGTGAATTGTCATGTGGAAGCGTAAAGAGGCTGCAAGTTTGTCTTTGGCCACAACAGATGCTTTATCGATCCAGGAATCTACTCGGTTGGACGAGTGTCATGTAGGCACGGCTGTGAAGGACGGCAGGTACCTATAATCTCGGGGTAGTCAAAGACTTCATATACGTTGATTCTATTGTCACCAGCAAAAATGAAACCAGCATGAAAATAAAAAGCAGCTCTGGAGCTAGTCGAGAGAAAGATTAATTGAAAAATATTTTGGCCCATTCGTATTGACAATGACTACCGTATTACATGTAATGACGACGTGTATAAACTATGTAATGACATTGACGTAGTTCAACGGATTAACGTGCAACGTATCCGCTGGTTTGGACATGTTCTTCGTATGGATGAAGATGCTCTACCTCGTCGTGCACTGAACACGGTAGTGGGTGGGCGTAGACGGCAAGGAAGACCTCGACTCCTGTAGAAGGACCAAGTGACGCAGGTTATGTCTAACTTGGGAATTCTGAACAGAAGAAGGTTAGCGCAAGACGGGGATGCGTGGAGGGACATTTTACGTGAGGTCGAGACACGTTAATCGGGTTGTCCTGACCAGTTATGTATGTATGTAGTCGACAAGTCGGATCGAGTCGAAGTTAGATTTTTGGCCTCGAAGAGCAAGGTCGCACCATCATTAGGTCAGCGAAGACTTAAAGGCTAACGCCGTGTGTTGATCAAAACGAGTTTGTACCCATAGTACGCGTAGAAGATCGTCTATCGAAAGCCAAGGTACCATTTGCAGTTAAACACCCAATCCTGCTGCCGGTGGATGATTTGGCCACAAAGGCGTTGGTACTTTGGGTTCATCGAATCAATTCACACACAGGCGCCCAGGTACTGTGTGCCTTCATGCGTCAGGAGTACTGGGTTGTCGGTTGTCGCCAACTAACAAGCAAAGTGATTCGGACTTGTGTGGCGTGCTTTCGTCAACGACCTCAGATGCTGACCCATTGCATGGGAAATGACAATTTTCGGTTGTGGCACAAAACGATATCTATTTCTAGTAGTACTATTAACGTTTTCTCCAAAAGGCTTCATTTCGGCAGAACAGTATACAATTCGGACAAACAACCTCTGTCTCGCCTCAGCGAAAGCTGAGTTGGTATCAACCCCTACGTCCATGTCAGTCATCTCACACACCAGTTCAGCACAGTCATTTTGTTGCTGATCACTCAGCGTTTTTGCTGATGTTGTTGGCATCATTATAGGTTGATCCTCTTTTTTCAAACACTTCATACACACAATTTGAGACGTCAGTATCGTGCACCGGGCCATCATTGTGACCTAATAATTTGGCTGGTACAGCCAATTTATTCGGTCAATTAATTTATGAATATAACGAAAAACGATAATTTAGCAGATAGCCCAATAAAAATGCAAAATGAAGTTGCTACTCAGCGGCCTACTCTGGTATTTCGATGTTAATAGCAGAAAAATAACATAAGCTATTAGCTTCTGCCTCGCAGATAAAAAAATAAAACCTTAAGAGAAAAATGTTATCACTATAAATTTAATGCTCTTCCTGGGTTTAAACCGTCAGGACCATCTATGTTCTGGTATTTTTCTCTTATTTTTACTATATTCATCGCACCAGAATAACCAATTTCTCTTGCAATTCTTCACAGAGATAGACCAGTATGTTTAAGAGAAATAATTTAGCCATTCTCCAGTTCAGAGAGTATGTCCCAGTATGTCCACAAATAATTTTATTTTTTCACTTGAAAATTTATATCTACTTACTTGTATACTACTAAGTATATACTGTAAGTATAATTAATAAACATGTGCGTTTAGAGTTAAAAAGAAATAATAATAGTTTACGGTAAAATACTTTGCATACAGGTACTGTGCATTACTGATTTTTTTCGTGTTTCTCATACTTTTTTAATTCTTTTTCATTCTCTATTCTCTTTTGTTTTATATATATTTTTTTTATAGCTTGTACACTGAAAAAAGTGCAATAATAATAATATATTATCTATATTACGAATAGATAATATAAGTAATTATGTATTTCATTATGTGTATGTTATTTTGGATTAATTTATTTTTATGTTGCGGAGTAAGCGGTCTGCCCCGGAAATCTGGAATGAATCAGAAAAAACAGGCTTGCGAAATGCTCACAAATACTAAGTGTCAAGCAAGCTGAGTGGCGACGAAGAGTGAAAAGACTCACATCATTTTCGTTGTTTGTTGTGGGAGAGAAGGAGACAAGGACATAACGCATTTGCGTTATCTCACGAGCTACTCGCTACTTACTCGTGACCATTCGTAAGGAGCTAAGATTGTATGACGAATCAGCTTGACATTCGTAGTCAACGTAGAGACACAAGCCAAGCCGAAACAAAACATGAGTGCAGCTTGCAAGTGTGAATTTAATTTTAATTTAAATTAGGAAAAGTATTTAAGAATTCGAGAGAGGAACGGTGCCGTTTTAATTTCGTTTTTCAATAAATTTCAATGCAACAGTTGCTGTTGATGTTATTCTTTTCTCTGTCGCTCCCCTTGTCTTTGTTGATTTCTGTGTTGGGTACCATTGTTATTGTTGTTGTTTCGGTTTTCCTTTTCTTCCTACCTTTGCGGAATACGCATTGTTTTCTTTCTTTGTTTCTCTTATACTACCATTATATTTTTAAGTTGTGGCGGGTAGAGGAAGAAGAAGAGCCTCACTTTTGATTTTGTTGGCTTTCGTCTCCTCTTATATTATACTATATCTTCTTCTTCCCCCTTTACGAGGTTGGTAGGCAGTGGGGGGGGGGGGGGGAGGGAAGCGCCACAGTTTTAATTTCATTTTTCAACTATCAATGGAGCATATGCTATTTGTTATTGGTCTTTTGTATATCGTTGCTGTCGTCGTTTTCATTGTAATTGCCGGGCAACTGTGTAAAAGACCACTCTCATACTTCGTGTTTGATCAAAAATGATTATGCATAATACGCTCACAGAAAATATTTCCCTTTTCGTAAAACGATTGTATCCTCGACAAAACCACCCTTTTTTTTTAGAATGCGAGCATAATTTGAGTTGTGGGTGTTTCGTAAATAGTTAAGGAAAGTATAGAAAAAAGGAAAAGGTAAAAGGAATGCAAAACTCGGAACAAGTTCACACATATTATTATGCCGAAGAGCAGTCCGCAGAAATATTAGCTGAAAAAGAAATGGTGGGTGACTACAAACTAAACTCTAATTGACAAAAGTTTTAGTACTCCATCTGCTTTGAATTTTTATTGAAACTGTTATTCTTTACAAAGTACACCAGAGTACAAGTATTTAAAAGAAATGTAATTTTCTTATACTTACAGTCCTGCTGATGCTTTATTCATTGAGTCTTTGCGACTTAATCGGGGCGATAGTAATGCTGTTTCAAAGTCCCGGTCCAATTTCTTTTTCGATGTTGATGGCATATTAAGGGATTGTCTAAAAGTCGAATTATGTAATGTTATTATCATTTCAACTTATAAAAACGACGCACAATATTTCTAGGACTTTTATGTGCAATATATATTTACTTAATGTAAATATCATCTCAAGAAATCAAGTTCTGCAAATACGATTATGTTATATATAAGGCATTGCTATAAAATAACAAGACTGACGCTGCTAAAGAAGATGTGTGCATGCCTTCTCTTTTGGTGCAGTACTTCTCGATTTTTTGAACAACTAAGTATAGAGCAAGGAATTGTTGTGAAATTCTACATGAAACTTCGAAAACTGCTACTGAAAATTAGAACTCATTGCAAGAAGTGTATGAAAATGAATGGATTCGCGTGCACGTGTTTTTGAGTGGTCTAAACATTTTCAAGATGGCCGAGACGACATTCAACATGATACACGTTCGGGTCTCCCTTTCACGTCAAAAACGGATAACAATATCGAAAAAATCGGTAATCTGAAGGCTCAGGAATGCCTGAGCATTTGCCTGAGCATTTCCCGGCTGAGCGCAGCACACAAAATCACACAATGCATGCACAATGTGTGTTTGATGTTGTTTCTCTGATCAATGATGTTGCTAAAGAGAGGGAGCAAAATGGCATTGTAGCAGAGAAAGTTGACGTGGTCGTTGTTGTGAGGAGTAAGGTAGCAGCTGATGTCTGCGTTGTGGTTGTTGTTGTTGGGTTAAAAGAGGAGAGTGGCATCGATGGTGAAGCGCATTGTGCACTCCACGCCAGAGGCTACATATTTCCTGTAGCCATGGAACAGCTGACTATTAGTTGAGCGGTAGAGCGAGAGGTTGTGTTTGTTTGTGTTGATGATGCGTTATTGTTCTCACTTGTTCTCACAAAGTATCAAATGCAACCAATCAAAACCCACAAGATACAAAAATAAAACATAACCGTATCAAAAAAAAGTAGGAGCGAAACGACAACAAATACAAATAGGTTCGAACTTCTCTCACAAGACGAAATAACTGAAAACGACAGTGGTACAGAAGCAACTTCTAATGCGCCTACTAAAATTGACAAACCACTACCAATATACGTACAGGACGTAGAACAAATTCACGTACTAAGCAAAGCTGTGAAAAACACAATACAACAAAACTAAATATTAAAATACTTAAAAACAACGAAGTTCGCATACAGACAAACGACTCGTCGGACTACTCGGCGGTGGTTAAGATGTTTAGAGATAAATATACTAAATACTACACCGTTAAACCCAAAAAGGAGAGGGGATTCAAGACTGTACTAAGGAATATGCACTACGCCACTGACCTTGACGAACTAAATCGGAACTAGGCCACGATGTTATTAATATCCACAACGTACAACAAAAACCGCCAAAGAAACCCCTGCCGCTATTTTTCATAGAAATATACAACATCACACCCCTTCTCCGCACCAAAGTCATTTTTGAGTAACCACACCACATAAGCATGGTAGCTCAGTGCTCAAACTGACAAAAATATGGTCATACAAGAAATGTTTGCTCCAAAGACCCGATCTGTGTGAAATGCGCTGGCAAGCACAAGACTATTGACTGCAAACTAATAAGTGTGGATCAAATTAAATGCGCTCTTTGTAGCGGCCCACACACAGCCAACTATAAGGGATGTATACAAACACCTAAAAATTAAAAGACTTCCCTCACTAAGAGAGAAAGACGCTAAAAAAGATGACCATCAAGCAGAAGAACAACCATCAAACAAAGTTAAAATTGGTCTAACGTACGCCCAAACAGCAGCAAGTAACCAAAAAAACCCCACAAATCAGGTACAACCTCAACAAGAAGATGAGAAGGACAACAAAAAGGAACCCAACAAAAACGAGACCGATAAAAACGCAGAAAATAAGACTGAATTTTCAAACGATCTAGCGGAAATATAACACATAATATAACACATAATAAAACAACTAGCGCAGCAAATGAGTGAAGAATATCATGACAGTACTATTGACAAAACTCGACAACAAAAATGGACGATAAACTACGAATAATTGCATGGAATGCCAATGGAATCAATAACCATAAACTCGAATTCAAGACATTCTTAGACAACAACCAAATTGACTTCGCCCTAATATCTGAAACGCACCTAATACGTAAACATAACTTTCAGTTACGTATACTACAAATCACTCTGATGGAACGGGCCAAGGCGGCACAGCGGTCATTATTAAAAACACACTCAAACATATAAAACTTGAAAATTATCATTTATAGCACATACAATCAACTAATATACAAATCACGGATTCTTTGGGACCTCTAACTATAGCAGCTGAATATAGTGTACCTAAACACAAGATCACTTTGACACAATATAATGACTTCCTGCAAACTCTTGGACCATGCTTTATTGTCGGTGGAGACTTTACCGCAAAAAACACGGCTTGGGGTTCCAGGATGTCAAACAAAAAAGATAAGGGTCTACTGAGGGCTATATACACAGCAAATGCAACACACTTAAGCACCGGCGAACCAACCTTTTTGCCTACTGACAAGAAAAAAATACCTGACCTCATCGACTTCTGTATAATTAAAAATATTGATATACGAAAGCTCGCAATATCCAACTTGACTACCAAAACAACGTATTAACTTAACGTAAAATCAACAAGATATACAATCATCGCACTGATTGGGGAACTTACAGATATTATATAAAGCGATCGCTGCCGCTTAATATTTCAATTACAACTAATAGCGACATAGAATCAGAAGTGATTCTCTTCAATGATGTAATCGAGAAAGCTGCACTACAGTTGACTCCTACACATACAAGCACAGAGCGCAATATTTTCACTCCACCTTCTCTCCGACGGCCTATCAATAGAAAAAGAAAACTTAAGAAAATTTGGCAATCAATCAGATCCCCATCTGCCAAAATAAACTACAACAAAGCGACAAAGGAACTGAAAAAATATTTAATCGAACAAAAACGAGAAAAACTGGAAAAGTATCTCCAAAACTTAAACCCAAAAAGATGCTCGCACTATTCTCTGTGGAAAGCCACAAAAAATGACAAACAAGACAATTCATCAACCACCACTGCAAATGGACAATGGGACATGGGCTAGAACAGACCTAGAGAAAGCTACAACATTAGCCAATTATTACGAGAGTGTATTTGCGGAGAATGATACTACCACTGATGACTCACTACCTCCTCTGAATGGAGGTCGTTCAACTGTAGCACTAAAAAAGATCTCTACGAACGAAATAATTGCTATAATTGCTATAAAAAATTGGCTATAAAATACGACATTAAACATAAAAAAAGCCCCTGGCTACGACAAAATAAACGAACTATTACTAAAATAATGTCCTGTGGAGGCACTAGACTACATACGAAATCTATTTAATGCGGTATTAAGACTAAGACATTTCCCCAGTGCATGGAAAGTTGTCAAGATAATAGGTATTCCTAAACTTGGGAAAGACTACAAAAAAGCTTTCTCCTACAGACCCAAAAGCTTGCTACCCGTTCTGTCAAAAATTGTTGAAAATCTCTTACGTGAGAGACTTCTCGTTCTTCTAAGACGTAATCAAATAATACCCGACCACGAATTTGGATTCCGACGTAATCATTCTACGATTCAACAGATTCACCGCGTAACCCACAAAATACTTAACGATATAGATGACAACAAGTTCTGTATTGGACTATTCCTAGATGTTGAGAAAGCCTTTGATAAAGCTTGGCACAAAGGCCTAATACACAAGATCTACTCGATTTTCCCAACCATTGTGACTCGAATTCTGTCAGTCTATATGGAAGGCAAATACTTTAATGTTAAGTATAAAAACGAATACTCAACACTACGCCCGGTATGGAAGGCAGATACTTTTATGTTTGGTATAAAAACGAATACTCAGTACTATGCCCGGAGACACAGGAGTTTCCCAAGGAAGTCTTCTTGGGCCACTCCTTTACACGTTTGCAGACGACACCAATCTTCTATCCGCCCACAAAAGCATAAATGTAGCAACATCCACACTACCAAAAAAGCCTAAATAAAACCCTCGAATGGTTTCGGAAATCGAGAATAAAAATTAACAACAGCAAAACAGTTCAAGTCATTTTCACTACTAAAACAAAATATAGACCAGTTCACCTAAAACTTGACGGAAGAGATATAACAATCGGAAACGAAGCTAAGTACCTCGGAATCTACCTTTACAGCAAACTGACATGGAAATACCATATCTTTAAAATACGAAAACGAATGAAACTTTAAAAAAAATAATTGCACTGGTTGTTAAACAAAAAATCGAAAGTCTCACTGAACAACAAACTATTAATATATAAAACAATCATCAAACCTATTTGAACGTATGGAGCGCAGAGATCAAATCTACAATTAAGACAAAGACAACAATCGAAAATTCTACGTAAAATACAAACGCTGACTGG
This sequence comes from Cacoxenus indagator, assembly GCA_035041755.1. NCBI lineage: Eukaryota > Metazoa > Arthropoda > Insecta > Diptera > Drosophilidae > Cacoxenus > Cacoxenus indagator. The sequence continues at coordinate 112,485 of JAWNKX010000239.1, forward strand.
TATATCACAAATTTCGACATAAACCAGAGACTTGCAGATATCCACAGAAATACCTAGTTTAATTCGAAAATACCAAACAAAAATAAGCCAATATACTACTGCCTCTGCAGGAGCTCCAGCAAAGACGTAGACTTCCCCAGTCAAGGCCTGTCGACCTAATCTCCAATAAACCATAAATCATTGTAGCAATAGCATAAGCAGGCGTTTATATGTATATATTTAGCATTAGAACTACTCAATAATTATCATAACAAACATTATTCTAAAGACACCTGTATTTTAGCTCCGCTTATATGGAGTAACCATATAAGCTTTACTGTCACCCCTCTATACATTGTGCAAACGTAGTACTAAGAGTCCAAATTGTGTTGACAAGTACATTTCAAGGGGAAATAAACTTACGCGCTACTGCTGGTGAGTTTTAGTTTGCTTCTTGCTTGGTTTCGCTTTCTGCCAGTCTATAACGAAACTGTCGACTTCCTCGTCGCTCATGATGCTATTATTAGCACCAACGCTGCCTTCGTTGTTGTTGCTGCACAGCAGACAAGCAACAAGAGGTGTAGGGTATGAGAAAAGAGTTCTTGCTTATAATCGGCCCTATTCCCGTTGGCGTTCATATTTTAACAGTCGTCTTTCTGTCGTCGTCGCCTTTCTGTTGTTTTACTCGTAAATCGGTATTCCCTAAGTACAACGAGACGACGACGACAAGTTGTCGAAAACTAGAACAAAAGACGAATCAAAAGTTGGCAGCGCTGCTCTAAATTAGGCTGTTATTTTGGTTTTTCTGCATAACAAAATTAAAGTGATTAGTTCAGAATTTTATTTTTCAAGTTCGAGTGAGGATGATAACGTTATAGACAAACCGTACATCAGAAAATGTTAGAACAGAGTGTTAATATCTTTGCAATTTGTGACCATATAATGCGAATAAGATATGTAGATGTCAGACATCCTGCAAATGCACGAAATGTAATGAGCGAGTAATTGTAGTGCTTAAATGTGAATTTCGGTGCCTGCGTGGAGCACGTGAATTGCATTATGATAACCAAACAGTTTACAATTTCGTTGAAAATTTAGTTATTGTGATGACTAAAAATTGAATACAAAAATTCCTTGATAACCAAGTCATCACATTTCAATCAGATGTTTTCCGTTTGTAAACAAAGTAGTAAAGACAAAAATTTTAAAGAAAATAATTTAAGTGTTGTTATTAGTTGCTTTGAAAATGAAATGTAATGATATTTATTCCCTTCTAAAATACGTCGGACTTCTATGCCGCGCATTTCCTAACGCCGTAATTTTACAAATCTAGCAGCACTGCGTTCAGCAGAGACAAATCATTAATCGATCATATGTTGAACTGTGGATCATCTGAGTTCGTGGCGACTTCTCCAAAAACGCTTTCAAAGTAGTCAGCCAATACTTTGGCTTTGTCGAGGTTCGTCTTTGCTCACAACCCGTTTTTCATCTTAAGAGGAGCCTGATTCGTTGGCGTTAAGCTCTTGTGAGATGATAATAATTGTTTATTTTTTAGTACCTGAACCATTTTTTTAACCTCTTTTGTTGGCTTGTTGTACTGTCTTTATGAGTCAGCAGATTTAGTGGTTGACCAGGGTTTCCTTAATATACTTTTTATATTTATAGTCATCGTAGTTGATGTTATGTGGTATTGTATGACTGCTTTCATATTGGTGTCATTCAGGAATACTATCGCTGACTCGATGTCCTCGTATGATTTAAGAGGAATGTCGGTCATTAAATTAATGTCAATGTATTCCTTATAAGTATGCCAGTCAGTCCTGTGTTGTACAAAAGTCTGTTTTAATGTGTAGGAGTGACGTGTGTGCCATAATTTAATTCTATAGGATTGTGGTCTGACGAGAGCTCGAATCGTGATAAGATTTTATATTTCCGAATGTCCAAGATTTTGTGATGAAAAAATCTATCAAGTCAGGTTTTTTATTCATGTATGTTAAAGAATAGGTTGGTTCGCCTGTACTTAAGTGTTTAGAATTGGTTGACTGCATAGCGTTGAGGAGGTTTTTGCCTTTTTTGTTCGTTAGTCTCGATCTCCACATAGTGTGTTTCGCGTTGTAATCGCCGGCTACAATGAAGCGTTGCCCAAGATAGTTGAGGTAGTTCTTATATTCTGTGTTTATAATATTATGCTTTGGTAGACTATATATAGCAGATATTATAAGAGGTCCTATGAGATCGTTAATTTGAATGCTCATTACTTGTATGTACTTATGCTGATAAGGCTCAAGCTCGTGGTGCTTTATACAATGCTTAATGATTATGGCTGTTCCACCGTGAGCCTTGCTATCAGGGCGGTTTGTGATATATACTTTGTTGCCTCTAACTTGTATAAAGTGTTTTTTTGTACAATGTTCCTCTAAAATTAGGGCTATGTCGACGCCATGAAGGAATATTTGTAGTTCATCTATGTGATTTTTCAGTCCGTTTGCATTTTGTTTATCCATCTTCGATATGAGGATTGTTATGACGTTTATCATATTTGTGACTTGTTGGAACAGTTGCTTCATCTGATCTTTCATCTGAGTTATGTCAGCATTTGAGTCAATGCGTCTGCTTGCGTATTCATTAGTTGGATTCGTGAGTTTTTCTTCTTAATCTGTTGTCCATTTTTGTTGTTACTGTTGTAATTAGCTACTTGAACGTATAATAAACCGGTCTTGATTTTGTTCGAGTTTTAAGTCTCGATTCGAGCTACTGCTACTGTCTCAGCCGGAACTTGGTGGCTAGTTTTTTTAGGGGATGAAAATCTTTTTATTTTTAAGTCCTTGTATATCTCGCTACCTTTGTAGTTTGCAGTGTGTGCAACACCGCACAATGCACATTTTATTTGACCGTTGGCTTCCATTTTGCAGTCGATTGTTTTGTGTTTACAGGCGCATTTAACGCAGATCACATCTTTGGTACAGAAATTTCTCGCGTGGCCGTATTTTTGACAATTTGAGCATTGTGATATTATGCGTTTATGGTGTGGGGACTAAAAAATGATTTTCGTGCAGAGCAGTGTGGTTATGTTATAAATATCTTTGTTGCTTTTTTTGTTTTTCAATTCAATGAAGAATAATGGAAGCGGTTTGTTCGTGACTTTTTGTTACATGATGGATGTTTATGACTTCATGCCCTAGATCGAGAAGTTCATTTTTTATTTCATTAATGTCCTGAGCACTACTTTAAATCCACGTTCTTCCTTCGGTTTGAAGGTGTAGTATTTCGTTCTGTGCTCTGCCAGCATCTTAATAACTGTGGAATAACTGGTAGAATCTTTTGTTTGTATTCGCACCTCGTTATTCTGCAGAGGTTTTAAAATATAATTATGTTTAATTACATTTTTTAGAGCATTGCTAAGAACGCTACTAATATAAAAATATAACATAATAAATTTCTATAAATAAATTTCAACATATAAAACTATTTCGCCACCGGACAAATGCCCAAGTGATAGTTATTGAAAAACGAGAACAAAACAGTTGGGTTCCGCGAACATAGGGAAAGATAAGGAAATAAATTAGCCTTCGCGCACCCAACAACAAGGCGTGGTTGTGCATGATTTTCTTTCGTACAACAGACACCCACCCCCTCATGATCGTGACCAACACTGCATAAATCCAACGAAAACAGTAGCAATGAATACGTAAGGTCATTTTAGTAGATATTTGTATATAAATTAAACAAAATTAGTTTTTATTTAATTTTTATTTTAATATTTTCGTGACCAGCAGAACAGCTTGCTTCCACGAGTCTGAGTTTAGAACTGATGTAACCCGTTTGCCAGCCGCTAACTTTATAGCTAGCGTAGTCCTAAGAATAACGATCTCCCGCTGTGCTGCTGCATGCGCGATGTCAGACTTAGTTCGCCGTTGGTCCTAAATGCTAACGTTGGTCAGTTTGCTGTTAATGCCGACGCTGGTCTTCTACGATGTTGCTGCATGTGCGGTGTGAGGCTCGGCTTTCCGTTAGCCTTAAGAGTGCCGACGTTGGTCTTCCGCAATGCTGTTGCATGTACAGGGTTACCGCAGAGCGCAACTTTTCCGGAATGAAGTTGATGAGTGCACGTTGCTTTCGGGAGTTGCTTGCAGAAAGTTGATGAAATAGTATGGCTGCAATCTTCGATGGCCAATGTGTGCTTGTTGCATTCCGCAATATTGTCGCTGTCGGCTAGGTTGACTATATTTTCATTATGAGGAATAGGGAAAACAATAATCCTCTTACATACTATCTTAGGCTTAGGATATTTTATTACAAAGTGCAGTACATCCCTATCTTGCAAAACTTTCACATGAGAAGTTTCCATTAGGCCCATTAAACTAATTCCTGTAAAATGCTTATCCTTTAAATTTTTAATGTCATTACTATCTAGATTGTTGGATTTATTGTGCCAATTTTTGCGAGTGTAACTGATAACATTAAACTTTCCATTTCAGTTATTTAAATTATATTTCGTGCTAATAGCACCTCATACAAATGTTCAGTGTGTATTTGTTTCTTTTTTGTCTCTTGTTTACTCTTTCTAATAATTCGTTAATTCTTTCTTGAACTTGTGTGTGTAGTAATGAAACACGTCTGTTCGGTTTGACCACCGTATTCAGAATGCCACTCTTTTATTTTTTTCTTATAGCTTAACCTAACATTGCTGTAACATAACATAACATTGCACTAACATCAGATATACTTATTACTACAACTCGACCATCCTGACGATTAGGATCTCCCGATCCTCGCTCGCCTACTTCTTGTTACAATTTGACTTATACTAGATTTGTCATTTTTCTTTACATTTGTCTTCTATATTCGTACAGATTTTTTCTTAACATTATCGGTTGTCTTGCTGATTAACTTTTTATTTCTTAACATTGTTCCACGCGTAACATTGTTATTATCATTTATCATTTTATTGGTTTCTTCATAGGCTTTATTGTCTGACGCTTCTTTGATATTTTCACTTATATCATGTCCCATCGTTTTTTCATTCACATTTCGTTTTTGAACAATATTTGACTTTGTCTTAAAATTCAGCCATGGTTTAATATTATGAACTGCCCAAACCCCACTGTAGGGTTTTTGTGTTTGCTGAAAATTTTCTACGTCTTCAACTGTACCTATCGTTGTCTAAAATTTTCGACACTTTGTATGGTCCTTTATATTTTGGAATCAGTTTACTTGAGTTTCCTACAATAGAATAAGAGTTTTTTACCGTGACATAGTCTCCAAGTTTATATGTGATTGATTTAAGTCTTTTAGCATCAAAATATTGCTTATTGTACTCTAGAATACATTGTTGGTTTTCTTCAGCTTTACTCCTAATGTCCTCTAAACTTTTATTTTCTAGATTTTGTTCTTTGTCAACTAAGTTTTCTTTCAGGCTATCTATCATTTTTCCTTTTTGTCTTATGCCAAACAACATAACACTAGGATGTTCATTGATGCTTTTATGGGATGTGTTGTTCATTGCATACTCTACTTCTTCTAATACTTTATGCCATTGTTCGTTTCCCTCTACGTTAATCAACTTACTTATCATTGGTCCGAGATCTCTGTTTATCCGTTCTACTTGACCATTTGCTTGTGGAGAACATGTTGCAACTTTTATATGCTTAACATTATTGTTGTTGAGAAATGCCGATGTAAAACAACTCTCTCTATCTGATACTATACAACTTGGTCTACTATACGCTCGGAAATAGTCTTTCAACGCATCTATGGCTTCTTTAGAATTTGTTGTTTTAGTAGAGTACAACCTTACGAACTTCGTTCAAGCATCTACTATAACTAGAATGTGTCTCTTTTTTGTGTCTTTGGCGTTTATCGGACCATAGTGATCTATATGAATGACTTGAAAGAGTTTGTTACCTCTTGGTACTATATGTAGAAATCCTTCTTGCTTACCAGATTTTCCAGAGAATGCAATGCATTTTAGACAATTTTTTATGTGCTCACTAACTTTCTCCCTAACATTAAGAAACCAATAACTTTTCATAATTAATTCTGTTACTTTATCTATGCCGACGTGACCCATCTCATTGTGGTATTTATACTGTGGATTCTAACAATTTTGCTTTTAAAGTATTGAAGGTATTCATTTCTAATTCTCCAAATTCGAACTTCTTATTCCTTTTTGTGAGGTCATGTAAAGGCTTAGCTATTATCGAAAAATCTTTGATAAATCTGCGGAAATACGAGCATATACCGAGAAAGCTCTGAACGTCTTGAACTTTATTTGGTATCGGAAATTCATTGATTGCATTTAAACCGTCCTTATTTGCTCTTATGCCTTCGGCTGTAACTGTGTATCCTAAATATTTGGTTTCTATTTGAAAGAACTCGCACTTGTCTATTCTTAATTCTAACTTGTTATTCACTAGACGTTTAAAAACTTCACTTAAAATTTTCATATGATCTTCTACATTGTCTGTGGCTATAAGGATATCGTCTAAATAAATTACCAATTTATCATCTTTTATCATATCACAGAAAATTTTGTTAATGAACCTTTGAAACATTGACGGTGCGTTTTTTAAGCCAAACGGCATTCTCAGAAATTCATATTGACCTAGTTGTGTAATAAATGACGTATATTTAACCGAATCATTGTGCATGTATACATGATAGAAGCCGTTTTTTAAATCCAATTTGGAAAACATACTTTTGTTTGCTAATCTGTCTAGTAAATCGTCAAAGGAATTGGAAAATTATCTTTTTTAGTAATCTTATTTAGTTTGCGGTAGTCTACGCACATTCGTACATCACCGGTTTTCTTAGGAACTAATACGATTGGAGATGCATATTCGGACTCGCTCGGTCTTATGAACCTTTCCTTAAATTTTCTTCTAACATTTCCTGTAGCTTTGCTTTTTCCGAATATGCAAGTCTTCTTGGTAGGTAACTAAAAGGTTTCTCACTTTCTACTATAATTCGCCTTTCACTTTTAACCATTGGTTCAAATGGTCGCTCAGGTGCTTCATAGTGTATTTTGAAAAGTTTTCTAAATTGTTGTCTTTCCGTAAAGCTCAACCAATCACCTAACCTATATTCAGGATCTACATTTTCGTAGTCAATAGATAGTATTTGCATTTCAAAGTCTTGTTCTATTTGTTCTACTTCCTTAACAGTTGTATGTTCTATTTTATCTTTGGTATTTGTAATCGTCATTAAATTTTCTTTTATATCTTGTGTATTTTCATTGTCTTTACAGCACTTCACTACACTTTTTGGTGTACTGCCGCTCCACGTATTATGTGTCATACATCTTTTAACTCTGCTATTTTCTTTGAATTTTTATCAGCATTTTTTAGCATTTGTTCTTAGTCTTAACTATGTTGTCAGTTACAATTAACTTTGTCTTACTTAATTTTAAAAAATCTCTTCCTAATATCATAGGGTATCTCATAGTTTCGTTATCCACAACAATCACTTCCATTTTAATACTTTTATTGAAAAAATCGATAACACAAATTATTCTTCCAAGAATCTTTAATACACTTTTGTTTAAACCAACATAAGATTTTTCTTTAACGTTTTTAGAATTATACTTATAAGGAACATATGCTTCTTTGACGAAACTGATAGCACTACCCGAGTCTATGAGACACTACAAATATAGGAGAATTAACATGTGACGGAAAATGTATATTTAAAAGTCTTACATACTCGTTTTGGTCGCCGTCTTTTCGATTTTTCTTGTATATAGTACATTCTTTGGCTAGGTGTCCTAATTCGCCACATGCAAAACACGTACCATCTTGTCGTTTTGGTTTTCTGCACTCTGCAGCTGCATGTCCTTTGCTGTTGCAGTTGTAGCATTTTATGTCTTTCTTTTGTAATTGTGCTGTCTTCTGCGTTGGTTGAGTCGGCTGCGAAGTCATACGTTGTGTAGATTGGAGATACTGCTCTACATCACGAAATGCATTGAACAAAGCGTTTAGGCTGGTAAAACATTGTAGCCTTGCTTGGTTCCTCAACACTCTGTCTTCGATACCATCTATAATATATGCGACGAGTTCATCCTCGTCCATGTCTAGATTATTTGCCAAAATTACCTTTTCATTGAAATAGTCAGCAAATTGTTCTCCTTTTTGCCAACGACGAGTTTCCAATTTGCGGCGAAGTGATAGCTTGTTTTCTTTTTTAGAGAACATATTTTCAATATCATTTAGCAATCTGTCGATGTCGGTGTACACAAAAATGTCTTTGGAGAAGATCCACTGTTGCGCTTTTCCTTTAAATTTATTACAGATGAGCGCCCGTACAACACTGTCGTCAATTTTGTAATTACGTTTTAAATTTTTTAGTTGCATCATCCACACATCAATACTTGTGTTGCCATCATAATCAGGCAGCAATTCTTTGAGGATGTCGAAGGGAATGCTAAGCAATGTTTTTGTTTCGAATAGTTCACGATTTGTGGCATATGACAATTCACATTTTAGTTGTAGTATTTTATTTTCATGTTTTAATAACTCTAACTCTCGTGTTAGGAGTTCTAATTGCATGTACTGTCCTTTTTTCTTTTCCTTTTCATTCCTCTCAGACAAATTTCGCTGTTTAATTTCACATTACGCTACACTATCGTCATCGTCATCGCTTTGTTTCTTTGACTCTACGCTTTTGTTTATTTTGCCGTAGTTGTCGTCACTTTGCTTGTTACTACGTCGTAGTTTCGCTACATTGGGTTTTGTTCTGACGTCTACGTTGTCTTCACGTTGTCGTTGTTGCATTCCTGTATTAATTTCGTTGCCGTTACTTTGCTTTTCACCACGTCGCAGTTTCTCTACATTGAGTTTTAATCTGACGTCGACGTTGTCTTCACTTTGTTGTTGTTTTATTCCTGTATTAATTTCGTTGTCATTACTTTGCTTTTCACTACGTCGCAGTTTCTCTACATTGCGTTTTATTCTGACGTCGACGTTGTCTTTACTTTGTCGCTGCTGCATTCCTGCACCAATTTCGCTACCGTTACTTTACTCTTCACTACGTCGCAGTTTCTCTATATTGCGTTTTGTTCCGACGTCGACGTTGTCTTCACTTTGTCGTTGTTTCCCTTTCATATTTGTATCGTCGTCGCTGTCGCTGCATTGATCATTATCTTGTTCGCCCTGTTCTGGCGACGCGGCGGCGTCGCAAGTATGTCATATGATACATGAATCCTCGTCACGAAACTGTATCACGTTGTTTAAATCCGCTTCCACGTGTGACGGTTCCTCTTCATATATGTCGGTTTCATTCAAGCACGCTTGCAATGCTTCGGAGTGTACATCGTTTAGGCGTCTTATTAATATTGTTTTAGAGCCGCTCACAGGTAGACCGAGGGCCACGCAATAGCGCCTTAACTGTTCAAGGGTGAAGTCACTTTCGTTTAGCATTTCTACTTTTCTACAACACACGCGAGGTAAAAAAAATTTTCGATTCTGTTGGCGTTTGGTCGTTTAGCCCACTTCTGATTTTGTAGTAATGAAACACGTCTGTTCGGTTTGACCACCGTATTCAGAATGCCACTCTTTTATTTCTTTTCTTATAGCTTAACCTAACATTGCTGTAACATAAACTTAAGATTGCACTAACAGCAGATATACTTATTACTACATATGGTAATAACTATTTGCTTATTTTCTGATTCTATGAGCTGGTCTTGCTTATACTTTACTAATTCGAAGTCGTCGAAGTCCGGTGTCCTCGCAACCACCTTCAGGACTGTTCCCAAAATGTTGATGTTTCTGGCCTGTCTATGGTGAATGTCAAGACTACGTTGATACGCCTCCAGCAGTTTCCTCATGTGTGATTGCGGAAACTGGTCCGTCAAAGCTATTGTTTCGGTTGTAATTTCCACGTATGTCCTCAGGTTTGTGGTGTGCCGTAAATATCCAAATTCAGTCCACAGTACGACGTATCCGTCCATATACAGATTTACGGTAAATAATTTTACCGTAAATTGTCCTTATGGACCACCCTTCCCTTAATAAGGTCAGAGTTAGGGACAACTCAGCCTCGACACTTTCTTCGACACATAGGGGAGTCAACTTGTTTCCCAACCTTCTGTTGGTTTTAATCAACACCTTTTCTCCAGGACGAAAAACCCTATTTTATCTAGATTCATTGAATCTAGTCAACTGGGTCTCCTGAGCCTTCTTAATTTTCCTCCTCATTTCCTCCTGAAGCTCTGCGGGATCCAAATGAATTATGTCTATTGGCCTTTTACCGGTGACAGAGTGAACACTCCTGTATTCTACTGTTGCCTGTAGAATCAGATTGATAGTGTTATTGGTCCATCTTTCCAGTTTAAGGCACCGAGCAATCTCCAGGATGGTGCCGTGGAATCTTTCAACTTGCCCATTAGACGTTTTATGCATTGGCGGAGCATTTGCTACCTGAACGCCGTAGTTTGTTATAGTCTCTGAGTTTAACGATGGCTCGTTATCGCAGAGTTTCGTTCTTGTACTCGGGTAAAAGTTTTACAGCTGAAGAATTGCTTTGTCAACATATACTATTGTCCTTGAAGGTATCGGCTGAACAAGGGCAAACTTCGAGAATTTATCGACATAAGTCCAAAGTGTACCCTGCCTGTCGAGAAAATGTCTATATGCAGCATTTCGCCAGCGTATGATGGCGTTTCTCCTAATATTTCTTTCTTTGGGTGCCGATCATATTTTGCCCTCGTAAAAACCCCGCAATTCCCTACAACCTCATTGACTACTCTTTTCATTTTGGGAAAAAAATAATCCTGGAGAATCTGTTTTACATATTCCTGTGCCGCTCTGTGAGCCCGGTTATGCTCTGCTGTGGCTATCTCCTTTCATTCCCCTTTATTTACCACATCTGTCACAAGTTTTTTCAGTGAACCAAAATGTTGTAGCCGGAAAAGTCTCTAAAATGTCATGTTGTATGTGCGCCAAAAACGATAAGTCAAAATGAATAGCGTTTACAACCCCGGGATTTATGACCACTTTTACAGACTCTTCACTGTCAGGGACACTTCACTGTGAATTGTTGCAGCGTCCGACTATACCTCATTTTCCAGCACATGGATGTTTTGTCGTGAAAATTCATCATTTTCACGATATTACCTACCCGGCTTGTAGAAAACCTAAGCATTATGCTCCCCAATGTAAACCTTCCACCGCTTTATTTTTGCATTTGGGTTTTGATTCGACACCGCAAATGTGAGCGACTGGTGCTCCCTAAAAAATATCAGGTCTTTTGCCCCGTAGAGATAATATCTGAGATTTTTCAATGCCCATACTATTGCTAACAGTTCTCTTGCAACCAACGGCATTGTGCAACTCCACATCCTTCAACGTTCTCGATATCGTTGTGATGCGAAGAGACATCCGTCTTTACATCAAACGCCTTCTTAAAGTCGGAATAGCGAAGCATGACATCTTCTGAGCACAGAATTATCCTTAGTTTGTGAAAGGCCGCCCTTCCACTTCCCCAAATTTAATTTTTATTCTTTTTGACTGGTGTGCGCTTACCCGCCCATTCTCACCCTTTAATAGATTGGTCAGCGGCTTCGCAATTGAAGCGAAGTCTTTCACGAAGCCCCTATACTATAATAGCTTGCCAGACCTAAAAATGACCTTACTCCGAACAATGTGAAGGGCTCAAGGAACTCCTGAATGGCCTTCACCTTTTCCTTCTTCCTCCTTGAAAAAGCGAGATTTCCTCAAGACCCAGTCAATGTGATTGACATAGTCATTCTCTGTTTCAGAGAATATTATGACATCATCGACGTAAACGTAACAGGTCCTCCCGATCTGCTCCCGAAGCACATCATCTATGGTCCTCTGGAAAATCCTTGGCGCATTTTTTATCCAAATGGGAATCGGCAGAATTCATATTTTCCCCCATTAACGGAGAAAGCCGTCTTCTCACGGTCGCGTTCAGCTAACGCGATTTGGTGATAGCCTGACTTCAGACCAAGCGTTGTGTAGTATTTAGATTTTCCAAGGTTCGACAAAATCATTGAAATGCTGGGAATCGGATATTTATCATCAATCGTCTTCTGATTGAGCTTCCAGAAGTCTACTACTAGACGTTTTTTTCTATTGCCTAACTCGTCAACTCCCTTTTTATCTACCACCCATATTGGGTTGTTATATGGTGACCGTGAAGGTCTAACTATACCGTTTCGCAGAAGGTCTTTTATCTCCTCATCGACAAAGTTGGCTTCACCCATTGGATACGGGTGCAGCTTCGAATATACCGGATCATCATTCTCTGTCCAAATTGTGGCAACCACCGAAGTATTGTAAGGTAGTAGTACATTAGGATCCGCAAAAACTTCAATTCGTTTTTGAGCATTCTTAAAAATTCAGCTTTAATGTGCTTCACTTCAATTTCTTCTATTTGTGTGAAATTCACATTTGTACACTTTAAAAACTGAATTGGCTCCGACCCGTTGTCGTGAACAATAATTTTTGACTTGATATCAATTTTCGCACTGACCCGCGTTAGCAGATCGAAACCAATTTTGATGCCCCCGTAGCTATCAAAAGTTGTATTTTTTTCCCTGAAATTGACCGCTCTATGAACGGTAGCAGGGACGATTCCCTAAAAAATTGACGAAACCTATATCTGACATCTGTTCCTCCGACGGCGACTGCCGTTTCAGCCATTTCCCTGTAGTCCTCCTCTCGATACTCTTGAGGCGGGCTTTAGGTTCCAAGTAGTTTATTCTCTGGAATTTTTGACCCGTCTGTCTCTCGGACTCATTATGACTTTTAAAACCTTGCGTCTGATAGCGATTTTGATTAGAGGGGGCGGTATATCTTTGTCCCTGATACTGATCTTGACCATAGATGACAGTATACCTATGTCCCGAGTTCTGAGGGCTATATTGCGTTCTTTGATGCAATTGTGAAGAACCTGGATCAACATCCATCGCCTCGTCTAGCTCCTTCTGAATTCAATCGAGTTTATGATCGCGCCTTCTAAAGCAAGGGTTTTTTCCTTGCTTGTACTGGGGATTGTGATTGCTACTCTGTTGGTTCCTTTCACTATGCTTCCCTTTACCCTGCTGTTTCTGTTCTGCCCGTTGCTCCACTAAGTTCCTTGTATAATTTGCAGCGAACCGGTGTCGCTTATAGTTCGACTCCACTTCTTGTTCCAAAGCAAGTGCTGTCGGGAGATCACCCGGGCGAGCTGCAAATACGATGTCACTTAGTGCCTTTCTCGCACCTGAGATGAACACACGCAATGCGGCTGTCCTATATTTTTCGTTCAACGCTAACGCCACTGCTCCGTCATGAGTCATTATAATCTTGTTGGTCAGCAGAGTTAGCTTTCTTTCGACCTCCTTGTAAAACTGCAAAATTGTCATGTTGCTCTGTCGCAGGGTTGACATTTCCTGCTCTATTAAATGGATTTGCCGTTTGTCGGCGTAAGTGAAGTCGAGGCGGGCAATCATTGCCTTGAAATTCAGTGGGGTATTAAAAGGCGACAACACCGAGTCTGCCAAGCCCGTTACTTTGTTCCTAATTATCGCAGCTGCCTGGTAATGTTTGGAACTACCCTCGTATTTTTCAAATAATCGATGTGTGCGCTGCTTGCGTCCAAGACACATAAGACTCCTGTTTCCCTTCGTATTTCGAGTGAGACTTTATTATGTCTAATAACTCGTCGCATTTGACACCCTCAAATAATTCTGTGTCTTCGTACACTTCTATTTGAGATGGGTTAGCTACTATATTCCCTATACGCTGGTTTATCTCGCTAATCTGGCGATCAAATATATGTTTTTGAGTCAAAATAGCACACCTAACAGCTGCCTCAATTAACTGCTGAACCTGGGATGAGTCCACTTTTTCTTGGCTCCGCCACCAACCTCTGTCCCTACATTGGTTGTAGTCACTCTGTCTGTCCACTACGATATTTTTAAATGTGTCACCTAGGTCTTCTAACTCTCGTTCGTCACTCATTCAATTTAAGTCCTTTATTCAACTTCACTCGATTTTTGGCAGTCGTTACAACTTTCCACAATTTTTGTCTTACTTTTAAGTAGGGTCTTATAAAATAGACAATGTAAAAATTGTTCTTAACATAAAGGGTTTTCTTAGATTATAGTTTAGCCGGGTTGATCCTGCGTGGTTGTCCTTCCTCGGTGTTGGGGTTTTTTGACATTAACACTTTGTTTGTTTTTTAGATCTTAACACTTGCCCCACGTTGGGCGCCAATTAAACAAAATTAGTTTTTATTTTATTTTAATATTTTATTTTAATATTTATTTTTAATATTTTGAGTTTAGAACTAAAGTAAACCGTTCACCAGCCGCTAACTTTATAGCTAGCGTAGTCCTAAGAATAACGATCTCTCCCTGTGCTGCTGCATGCGCGGTGACAGACTTAGTTCGCCGTTGGTCCTAAATGCTAATGTTGGTCAGTTTGCTGTTAATGCCGACAGTGGTCTTCTACGATGTTGCTGCATGTGCGGTGTGAGGCTCTGTTTTCCGTTAGCCTTAAGAGTGCCGACGTTGGTCTTCCGCAATGCTGTTGCATGTGCGGGGTAACGCCGACGTTGGTTCTCAGCGGTGCTGCTGCATGCGCGGGGTCAGGTTGAAATTGGTTCGACGGACATACACCAGACGCACAGTCATCTAATTCGTTTCGCTTCTTGCCGACTTGCAGTGTTTTCTCATGGGCTGAGCATACTGTGGTCGACACAATAGCTTTGTTATCGTCTTATGCCATCGTGTTAACTTATATACACAATGTATATACAATGAAAGGAAAGACAGAGAAAATCATTTTTTCTTCCTTGCCGAATATAAGGAAAGGTAAGGAAAGACATATGCAATTTGCTCTCACTCGCAATAACAAGCGTGTATACGTTTTTTATTTTTTGTCGAAGTCAAGCAACACAAGCGTGTCATTGTGCGAGTGTGTTGCGTATGTATCGTGGGTGCATGAAATTGTGTTGGTTTGTTATTATTTTCCTTACGCGCGACGGTAGGTTTTGCACTCATCATTGTCGTTGCATGTGTAACCCGTGGGAATTTTTTAGCTATTGTTTTGTGACCTATGCCTTTTTTTCTTTTGGTTATCATTCATAAAAAATGCATGCAAATGAAAAGCAGGTAGGCGTGCTGATATGAGCTCGTTTGTGTTTTCAGATGTATAAGAAATGTATGAGTGATGGTCAAGTGGGATATTGGCTTTACAGGCGATGCCCGCAAGGAAAATAGATAATCGTGTTTAGTGGGGTTCGGTGAGACTTGTGCGCCCAGCAAAATCAAACTTTATCATGTGTAATTTGTATTATTTTTTAAATTGAATAATCACTTATATTAATGTTTTTCAACAAGTCGTGAACATATTTAGGGCTTTTCTTCGAGACCGTAATAGGCGGAACTCTGGTTGCAGGTGGAGCAGCTGGTTCCTCGTCGGTATTGCTCTGGGTCGGCAATGCGTCACTGGTGACCTCATCTGACAATGTGTGCAGGGGACGAAAATAATTTGTGCACTCACTGTTATCACGAGAGTGATTGTGGCTTAAGAGCGGAACAGCTAGAAACACGTCTTCACTAGATTTCAACGTATAAAACTATTTCGCCGCCGGACAAATGCCCAAGTGATATAGTTATTGAAAAACGAAAACAAAGCAGTTGGGTTTCCGCGAACATAAGGAAAGGCAATAAAATAAATTTGCCTTCGCGCACCTAACAATAAAGCGTGGTTATGCATGATTTTCGTTTGTTCGACAGACACCCACCCCCTCATGATATTGGCAAACACTGCGTAAATCTAACGGAAACAGTAGCAATGAATGCGTTAGGTCATTTCAGTAGATATTTGTATATATACACAATGTATACACAATGAAAGGAAAGACAGAAAACAGATAATTTTTTTCGTCCGTACCGAATATAAGGAAAGATAAAAAAGTCTCGAGGAAGTCGAAGTCAAGCAATACAAGCGTGCGATTGGGCGAGTGTGTTGGGTATGTATCATATGTGCATGAAATTGTGTGGGTTTGTTATTATTTTCCTTGCGCGCGATGCTAGGTTTTGCACTCAATGTTGCCGTTGTGTGTGTAACCCGTGGGAACTTTTTAGGTATTGTTTTGTGACCTATGCCTTTTTTTCTTTTGGTTATCATTCATAAAAAAGGCATGGAAATGAAAAGAAGACAGGCTTGCTGATATGAGCTCGTTTGTATTTTCAGGTGTATAAGAAATGTATGAGTGAGGGTCAAGTGGGATATTGATGAGATATAAGTATCAATGGCTTTACAGGCGGTGCACGCAAGGAAAATAGATAATAGGTGGGTCTTCGCACCTGTGCGCCCAGCAAAATCAGGCATAATACAAAACTTTATCATGTGTAATTTGTATTATTCTTTCATTATTTTACTATTTTATTTTAAAGTTATTTTTAATAAATAATTACTCACTATAATTGAGTCTCGCTGAATTAAGTATACTGTTTTCTTTCTTTGATTTTTTTGTTCAAAGTTTTTTATTTGCAAGGTTCGAGAATATTAAGCAAATTGTGTGGAGTTTTCTTTAATTTATGAAAACGAAATCGAGCCATGGCTGCCTTGCAAAGAGTATTAATTCATATAGATGTTACAATTCTCTCACAGTTTGTTGAGCTTTTTTCAAATAATAAGAAGACATTGGCTTATGTTATTTGTCTGGTATTAACATCGAAGTAGCAGCGCAAGCCGCTGTTTAGCAATGTCATTCTGCTAATTACTGAACGCGAATTCTTGGCGCGAATTAGCGTGAAAGGAATTTCTGTATATCACCTTTGTTTTGGTTGTTTTATTTGTCGTCACCCATTTTTATTTTGATTGTATTGATATTGTTGTGGGAATGATAGCGAAAAAGGAGCATGTATAGGTTTGGCGCGATTTTTTTATGAATGAGGAACATGATTTTTGTTATTGCAATTCCCACCACCTACTTGCTTGTATTGGTTTTGGTGGGACTTTTAATGAATAAAATACATTTTAAGTTCTTATTTGCCAAACATAAAACAGGAAAAGAAGACACCAAATATCCAAGTGATAGATACTGAATAACAAAATCAATACAAACAGCTGCACACAACACGCACGCAACAACAAAACATGCGCTCGAGCTTCGAGACGGCCGCGCCGATTTACAGTGGGCACTCTCCTTTTACAAATTTCGTGTAGGCGCACTATGAAACTTTTGTGTTCAATGCCTGTGAACGTTCACTGCATTTGACCTTGATACGTATTTTATTTGGTGCCACAACTGAAAATTGATTTGGCTGGACTCGACAAAAAGTTGAAATGAAAATTCAAAAGCGAGCCAATGCTTGAGAGTGTTGTGTAGGTATGATGCGTGTATGTGATTGTGTTGGTTTTCTTTGTCTCCCTTGCGTGCGAAATGTGATAAGTTTGAGTGTGTTGTGTAGGTATAGTGGGTGTATAAGATTGTATTGGTTTCTTATTTTGTGTATCACTGGAAATATTTTTGTACGATTTTGTATTGTTTTTATGCCTTCTTTTTTTGTTGGCCGCCTGGTATTTTCATTTCGTTCATATAAATGAATATAGGCGAAATGCAAGGCAGCCATGGCTCGATTTCGTTTGTTAAAGAACGATTTCATAAATTAAAGAAAACTCCACAGAATTTGCTTAATATTCTCGAACCACCTTGCAATTAAAGAACTTTAAAAAAATCAAAGAAAGAAGACACTGTCTCTGATTTTTGTTTTTATTATGTCTTTCTTCTGTATTTATTTTCTTTGAATATCATACTCCCGCCCAATTTGTTTATGCAAACCCAAGCAAAGCAACAGCAATATGTTACGCTGAATAACTTGAACAGCCAACAATAATGTTGATGTACAGAATCACTGTCGGATTCTAATCGTTTCTGAAGAGTCTCTCAGGCCATTTTTTTAAGAGAGAAATGTAACTTTTATATGAATAAGTTCTCTCTGGTAGTAATGCTTGTGTATTGTGTTGCTTAACATTCGCTCTGCTCAAAATGTGTGAAGCACCAGCCTTTCACTCTTCATAGTGAATTCCTCCATTATCATTACATTCTGCTAGTGAACAACACTTAGGCTCGCAAACAAACGTGAGGCTCGTGAGCCTTCGTTCCTTTTTTTTCTAAAAATAGCGTTGTTGTGTCTTGTGTATATGTGCGTTGTTGTTATCTGCATTGCTTTGCACCACCCCCCACCACCCACCGCTATTTTACTTATCCTCACCGACTCAAGCAGCTCGCGAAGGTATTGCTTTGCACTACACACCACCACCTACCCTCACCCATCAATACTTTTCTTATCCTCACGGAGTCACTCGCCCGTATTCCCGTTGGCGTTTATGTTGAAAAACGACTCAAAAACGACAAGTTGGTATTCCCGTTGTCGTTTTGGCCGTCGATCGACGAAATTCGGTCTTGTCTAACTTGCGACGAGTAGAAAAACGACTATGAAATATTCGTATTCTGTCGTCAGCATTTGAGGTGGCTACACTGAAGTGAGTGTATTGAAAATAAATAAGTACGAAAATAACAACGCCGCGACAATGCGAAATTTTGGTTTCCGAAAAATAAATTCCGAAAGGGCATAAAAACTTAAATGAATGTTTCTGGAAACAATTAGCAGAAAAAATAAACCCGCTTGGACCTCCAGTTCATGATGGTAATAGTTGACACATTTTGAGCAGAGCGAATGTTAAGCAACACAATAGACAAACATTTTGTTTCGTGAGACTAAGCAAAGTGGTTTCGCTCTGCGTGCATGCTCGACTTGCTTAGGCTCATTTTTTTACGAAGCGTTCATAAGCCTGATTTTTTGGCTTCACTGCACATCTCTGGTAGATATTTGGATATATACACAATGTATACACAATTAAAGGAAAATCAGAATAAACCGATCTTTTTTTTTCTTCCGTGCCGTGATTTGAGTATATCAGTGTTTTTGTTTGTTTCTTTACTATTTACCTCACATGACACAACGGAAATATGTTACTACAAACAGCGGATAAAAATGTACCAATACAGAAATAACACCAAAAACGACGTAGTACGTATTTTGACGACGTTCGAATCTTTTGAACAAAATTTAAGGGAGAAATAGAACCTCTATATCTTACATACTCTTTGGCTTGATCAAAGCAAGTTTCGCATTGCAATGCATATATGTACATAACATATGTATGTATGCGCGTTTGTTCATTATTTATTGCGTAGCGTGAAGAATAAAAGTGAGCGTGGGTTTTTTTATGTTTATTGCGCCATCGCGATGCTTACAGCGTTTCGAAGTCGAATAAATTTGGTTAGATCATTTCGGTTAAGATGTTGGTTATTAAGTGAGGCTTGATAGTTGTAAAGTGAATATTGTTATGGGTTAATTGATTTGTAGTGGTGATTTTTATTATACCAAAGATGTTTATGTTCGCTCTAATAATAGGATTCGGTATATTTTATCATATCAGATGTATTGTTATTGTCGTAAAAGATCAAGGGAAGATTAAAGGAAGATTTAGCTGCTTTGTCCGCATCCTCATTAACTGGAATAAGACATTGACCAGGTACCCATATTAAAGTTATTCGAAGGAGATTGGCAATTAAGATTTGTCTTATGGAGTAAGGATATAAACTTGAATTGTTTATGTTAGCAATGTTAACTTTTGAAAAGGAATTAGATATAATGCTGCAAGAGGATGCGCCATTGGATTGGGAATCATATGTGTACAAGAAAGTGTGGGAGGGAAAACTACTCTTCAGTTCTAAGAAGCGCTTTTGAAAAATTATTGGCAATGTAGAGATTTTAGGTAATGATGATATACTCTTTGGTTATATGGAGTAAAATCACACGTTTCTCTCTCTCGCTACGACTCCCTCAAGCCCCAACACGCGCCACTATGTTGTTCAATACAGTTCGAAATTTTTGTTTAATTCTTTTTCGTTTGTACATACAGTGAGATAGATAACTTATGTATGTTGGACTGTTTCACCTATCTAACCGTAGTTTCACCGTATAGTCTATATTTTTGTGACAAAAAAGAGTCTATGTTGGTCTCCAAGGTCCTATCTATGCCTACACCAAAATGAATAATAATTTGTTCAGCGACTTGGTCGTGAAACGTTAACAGACAGACAGAGTTACTTTCGCATTTATAATATTAGTAAGGAGGAGCTAAACCCATGGTCTCTCGCTTTCAGAAGGTTCGCAAGTAAAGTTCGTGTAAAGCATTCCTCTTCTCTCTTAGTATTATGTAACTAACGGGAGCTCATGAATAGTGAATACGAGAGGGGTGGACCCCGTGTGGATCTTTGCACTCGCTGTTTCGACTTTGGACCTGATGGTGAGAATTCACTTGCCAGTTCAACAGAACTCTGAACTGTGAGTTAGATAGATTTTCTTGTTGTGGGGGACGTAAAAAAAAATGTTCTAGGGTTATTGAACCATATATCCTCCATACAAGGTTTTTCATTAAATAAATGCCTATTTATGATACACACTCTTCCTAATTATGCAAAAAATATTTGGTATGTAGACTTTTCTCACGAATGACAAAACTCACTAAGTGGAAACACGTAAATCATTCAACAAAGAAGTTATGGAATTATAAGCAATACTTACTTCAATGATTCAGGAGCACTGGGTGCTCTTGTCAGTGGAATTACATTACGGTATACTACTTCATGTTGCGTAAATGAGCGCGTCATTGAATCTTCCTAGGGTGTAAAGGAAATTTCGCTTTCTATAACAAAATAATTATAAAAGCATTAGACAACTTACATGTATGTTGAAAGTTTCACCAAATAAAAGATCTTGACGTTGAGCAGTACGTTTTCGAATTTTTAAAGCTTTATCATATAAACTGAAATAAAGTAAATGGTAATTGTGTAAGCAGTATATTGTAAGAAATCAACTCTCTCAACTAATCTTTAATTCCTCTTTGGTGTTGATCATTACATTATCTTCAGTACATCATCAGTAGTTTCCAACATGTTTGACAATTCTTTACATTATCTTTGCACTTTACGTGCAATAATAATTCATAATCTTGCATATTTTCTATTAAAAATTGAGTAGCTTCCTTTGATCCCACAAAAGATGAACGGACAAATGAAGTAACGGCGAAAAACCTAACGAACACAAAAAGAAATGTCAGTGTTGAAAAAGTATTGGCAACAATCAACACTTCGTACCCACAGCCCCCACTTCCCTTCTTTACGAGCACTAGTTGAGAGAGAGAAAAAGAGAGTTGATTTGTCAAGTCTGAGGGTACGATCATAGTGCACGCTGTTGCCGAAGCCGAAGCTGAAGACGAAAAACTGTTATACTACACGCCGAACCAATTTCGCGCGAGTTCATATGTTTTCTTCTGCTTCGGCTTCGGCAACAGCGTGCACTATGATTGTAGCCTAATACGGGTCTTACTAACTAGCTTTTAATATCAAACGTAACGGTAGTCATAGTTAAAAAGATAGTACAATACTAGTCATTACAAAATGGTTGCTTCGCAATACTGGCAAGCACCCATAGTTTAAAGGCTCGAACAGAATGGTGATACTGTTGGTTGACTGCAAAATTTTATGGTTGGATGTGAATAAAAAACTAAATAAATTTGAATGTATGTATTTATGTAACAAATATATTTAATTTTTAACAATTCGCAGTCTTCGACCAACTCTCGAAGCGAGCAGTCACAACTCAGTGCAAACATCTCGGTATTCTTATCAATTTTTGCTATTGCTTTATCTCTTTTGTTCTTTATTTTCTTTTTTCGCGTAAACCGTAAATAACTTATATTAACTTTTGTATAAACTATATAAGTCATCTGGTCCCCTAAAATTGATCGATATAAAACCAATACCGATCATTCCGTGACAAGCCCTGGACCTAAGTACTTAGTCATCAAACACATCAACAGTGACGATGAAACTTTTGCGAATGTTTTACCGAGTTCCCTCACTCAAACACGTTGCTGTTTCGGAACACACCACTCTACACTTCTGTAAAGCAGTCATTTATTCAAAAGAATTAATGTCTATCAGTGAGGAGGAAATTGTTAATGAACTCAAAAGTTATGCAGTTTGTGAAATACGCACAATAAAAAAAGAAAAACGGCGATTAACTAACTAATACTGGCGATACTCACGTTCGCGTCTCCCTCACTTCCCTATAATATTCTCATTGGATACGAAAACACAAAGGCACGTCAATATATACCTTGGCCCATGCGCTGCTCCAACTGACTTTAATTTGGACACATGTTCAAATTTTGCAAATCCCAAAAGGTTTTCAATGTTTGCGGACATATCCAACATACAGAGTCGAATGAAATGAACACCTGCACAAATGGGCTTTGCTATGTCAATGGCAATTACAGAATCCTTGATGACAATAAACACTCTACATTTGACAAGAAATGTTCAGTCTTCCTTAAAGACCAGGAAATTCTTGCCATTAGAATCACACAAAGTGGACACAAAATCAGCACATACAATCTACAATTGAATCCAAAAACCGAATGAACGCACCTATGTATCAGTCACGGCAAAACAACCTCCTTCACCCAATCAACTCTCATCAGCCATCATCATCTCCCACCTCTCCAACTGTAACTTCAACACCAGATCCCATCAATAGACCCATCATCTCATACTCTGACATGGAATATATCAACACGCAGCCTTTAACTGTAATGGTTATTTTAATAATTTCGATCAGTTACAAATCCTCATCAACAAATTTTCCCCTAAAATTATATACCTTCAAGAAACCCATCTCGCCTCACAACTTAACTTTCCAGTACCCAATAGTTATCTATGCTACTCATTTACTTCCTCCTCTAATGCCTCTGTCGGTGTAGCCCTTGTTGTTCACCAGTCCCTACAACATGAACCAATCTCAGTAAATCACGATTTTGATTCTGTTGGCGTTCGCATATTTTCGAGGAAAGTATAAATACTTTCCGACTATATTATGCTCCTGTATACCTCCTAATAAATCGTTTTCCCTAAAAAACCTTCGCAACGTCTTCTCTAAATCTTATAACTGATGACTTTAGCACCCATCATACTTTTACCCACATAGACCATACTTTTTCCGCTGTTTGAATCTAACCTTTGTTGCAGTACGATTATCCTATAATAACTTCACTCTTCGAATCGTGAAGATCACCACCACCCAAAACCCTGTCCAAGTTCTTAACTCACTCACTGCCCGCAATATTTAGAAGCCACATACAATAATTACCTTACTAAACCTATAAGTACCAACATAAATAAAGAGTCTGCGAATTTAACGAAAACTATACGTCAAAGCGCTAATATTTCCATTCTGAAATCTTCGCCAGGCGTCCGTAAAAAATATAATGTCTCGTGGTGGAACAATCACCTCCAATTACTCAAATATAAAAAAAACGTAAATTAGTCAAACCTCAAATGAAATATTTCACTGAAATATTTCACTGAAAACGTTCTCCAGTACACAAAAAGCGAGTGCTTTATTCAAACGAGAAGTTTGAACTGCTAAACGTGCATCAATTATAATTTTCACTGCTGAAATAAGCCCATCCTCAAATACAGCCAAGATTTGGTCTAATATCAGACCAAACTACACCACTCAATTCATTGCATTTCAACTCCCTCTTCTTCCATAACTAACAAACAACAAATAATTGAAGAATTCTCCAAACATTGGTCTCACAGTTCTAATGATCTTAATTTTTCCACATCCTTCTAACAACATAAAAAAACACTCTTCCGACAATTTTCTATACCCCCTCCACTGTAGCCCAATAACTTGAAAACCTCATCTCTCTATCCGAACTTAACATAGCTCTTTTGAAACTTAAATGTAAAACCCCTGGTCTTGATCGTATCTCGTATCCTATGCTAAAAACTCACCCCTTCGTTAAAAAGCGACTCACAAACCCTTACAATAGCATCTTTATTAAAGCAATCATACTACAACAACACAAAATAAGCAAAATTATATCTATCATTAAACATAACTCCAATATATCCAATATACATTCATACTGCCCTATCCCCTTAACTCCTGCTGCGCAACATCTCTTGACAAAATAATAGCCAGTCGTCTATGGTGTTTTGTTTCTTGAAACAAATCAATCGATAGTCGTCAATGTGGTTTTAAAAAATGCAAATCGACATCTGACTGTATACTTGCTTAAGATTATCACATATCCTCTGCTCTTTCCCCGAAAAATCTCCTTTCTATATTATCGTTAGATTTCACTAAAGCATTTTACAGAATCGGTATCCATTCTGTTTTTGACTAGCCACGTCTTTGGAAAGTCGATTAAAATATTATGTTACATTTTTAACTTAATGTCTAATAGGAAGTTGACTGTAGACATATATATATGTCCGCTGTAATGCCACAATATAATGGAATACCCCAAGGTTCTTCGCTCTCAGATATCCTCTTCGTCATCGCTTATAACAAACTCAATCTCCACCCACAAACAATTAAATTTCTCCGCTTATGCCGACGATTACCATATCTTCAAAAAGCTGAACAAAACAAACTTCATTTGATATTCAGCATCTTATTAATGACATTCAATTCTAGTGCGGATCAGACGATTCCCAATCCAATGGCGCATCCTCTTGCAGCATTATATCTAATTCCTTTTTAAAAGTTAACATTGCTAACATAAACAATTCAAGTTTATATCCTTCCTCCATAAGACAAATCTTAATTGCCAATCTCCTTCGAATAACTTTAATATGGGTGCCTGGTCAATGTCTTATTCCAGGTAATGAGGATGCGGACAAAGCATCTAAATCTTCCTTCAACCTTCCCTTGACCTTTTACGACAATAACAATACATCTGATATGATAAAATATACCAAATCCTATTATTAGAGCGAACAGAAACATCTTTGGTATAATACAAATCACTTTATTTCACTTTATTTCACTCAAATCACTCACTTCTATTCTTCTCTCTTCGCAATAAATAATGAACAAACGCGCATACATACATATGTTATGTACATATATGCATTGCAATGCGAAACTTGCTTTGATCAAGCCAACGAGTATATAGAGGTTCTATTTCTCCCTTAAATTTTGTTCAAAAGATTCGACCGTCGTCAAAATACGTACTACGTCGTTTTCGGTGTTATTTCTGTATTTGTACATTTTTATCCGCTGTTTGACTTATGTATGTGATATACTCAAATCAGCGAGCCACAATTATAGTGAGTAATTATTTATTAAAAATAACTTTAAAATAAAATAGTAAAATAATGAAAGAATAATACAAATTACACATGATAAAGTTTTGTATTATGCCTGATTTTGCTGGGCGCACAGGTGCGAAGACCCACCTATTATCTATTTTCCTTGCGTGCACCGCCTGTAAAGCCATTGATACTTATATCTCATCAATATCCCACTTGACCCTCACTCATACATTTCTTATACACCTGAAAATACAAACGAGCTCATATCAGCAAGCCTGTCTTCTTTTCATTTCCATGCCTTTTTTATGAATGATAACCAAAAGAAAAAAAGGCATAGGTCACAAAACAATACCTAAAAAGTTCCCACGGGTTACACACACAACGGCAACATTGAGTGCAAAACCTAGCATCGCGCGCAAGGAAAATAATAACAAACCCACACAATTTCATGCACATATGATACATACCCAACACACTCGCCCAATCGCACGCTTGTATTGCTTGACTTCGACTTCCTCGAGACTTTTTTATCTTTCCTTATATTCGGTACGGACGAAAAAAATTATCTGTTTTCTGTCTTTCCTTTCATTGTGTATACATTGTGTATATATACAAATATCTACTGAAATGACCTAACGCATTCATTGCTACTGTTTCCGTTAGATTTACGCAGTGTTTGCCAATATCATGAGGGGGTGGGTGTCTGTCGAACAAACGAAAATCATGCATAACCACGCTTTATTGTTAGGTGCGCGAAGGCAAATTTATTTTATTGCCTTTCCTTATGTTCGCGGAAACCCAACTGCTTTGTTTTCGTTTTTCAATAACTATATCACTTGGGCATTTGTCCGGCGGCGAAATAGTTTTATACGTTGAAATCTAGTGAAGACGTGTTTCTAGCTGTTCCGCTCTTAAGCCACAATCACTCTCGTGATAACAGTGAGTGCACAAATTATTTTCGTCCCCTGCACACATTGTCAGATGAGGTCACCAGTGACGCATTGCCGACCCAGAGCAATACCGACGAGGAACCAGCTGCTCCACCTGCAACCAGAGTTCCGCCTATTACGGTCTCGAAGAAAAGCCCTAAATATGTTCACGACTTGTTGAAAAACATTAATATAAGTGATTATTCAATAAAGTCAACCTAAATTGGCATTAAAATCTTTGTAAACTCTAAAAATTACTATAACTCAGTGTGCTGTAAGCTAAAGGAGCTGGACTGTGAATTCTTTTCTTACAAAAATAAAACCTCCATATAAAGCAATACTCTCAGGTTTAGATAAAATGTCAAACGATGAATTAAAATCAATACTAATCCAACTGGGCCTTAACTGCATGGATGGAAAAAACTACTACAACTGGCTATAAAGTGCTACTGTATGTTGTCTACTTTGCAAACAAATCCATTACGGTCCAGCAACTGCGTAAAAATTATAGCTGTATTAACCACACAAAAATGTGTAGGGTGTTCAAGTCAAAGATGCCAAATAAATTAACAGAGTGTTACAACCGCCAAAAAATGCAATGTCAAGACATCCTGTGCTCGTTGTGCTGGCCAACGCCCTACGTCTACTTGTACAAAGAGTGATACATATTTATGTGCCAACTGCCAAGGAGGGCATCGTGCCGTCTTTCGTACCAAAACTTAGTAAGGAGGAGAGAGCGAAACGGTTTTCGGAAAGCAAAAAGCTCCAACAATAACTTCATAACAAATGTAAATGAGGTAACATTTCTCTCTTAAAAAAATGGCCGGAGAGACTTTTAAGAAGCGATTGGCTTATGTTAAATTTTCAGCAGTTGGGACTTACCTCTATCGTTAACTACAACTTCTTGATAGATAATTAAACCTCTACACATTTCAGCAAAGCTTTTGACAGTATCGCATACTTTACTCTTAACCAAACTCATAGCTTTTGGTTTTCCTCTTGTCGACTTATCGACTTAGTACGTAAGCAATGACCACACACTGATCTCACATGGGGCAGGCCCAGGTGGCATCAAAATTCACCCAGTCACATAGCTGGTGTTAATTTCTAACTTCTTTGGTGAACATGGGATACCAAAGCTAATGTCTACGTACTAAATATTTAGCTACAGATAAGAACATCATCAGCCTCTAACAAATAAGCAGGCAAGATTAAACTAAAGCTAAGATTCAATTTCTCCAATTCTCAACAAAACGATAATGTCAGAACTGAAAGAAAAACTTCTAAGATAAAATAAAGAAAGTGTACAGTTTACATTTTGAAAATGTAGAGTTAGTTTTTTGAAGCTTTTGAAGAAGCAGAATTTGAAGCTGAAGCAGTGACTGCTAAGGTAGCCTGCAAAGGCCTAGATATTTTCTAAGGAATAAACTCATAAACTCATGAATCACCATATGAGTAGGCCAGAATTTAGCGTCACAAAAAATACTTCCATAGAAACTGAAAGCTTGAAAGAAGAGTCTTCTCTACGGCTAGGAAAATTAAACTTATAAATATTAATATTCGGAAGGTTGCATGCTTTTTTATCCAACCTGGAAATAATAATATGGAGCCGAAATATGGGGTTGCCAAAAAATCAAATATAAAGTTAATCCAGAGGCAACAATCAAAAATTATTCGCACCATCATCAAAGCCCAATGGTATATCACCAACACGGACCTTCATCGAGACCTAAGAATTGCGACAGTAGATGAGGAAATAATCAATTTAAGCAGAAAATACCAAACCAAACTTTCCCAACATTCGAACGATGGTGTGAATACATTACCATTAGATAAACTAACTCGGCAACGTAGACTAAAAAGGGTGAGACCAGTGGACCTCACATAACACATTACTTCCAATTAATAATTGTTAATTGGGGTTATCTTTAATTGTTTATTTATTGTTAAAATACATGTATTGTTAAATTCCAGTCACAACACCACTTTACAAACTGATTGTAAAATTGAAATTCACCCACTTGTCCTAAATATTAATCTGTACAATAATCGATTTATTTTTCTATAATAGACAATGTACTCTTCTTTTGGGAAATAAAAAAAAAATTTTTTTGGTATAAATTTATAAAAGCTTAAAAATTTATGAATATATCAAATAAACAATATGTAAGCAAAAATAAAATAAATAAATAAAATAATAACAATAAAATAAACTTGAGAGTGAAAATATTTTTTTTTTAAATTTATTTTCAAAATTTATTTGTTAGTATCAACACACTGTGCAAAAAAAGCACAACGACTTAAGCCCGAATTTTGACACTCTCAGCTAGACAGAGATAGAATTGCAAAGAGCAAAGTAAGGTGAATAATAATATTTTCCCAGAGAAAAAAGAGGAAATACAGTTATTTAAAACTAATAACTACTGTATAGAGAGCAAGAAGGAAACAGAAAAAGACTAAAATAGCAAAACCTATTTTAAAGGGAGAGCAAAGCAGGAAAAAAAGAGATTGAACTCAATACACAGGAAAGGCAAATTTAAGCGTTGCACTTGCCAAAAATAATTAAACATTGATAAATACAAAATTTATACGGGTGAAATGAGCCATACACCACAAATAAATTCACTTATATATTCCCTTAACACCGGAAAGAAAATAAATATTAGTAACGATAAACGACAATAGACAAATTAATTGCCAAATGGTAATCAAAATCAAAATGCGGAGCAGATTCAAAACACGTCTGTTAAGCACAAGCAAACACAAGCTATTTATATATTCCCTTAGTTCGATGGCTGTCATCTTATCTTGATTGTCTAACTCAAAGAGTATTTTTGATTTCTTCTATTTCAAAATATATTATTGTGTTGTCTGGGGTCCCTCAAGGCAGTCATCTGGGACATTTACTTTTCAATATATTCATCAACGACTTACCTACACTCATATTTTAATGTACGCAGACGACGTTATACTATTATTTATCTACTTGATGTTCCACTAATTTTCTTATACTTACCTAATTTTTCCGTGGAGCTTTAAGTTCATACTCATATTACGTCAATGGTAATAGGTTGGAACACGTTTCTTAATTATTGATGGAATTTTTTTTTTGTTTCAGTTTCTAAGACTAGAGGTGTCCCTGGCTACACTAAACGCTGGTCTAAGGGATTTAACAATCCTCATACCACCAAAGGTATATTGATTGCATTGAGTCTGATCAAAAACGGTTTCTACTCTTTGCTCCAAGAAAGCTTTGCTGGGAACCTAATGCGCGCCTTCCATCATATCGAAGTCGTTTGAAATTTATCATGATCCGTTCTGTGTCTTATGGAAATCTCAATATGCGTTAGCTTCTCCTCCGACCTCTATTAATCTCATAAAAACCAAACTATTAGAGACGTTGAACTAATTTTAAATTATTATACTGTGTTATTACTTCCTAACCTTTTTAACTTGTACGTGTTCTTTGGCAAACTTTCTATAGCAATTGAAGTAATTCTAGCACTTTATACAATCCTTGATTATGGTTGGTTGTAAAGCAGCTGTGGACATTTGTCTGTACACTGCGGAAACGATACTCGGTCTAGTCTCATAAATCCTATTGCGGGTAGTGGCCAACCTCAAAGAATTAGGAAAATAGTACTTTCTTACTTGCATTCATTTTAATTGGAAATGAACTCTAAGTTAATTCCAAACTGTAGTTTAAATTGTGCATGCTTAATTTTAAGCGGCTGATGATGTTATGTCTGTAGCCAAGTCGAACGTAGACATTTAGATTTGGTGCATGCTGACCAAAGAAACTTGTAATGAGACCAGCTGAGCCCAGTCTACTATGTAATAGACCACTTTCCATGTTCTATTGTTCCATGCTTTTCTCGAAACCCAACTGGGTGATTAGGAAAAATACTTGCTGTATGTGGTCGCATTTTTTTCAAAAGGGCCTTTTCAAAGAGTTTAGGAGGAGGAGCAGTAAGCTTGATTTGTCCTTACCAAGCTTCGGTACCATAATAATAATAGACCGTACTACTGCGATGGGAAGTGACCGAAGACAAAAGTATTGCGTTGAATATCATAGTTATATACACAATCGCCAGATAGAGTAGCTTCACGATCATTTTAAGTGTGATAAGATCATGCTTTGTACTAAACTGTCACAATTTTACTCTCTTTGTTGATGTAAAATATCTTTGGTTTCGGTTTCGTTTGCTCAGAGACTCGGTTTCTGACTGCGTAGAACACGTAATTTGTTGATGTGCTTATGTTTTATCCCATTTGTTTCCAGTTGAGCAAAGAATACTATCTGTCCAACAATAAAAATGTCAAAAACACATTTGATGAACTATCAAAAAATACGGTATTGTAGAGGAGCAAAACGAAAGAATTGCAAAAGTGTCCGTTTTTTGTTGTTATATGAGTTGAATGAGTCGGAGTGGGTGAGAAAGAGATAAAGCAACACAGCTACGCATGTTAATGAGACGACGACTGAAGCGCATATACAATACGTATATACACACAAAAACACTAGCAGTTTTGGAGCAATGAAGCGGTGATAACGATAATCATGTGCGAAAAGAAAACTGTAAAAATGAGTTTGCTTGCGCAAGAACACTTTCAACAGAATAAGTTCATCTCTTTTCCATTTTTACGGCAAAAAACTGGTTTTTTTGTAAACACCTAAAAGTGTTGACTTT
This sequence comes from Cacoxenus indagator, assembly GCA_035041755.1. NCBI lineage: Eukaryota > Metazoa > Arthropoda > Insecta > Diptera > Drosophilidae > Cacoxenus > Cacoxenus indagator. Next base: position 143,284 of record JAWNKX010000239.1, read on the forward strand.
TATTTTGGAATTCTGTCTATAAAGGGCCAAATACACGCTTCAAATATTTAAACAAATATTCCCTAAAAAAGGAAATTTAGGCAATTGGACGTGTCAGTGAGGCTGTTTTTGCATTTGAACAAACGTGTGATACAAATCAAAATTTTTTAATATTTCGTCTGTTGCGCCTTTTTCTCATTCTCGTCAATTTTGTTGCTGTGAACGGACGTGTGCGGATAATTTGTGAGACAAATAAAATATTAATAAATAAATAAAATTGAAATTTGACAAACGCAGTTTGTTGAGTATGTCGGCTACGCATCCAATTACAACAACAACGATTTTTTCATACATTTGAAATTTATATTTGGCCTTAAGTAAAGGACTTTTTTCTGATTTTTTTTTTTTTGCAAAAGTTATGGCTTAGTGGTTTCGTTGGCGGATTTTTGGTTTTTATCTATTTTCTTAAGTAACTTTAAAACTTCTTTAAAACTTAAAAATATATATTTGAGATCGACACGACTTAATTGGTCCAGTACATTCGGAGCGAATTGGCTGTAACAGTGGGACAGACGAACACGACAAATCCTATAATGTTCCGTTGTTCATTCGCACCCTAAAAACATATTTTCTTTTATAAAAAAAAACATCATTTCACTTTGTCCGTTCCTTTCCTTAAACTTGTAGACTTCCATTAACATTAGTCGCAGCTTCGTTTCTTTGGGCCCATGGTTTCATATTTTTCACACTACGAATTCCTTTGTAAGGAATTTGTGTTTGCTGAAACCCATTTACATTTGCCACAATGAAATGCGCATTGTCATCTTCACTCCCATGATTCAAAACTTAAGGTGAAGCTTTCTAGCAAGTCTCCTAAGCTCATATATCGTACTCGTCCGCGTTTACATCCAGTGTTGGGCTCTGCCCCTGAACTGATTGTCACTCAATTTGTACGAGACATTTAAATTCTTCAAGTGAACCACCCAACGAGACGCATCATAATTCGGCAGGAAATATCTTTTACACGAGAATTTTTTTCTGCGCTACTCAACTTGAGCATAGCAGTTTCTTTTTCTAGTTTAAACATTTTGCTCACATTCCGATAAAGTCCTAATTATGGGAGACTTCAACCTTCCTTAGATTTCTTGGTTCGCTTCCGATAATTGCAACTCAGTTATTTCATCAACGAGTTGCAAATTTGTTGACTCATTGCTGGATCTTTCCTTTCAGCAACTCAACTATGTAACAAATAGCAAAAACCGAATTCTAGATCTGGTCTTTACCGACAATATTGATGATGTCTCCTTGTTCAGAAGTCATCCTCTTTCTACTCCTGAGGTTTCATATCACCCCCACTTTGGAATTGAATATCATTCTAAATATGTCAGGTCATCAAATAAATAATGTCTCTAATTCGCAGCCTACATCAAAACGTGTATTCTGCTTCAAAAATACTGACTACGTTAAACTCAACCGTCTGCTTATTAATACTGACTGGTCCTATTTGTATACCTGCGAAAATGTCGAACTAGCAACACAGTTTTTTTATAGAACTATCCAAAAATATTTCATACTTTGTATTCCTAGAGTTAAACGTAAATGTAAAACCCAGACATCACCGTGGTTTTCACGCTTTCAATTAAAAAAATTAAAAAACAGACTATTTAAGAAATTCAAAAGACTGTTGATTACGCCGGTAATCGAATATGATACGGTTTTAAATTACTTAAAAGCCTTAAAACTAAATTTTTTACCGGGTCCGGAAGGTGTACCTAGTTCTATTCTAAAGCTGTGTGCTAATGCTTTGCATAGTACAATCTGCAAACGGTTTGTCATTTACTTGAATACCTCTATTTTACCTAGTATTTGGAAACAATCTTACATTATTCCTCTCCATAAAAAGGGTAATAAAGCAAAAATTTCAAATTACAAAGGAATCGCTAAATTGTGTGCGATTCCGAAGTTATTTGAACATATAATTACCGATCAGATTCAGCATTTCGTTCTTCCTTTGTTGAGTACTTTTCAACATAGATTTACTAAATAGCGGTCAACTACTACCAATTTACTAGAATTTAATTTCTGTTTAAAACAGTCGCATCCGAGAATATTTTTGTAACCTCCGGTGTTTCTTAGGGCATTCACTTTGGTCCGTTGTTATTCAATATTTTTATAAACGATTTGCCAATTGCCATTAAACATTCTCACGTGTTGATGTATGCTGACGATGTGAAACTATATATGTCTTTTTTATCTCCTGTCCATTTAAAATTTCTTTAAGATGACCTTGACTCTTTATATCGTTGGTACTTATGTCGTTCTATCGTCAAAATGTGATTGTATAAAATGATCGTATAAACGATCACTTTCTAGAACGTGTTTCACAATTTAATGATGTAGGAGTATTGATGGACCCAAAGCTCCATTTCGGATGCCACATTCACTCATCCGTCAATAAGGCTAAGGGTGTGTTATAATCCTTATACCACTAAATTGCTGTACATATCCTTAGTTAGATCTATTTTGGAATATGCATCTTGTGTATCGGATCCCCAGTTTAGAATTTTTAGCGATCGCATTGAATCAGTACAAAAACAATTTTTACTGTTTGCACTGCGTAACATGCACTGGGATCCAAATGACCATCTTTCATCCTATCGATTCCGCCTAAAGCTTATCCAACTACCTTCTTTGGCCAGTCGTAGAACTACTCTCGGTGTGATGTTTCTACATAATTGATTTGTAGGTAGTGCCTATTTTCCTTTTTTGCATGGTAGTATAAACTTTAACGTTCATTCTCGGGTTACTAGGGGTTATATTCCAATATCTATAGGTTTCTGTAGAACTACTTATCTGCTGCATGACCCATTTTCGCGTCTTATGTCAATCATACAATTCGCAATATAACCTAGTATCCATCTCTAAATCTTCTGATAATCTGTTATGTTATCTCAACTCATAATAACTAAAGTTATTTACAATGAATTCACACTTCCCACACTACTCGTCTGAATTAACGTCGTTAAATTAATGCTAGCTTTATTTGTTTCAATCTTTATTGTTATGATATGTAATGAACTCTAAGTTGAATCTTAGCTTTAGTTTATCTTGTATGCTTATTTGTTAGAGTCTATAGCCGAATTGTAGTTCGTGGACATTAGCTTTGGTATCGCATGTTCACCAAAGAAATTAGTAATTAAGACCAGCTGAACCCAGTCTACTATGTAACTGGGTAAATTTAGATTCCACTTGGGCTTGCCCCATGTGAGATCAGTGTGTGGTCCTGCAAAGCCCATAAAAAAAAATATAAAAAAAAACAAAGTTACCTGTTCATTGGCGGGTAAATAAGAAGGCTTAGGTTACAAGCAGTCTTTTTCGAGATTGGTTTTCTAACTGATTTGTACGCGACGTGGACCATTACTTAAATAAAAAAATAGCAACTTCAAATTTCTGTTAATACTTGATAATGCCCCAGGACATTCAAGAGACTTGAACCATTCTAATATAGAAATAGCTTTCATGCCACTTAATACAACGTCTATCATACATATCATAATATGACGGTTACAGAATTGTGGAAATATTTTTCAATTTTTAACTATATTGAAATAATAGCATCGTCTGTTAAAGAATTAAAACAGTCCACGCTAAACGGCTCTTGGAAAAACATATGGCCGAAGGGTGTTTTAAATGATAGTGATAAACCCAGTGGAAGAATCGCAAGGACCAACAACTTGTTTTTTATCCAATGACGATGAAATTTCTTCTGATGCAGTTATACGCTCGAAACGCAAATATTTTTATGAAGTTTGATGTTCGAAGAGAGTGACACAAAATAATGAATGGACAATGATGAAGCTTGTTATTGAACAATATTTATATTTTCTGATTTTTTTTCATTTTGTTTTTTAATTATTTTAATAAAGTTTGAGTTTTAATTTTAAGTTTAAATGTATATCTTTAATTTAGTATATATATTATTTTGGAAAAGACTTAAGCTGTGTCTTCTATAACGCGCATCACATAACGGGGAATTTTCCTGGAACGTAACCCCTTATGGGGTTTTCTGTATATTTAATTTTAAAAATTATATAAGGGGTGCTGCAATGGTGTTTGTGCTAACGAAGGCTTTTTGACGCTGATACAAATCGCGCAGTGACTTGTTGCTTGTGCTCCAACGTGACTCATTTAAAGTGTGCTGGTCCGGTCAGGACCACGACAGGCTATATGGCAGTAAGCCAGCCTGTGATGGTACTAGATGTTCTTGTCCTGACTGCTTTAAATGCCAATTAGATTGTTCGGGTGCGTCTTCAGCGCATGATTTCTGTAAGCTTGGCTACACTTCAATCCCACTCACATACTCCGCTCACACTCTCTACTCACCTTTTCCAATCACTATCCGATCTCTCTCTATATAGTCAAAGCCTAGATCTGCGCCTTCTATATATATTATAATTAGAAAACTGTTAAGTGTCGTGCCAATATATACAGTCAAGGGCCGAAGGCCACAGCAGCAAGCTGCTACCAAGGCCTCGATACGCTATATTGTGCGCTTTCTGTATACAATTGCAACCAGTTATGCGCCGCTATAAAGTGTAAACAATCAAGGCCTATATCGTGCGATTTCCATATACAATTGCAACCAGCCCATCCACGTCAACTAATATATTGCAAAGGCTTCGATCCACCATATCGTGCGCTTTCCAAACATAAAGCGAATATTATTGCGGTTCGACTGCTCTGTGAGCGTGATCCTAAACAATTACATAAACTTTCGGTACATATTATAATAAATTGAATCAAAATGCCAAATAATCATCATCACACCGAGCGTGTGCTAGACAAGCTTCAAGCATCATTCGACAAAGCACATGTCTCGAGGAACTAAGTTTTGAGGAAATTGGCAGTCAACTACGCCGACAATTTGACAGACTGGTGATTTCAGCAAAGATACGCATTCGTTCCCACCTCACGAAGCGTAACTGCCAAAGTCATCTTGATTTTTCAGGCACACATCGTTGAGATTCTGGCGCTAAAGAGTGTGGAGTCTGGATTCGCAAGTAAACTGCGCGTACTATCCGACAAATTCAATGCACAATGCGTACTCTACAAACTTTGAGCATCACTAAGGAAATCGCCAACTCTATATCGTTCACGTACTACTTCAAAGGGTCGACAACGCAACGCAATTCAAATGGAAGGAATCTTTGCAGTTGCACGAGACTCAAACGTGAGACCAATTGTCAGAATTCTTGGAGCAACGATGCAGAACAATGGAGAATGTGGAACATGTCATAGCCACACGCACTCATGGCCATCAGGTGGGAAAAGCTATTTCAAATACTAATAATAATCGCTCATTCATGGCCACTAACACTAATGCTCTGTCGTGCGCGTTTTGTAATTGCGATTCTCATAACATATAGGGTACAATCATAGTGCACGCTGTTGCCGAAGCCGAAGTTGAAGACGAAAAACTGTGCAGAAGAAAACATATGAATTCGCGCGAAAGTGGTTATACTGCACGCCGAGCCGAAGCCGAACCATTTTCGCGCGGATTCATATGTTTTCTTTTGCATTATAGTTTAGGTATTTCTTCCTACATTGTTATTCACTTGTTGAAGGATATACCAATTCATCAAAACTTTAAAGTTTATTTCCACAACTGGTTCACATCAATTCATTTGCTGAAGGCTCTTGTTTAGGAATGTGTAATTTGGAATGTGTAAATTTTACACAGTACCACTTTTGTACATGGCCTATGGTATTGAACCAATATCTTCGTACCGCCGATGGAGTCAAAAAGATAAAAAGTTTATTGATATTGTTCAATAATATAATCGTTTTATGAGTGGTGTAGATTTAGCAGATATGCTCTTTGAGTTATTTCTAACACTTTTAGTATAAGGAAACATGGTCGTCCATCAAGTTATCCACAAATGACTCCGACAACATCAAGGCGTAAAGCACTTCCTGAAATTAATATTAAAGATGTTCAGTATGATGGAATTGGCCATTTTCCGTCATACAAAACAACGCAGTCGCGTTGAAAACTGGATAAAAAAGGGTTCACAACTGTAATTCGCACTAAATGTAATGTATCTCTTTGTTTTACCCGTAAGAGAAACTGTTTTACTGAGTATCATGTAAAGTAATTAAACTGATGGAAATTTTGAAAAATACTGGAAAAACAATGTTACATTTATTATTTTCTAAATAAAACTAAATTTTGTTTTCTTTTCGCATGAAAATTGGCATATTTTACGCCGTTAATGCACCATGTTGTATTGGTACAGCAATTGGCAACGACTAGTGGGAACGACTAAATTTATAAAAATTGAATTTTTTGTGTTATTTGACCTCAATATAGTCACACACAAAGTCAAAATCTAACTGTATTGTACAAGTTTGGTGTATGAAAGGGTTAAGGAAGCTGACATATGTAATTCGAAATACTTACTTAACCAGAGTGGTTACTGGAGATGGACTCTGACTACGTGAATCTCTATTGAAGACATGAGAGGATATCGTTGCATCTTCGGGGAGAATGTCATAGGTAGAATTACTTTGAATCGATTTCTGTGAGCCTGATCGGCTGAGCTCATTTAGTTTACACTTGCTTCCAAAATTAAGAGAATCAAAGATGTCCCCTATTTTAACGTCGTTGTTCTGAGATAAAAAGTGCTGCAACAGTTGTTGTTGAATACCACTTTCCTGTTGTGCTTCATTTAAAAGAGCTTCATGTTCTTTCAATTGACTCTGCGTTAGGGCCGAATTCCACGCTAACGTTATAGAATTGTCCGTTAACCGTTGCAATAAATATTTTGCTTCATCTATAGTGTTTACATTGTCGATGAGATTCTGGATGTCTTGACTATTATTAGACGAATCTTTTCCCTCCTCAATTGCCATAATTGTCTGCTGGACTTCACTTATACTTTCTTGTAAGTAAGTAAGATTAGCTCGAATTGTGTCTTCGTCATTAACTAAATCCGATTCCTTTCCTACAGAATGGTGGTTGCCTCCTATATTGGTAAGCTCATAACTTAGAGCCTTGCGTTCTTTTATTAGACGTTCCAACTCCTTTTCAAGTTGTGTTATAAGCTGTTTATTACGCGCTGCAAGTGATATTGTCCGTGATAAAGCCTCCCATTTTTTAACACCAACACGCTGGTTATATATTGTTTTCTTTCCAGTTTTGTTAGCGAACCGTCCAGATGCCTTTAAACTCATAAATCCTCGTTGGTTACGTCGAAGAGCCGTAACTTCTTCTGTTCTGCGCTTTAAAATTTGATCTTTTGCATTTATTTCCGCTTTTAAGGAATGAACCTCATTTTGACCACGTCTTTGGTCCTTTAGCAATTTGGCAATTTCGCGTGCTTTCCGAGAGTCTTCTTCTTTGTGGCGACTTGTTTGTTCTGCTATTTTACGGATAAGTTTGGCCTGAAAACATAAAACAATATAATGTTATTTATTTGTTAATACCTGTTTTACTTGACGTTGCTTGGCAAAAAGATGACAACAAAGTGCGCAATACACTTGTTGGCACTCAATACAACAAAAACAACAACAATACAATTTTCAAGATGCAAAGCACAAACAACGAAAACATTTTTGAAATTGTTCTTGATTGATTTTGCAGTGCTTTTACAAAAAATTAATCTTAAAAAAATATATTTTCATTTAAGAAATGAAAAAATTATTATAAATTTGCAGCAGGACTCATAGTCAGCTGTTTTTCAGTCACAACTGTGCTGTTTGTTGGTGTCGCACAACATGTTATTTTGCTGCTGTAAAAATATTGTCCGAACAACTAAGTTATTGGATATTTGTGATCGAAAACATAGCTCATGGTATGTCGAATACAAAACATTAGCCAAAGTTTATATTTTCATGTAAGTTGTCTTTGACTTTGTGAGCTGTGGATGTCTCATTTTTAGATAACCTTAATACAACCGCCCTATTTTCAAAAATCTATTAAAAAATTGACAGCCTGTTATTGTCAAAAACCTGTCAATATGATGTTGACATTTTTAATAGAAATCTATATATATATATATAATTGGAAGTAAGTTTGTCTGTATGTTTGTATGTCTGTCCGTTATAGACGCTGAAACCGATGGACCGATTTTGATGAAAATCTATAACAGCCTTTAGAAGGTAACTGTGAAGTTTGGTGCGAAAAAATCGTTGAATTCGCTAATTATTAAAACCAACCACAATTTGCAGATGCTTCTCAAACTGTACAGATAATAATAAAACAAAAACAAAGCAGAACAAAGTCGAAATGTTCAAATATTCGAATGAAAAAAATCAAAAAAGTGAAAAATACGAAAATGAAATCAGTAAAAATTTGAACACGGGACGAAGAAGGCGTGACTATCAAATTTATCAAATATAAGGAATATTAATCGATCAATTAAATACAAAAAACTGCAAAATAATGCCACCAAAAAAGCATAATTTGGAAGAAAAACAGCCGAAGCAAGGCGAAAAAGTACAAATAGAGCACTTGAAACAGAAGAACAACGAGAATCTCAACTAGAAACGGATGAACAACGTGAATCTCGACTAAAACAAAACCGAAACAGAGCATTAACATCAAGCGCTACAGAAACAGAAGAACAATGAGAATCTCGATATAGTCAAACACTGGATAGTCAACGAGAAAATCGCAGCAGTAGACAGAGCGGTGAGCTGCTGAAACATCCAAAGAGCGAGACGCACGCGAAGGAAGCAACGCGCCAGGTATCTGCTAATTATATATAAGCGAAAGCTCTTTCTCTATCAATTATAGAATTTTTATCAATTTATCCTCATTAGGTCCGATCAAAATATTGATGTAATATTTCGCAGACTCTTAACTCACTGTTAAAATAGCAGCCAACGTAATTAGTTGTGTTATTGCCGAATTTGTTGAAAGTATGAACAAATATGGCCAAAGAAATGCTTTAAAGATATTGCTTGTAAAATATCTTTAAATATCTGATACGACGCCATCAATCCAGTTCTTCAAGGTTTGTTTCGGTGGTAAAGAATTCAGGCAATGTGCGCAGGGGGCGGCCTACTAGGAAGTGACGTGGTGGTAATGCCGTCAAGTCGTTGGGGTCCGACGAAAGTGCTGCAACGGACGTGAGTTGTCAGCCTCAGCGGTGACAGTGCTTAATTCTTCTATCGTAAGTCGATTGCTATATAACGTGCAGTTGAGCAGCCCCTTGGTGCTCTTGACTTCTGCCTCACAGGTCACCAAAGTGAAGAGCCCTTGGGGCAATAAGGCGAAAGGTAATTTATCGCTCCATGCAAAGTTTAACTAGGAGGACCTGCGTGACCGTGTCCTAAAGGAAGCGTTTGAGTTCTTCCAGTTCGATTCTTCAGTGAAGTTTGTGGTGATGTCACAAAATATCTGTGCCGGTGTACTGCGGCAAGCGGCCATACGCTTAGAAGCGCCCAAAAACGGCTCCGTCGACAAGTCAGAGACAACTTCAATGTGTACAGCCTTAGTGGCAAAGCACATAAACACGGCGTTGTAGATTTTAATGGGACCCTTGGTCCTGATGCGCAGATATGTATTGACAGGCTCAAAGAAATCTAAGCATCAAAAACGCGGGTTCATCAAATCAGATTGATTTTTGTAATTCTAGAACTGAGCATACTTTTAAGACTAGGTCATTTGCATTGTAAGGCGTTGTAACGTGCCTCCAGTGCAAGTTGATGTAGCATTTTGAATATCTGAATGTAGTGTAGTTGAAGTTTGGTGAATCTAGTGCAACATGATTTGTGAGTCGCACTACAAGTATGTAGTGTAGTGTTCTATTGCGAATAGTGAGGTGATCCCCACACAATTCCAAATTTAGCAACGACAACTTCTTGGTCCGCGCTACCCTCGACTTCGATGTAACCAAATGAGCCTTGACCTTGCCGTCCGCGTCAACTGTTCGTACGTAAAAGCAGCAGCCATAAGAGCGGATGCATGGCAAAGCCGTGCAGTTATAGCCTTTCTCTTTTCAATTGCAATATCATGGTTGGAATGCCATTTAGCTCAAGCTCTCCACTACAAAGTTGCTTAACGTGATGATGATGATTTTATTTTCACACCAATTTTATATTTGTCCGCTTTTGGGTCGGCCAGAAAATTCATACTGCATTCAGGTAAATAAGGTGCCGCAACAGTTCCATAGGTGACAGTATTCAATGCGTAAGTGCTTAGATTCTTCTCCGGGGAGTCACGCCAAAGTATGTATTGGAATCTTCGGTCTTGGCCCTCTACAATGATCTGTCTAAACATTTTTACAACGTCTGCCACAATAGCGTAGTGATACATTCGAAAGCGTAATAGTTGTGTATATAAATCGGTTTTTATAGTGGGTCCAACCATGGGCAAGTCGTGTAACGATTTAATTGATGACGTCGGGCAGGATGCGTCAAATACAAGTCTTAGCTTGGTTGTAGTGCTGTTTGGCTTCAGCAAACAATGATGTGGTATATAATAGTGAGGTTCGTACAGCTTCGGTTTTGGTACCAAACTCATACGTCCAAACTTCTGAAACTCCTGCATGAACTCCACGTAGCGTATCTCGAAATCAGTGGTACGACATAAACGACGTTCGAGAGCTTTAAATGTTAGTTGGGCAGTTTCATTCGACGAACCTAAGCAGTTCCGATCATCCTTAAATGGCAATTCGACGACGACTGTGTCCTCAGTTTCTTGTGGAACAGTCTGTAGAAAATAGTCCTCACATTGGCGTTGTTCCGGTGTGTAGTGTACGAGTTCTTGTCCTCGTGGATTCGCCACAGTCGTTCTAAGACCTGATTAATGGATTCGTCTGAGGTGAGAAACTGCTTACCTTATTGTTGCCACATCTCCTTAGTAGTGTTTTCTATAGGGTGGGCAGATTAGTGCCAAGCAGTATTTGGCCACTTAGATAATATAAGACGCGATTCATAGAATCTTTCATTTGCTAGCACTGGGTTTTTTTTTTTTTTTTTGGAAATTATTTAATTATGAACATTACAAAGTTTAGTACCTTCATGTTACAATGATTGATATATTAAAAATAACCTAACGCTGTGAACCAATTACGAAGAATAAATCGGTTAGGAGAACTGGGGGCTCAATATCTCTTCCTTCCTAGATATTTGTGGAAGCCTGGGTTTTCCAGGCGATTAAGTGGTCTAGCTGGGAGGACATTCCTCGAAAGTTTGTTGAGTTTCTGCAGAGTTTATCACCATATCCGCGTAATCCAATGAACCTGCTCCATTGTGCCGTATCCCATCCTTAATCCAAACTTATGATTAGGTAGAACACGGTGCTTATCTATGAACTCGTCTTCCACTAGGAGATTGTTGTTGTTGTCGGAAAGAATTGGATCCTCAATATCAAGTTGAAAATCAATGCCATAAAGAGAATCGCACGTATTGGTAGAATCTTTAGAGTACCGTAACATACCCATCCATGCCTGGGGCCTTGTTTTTTTTTTGGCAAAGCCATGATGACTTCAGTTATCTCCACAACCCTAATTGGCCTGATGTGGAGGGAAAGCGGTGTCTCCAGACTTGTGATAGTCTCTTTCATGTGCGCCAGGGTGGTCACGTCATGTATAGTGAATCTACCCACCAAGTGGTGGGCAAAAGCGTTGGCCCTTACAGTTTTTGCAGATCCACCACTTGGGCATCGTATAGGAACTTCCTTAAAGCGCTGCCTCTTCAGTGAGTTAGTACACTTCCATAATGAGTAGTTGGCATTTATAGTGTAGTCCATGGGTGCCAATCTTAGCTCAAAGAACTTACACTAAAGTTTCTAAGTTGTTTTGCAGCTGGATTCCATAAATCAGTCCCAGGGGTCCTGTGTTCGTATTACTCCTTTTCTTATGCGTCTTTTCGTTGCGAGGAGTTCCATGGCTTCTCTCGTGAGAATGATGCCAGAACTAACTGCGACAAGTGCAGACATGGCAGGAGTGACAGCAGCAGCGGCACTGTGAATATTGTGTGAATGGTGTAAATGGAAACGATCAAGGCTAAATGATCGGAGACCAGGTCCCAATTCTCAGTTACACTAGTTCGGAAATCCGGGATCCCGTGATATACTGCAAAGTCTATACAGGTGCATTAGTGGGCAAATATAGGTATATAGTTGGGGCCCCTGTAGGGAGAATATTGGCCCCACTGACAGAGATGGCTTCGGCAAGCTCACGTTCTCACAGGGAATTATATCTGTCACCCCAAAGCCAATGCCGAGCATTCAAATAGCCTCCAACCATGAATCTTTTGCCAGAGGCACGAAATATGCCAGTAAATTGTCAGTGAATTCATTTATTCTGTTTCTGGGGGGCAGTAAATTGAGCTAAACTCTAAACCCGTGGCAACTTTTACAGACGACATTTGTATGATGTGTGTCTCCAACACTCTTTGAGGGAAGTTTCGAAGGGAGTTCCGCCCTAAACCGCTACACCGCGAGCACTGCGTCAATTTCGCGAAGGTTTGTTGGCAGGACAAAAGACGTATCCATAGATCTGAATTGTGTCACCGTGGTTGAGCCTTGTTTCAGTCAATAGAAGGATGTCAATGCTGTTGTTGTACGCAACTTTGCCTGAAATGCCATTGGCATTCCAGATATATTGTTTATATTGTTCTATAGGTGTCAATGCTTTTGGGAAAAAGCCTAATAGTGTCTCCTTGGTTGACTTTGAAAATAGTGCTATCCAAATTAGAAACCTCAGCAACAACCTTGTGCTTGTGATTATGCTTAACACACATGTTTTCCATCTGCTCCGCATTTTGATTAGCATTTGGCAATTGATTTGTCTATTGTCGTTTTCGATCGTTCCTTATATTTATAGTCTTTTCGGAATTTTGTTTTAAGTGACTCTATTTGTGGTGTATGGTTCATTTCAACCGTATACATTTTGTGCTTAGCATTGTTAAATTATTTTGGCACGTACAACACTTAAAGCTGGCTCTCCTGTGTATTGTGTTCAATATCTTTTTTTTCCTGCTTTGTTCTCCCTTTAAAATTGTTTTATATAAATAATATTATTTATTTTTTTAATTTTACTTCCTTTTTCATTTATTTTACTACATATTTATTTTTATTTTATTTACTCTCTATTCCCTATCTTATTTATCCTATTTTGCTTTTTTTTTATTTACATTCTGTTACCAACGGTTTCAATACTTCGCGCAAAATGAGTTGCTGTATTTGGGCTTGCACCAACAAAGACAACTTTAATAATGATAAGCTAACAGGTGTCTCTTGTTGGATGTGCGATAACATCGCCCACCTTAAATGCGCTTGGTTGACTGGTCGTAACCATGACCAACTTTACTGTACGGCTAAACCTGCATCTTAACAGCAAACTTAAGAAACTATTCACTGACCTCGCTTAAGAGTTTGATGCTGGTGCAAAAATGTTTATGGAGTACTCTTTTGACTCGACTCCAACGGCTAATGCAGTACAACTGCCACCTCACAATCTTGCGCCTACCCCACGCCACTTATTTTTTTTTCGTCTCCTCAACCCGCTACTTTTCATTCCCCACCAACTTGTTCTCCTTCTTCCCAACCTTTACCCACTTATTCTTCTATACTTTCTTCTATATCTACCCAAACGTCCCAACCCGCTCCAATTCCAGCTCCTTCTACCATTATCCCCTCCACAACTTTTTCCTCTGTCGCTTTCAACTATCCCCCCACTACTTGTTCATCTTCCTCTATTCCCTGTCCTACTACTGAAAATTCTGCTTCATATTCAACTAAAGTCTTTAGCTCTTCCTGTACTCTGTCTCCCCCTAAAAGTTCTTCGCAGTCTAACACTCCAGTGCTTCTACTCCAGTGCCATGTACTTTGAAGGTGCTGCATCTTCGTAAATATGTTTTTTTCCAGGTTGGATAAAAAAGCATGCAACCTTCCGAATATTAATATTTATAAGTTTAATTTTTCTAGCCGTAGCTTTCAAGCTATCAGTTTCTATGGAAGTATTTTTTGTGAAGCTAAATTCTGGCCTAAACATATGGTGATCCATTAGTTTATGAGTTGATTCCTTAGAAAATATGTAGGCCTTTGCAGGCTACCTTACCAGTCACTACTTCAGCTTCAAATTCTGCTTCCAAAAAACCAACTCTACATTTTCAAAATGTAAACTGCACACTTTCTTCATTTTATCTTAGAAGTTTTTCTTTCAGTTCTGACATTATCGTTTTCGTTGAGACTTGGCTCCGCCTCGATGTTCTAAACTCCAACATTTCCACATCTTCTTATGCTATAAAGACTAAATTGTTGACGTCGTTAAATTAATGCATCCGTTACTTTCTAAACTTGTAACCTAATTTTTTTTCTCCTGTTTGAATCGTCTATGTCATTATTGAATTCTAAATTGAATCTTAGCTTTAGTTTAATCTTGCCTGCTTATTTGTTAGAGGCTGATGATGTTCTTATCTGTAGCCAAATATTTAGTACGTAGACATTAGCTTTGGTATCCCATGTTCACCAAAGAAATTAGAAATTAACACCAGCTGAGCCCTGTCTATGTGACTGGGTGAATTTTGGTTCCACCTGGGCCTGCCCCATGTGAGATCAGTGTGTGGTCATTGCGTACCTACTAAGTCAATGAAGATAAAAAAACAAGCTCTTGAAGATATTAACAACTATTTGAGGTGGCTTTGGAATGCCTTTAGTATTGTTATTAATAAGGTCGTCCGTAGCCTGTGAGTAGGAAACATCGACGGAATTATTTGTTTTAGGTAGCATTTGCTCTGTTGTATGATTAGATGGAAAAGCAACTGCATCTTCCCCAAGAATTCCACCATCATCATCGATATCGAGGATCTATTTATATGTGGATGATTGTTGTTATTGTTTGCGTTTTCAGATTTTTACGACTGCCAATTGGAGACGAAGTTTTATTATTTTTCCTTTTAATAGAGCGCAGCACTTGGGCTTCTAACAAGCGCGCGGCAGCTTCAGTTATATCTGGAGTGGTCAACGTTATGCTCTGCGCCATAACTAAAGATTGATGGTAACACTCGGCACTATTTGCAAACGGCACTCACAAACCGCTTATGGGAGCGGTAGTTCCAAAGCATGATTTGATTGCTGTGCAGGTACGATATCAAATGTTTGTTTGCGTCTTGCCAATACTTTGAATCTGTATGCATTGTTTCGTTCGTGCGAAATAAGGTTCACCTGTGAATTGAGAAGACCGCGACCCACGTTTTGGTCACCTGAAGCGTTTTTGACAAGTACAATAGCGGTAGCCAAAATAATTTGATCTGAGCATCCCTCGCTGGGAATGCCCATCCCGCGTACTTTAAAATTACGGAACCGCTGCTATGAACGAGTTGGTTTGATCAGGAGTGTCACGATGTAACAGGGTGTGATGTGATCGGGCGCAAAGGCGACATATCTGCTTTGATGGGCACTTAGCCGCTTGATGTACTTTGTATTTTGTATATATTAGTATGCCAATTAAGATACGTACAACATAGCCGCAATTATGTATTGCATTTAGCGCGCCGTTCTTTATAAGTGATGACGTATGTAGAAGTAAATGTTTCCTATTCCGTTGGAAACGAGGATTGCCTTGTGACAGCAAGGGGTTGGCATCAGCGGCAAACGGTACAATCTACCATCTATCTATGTACAATCGAGGAGTCGGCAGTAGTGGAAAAACATTGATTGCTGAATACTGCGCGTTTGAGGCGTTGAAAAACAAACGCGAATTTATCACGATGATTCCTGAATTAAAGCCACACTGGGCCCATCTTGGGTGCCAAAAATGGTAATGGTTTCTATTTTTTCTATTTTTTATTTCCGTAATGTCGTGTACTTTACTTATTAAGACCATTAGTACATTGTTTTAATGATATCTTATGGTTGTACCTAACTTATAAGAGCATCTCATAATTTTTTTTTTTTTTTTTTTTTGTAAACATGTATTGGAAAAAAATAAAATAGTGACAAAAATTAAATAATAACATTGTCACTGTTGAAATGATTTGTCAGACTTTGTAGAATGCCTTTTCTACATCTAAAAAAACTTCTATGCAGAATTTTATGTAAAGGTCGTTTAAAACTTTATGATGGATTTGTTATATGGTCGAATGATTTCGTCGAAAGCCAAATTGGTGGTCAGGTATTATGTATTTGGGTTCCATAATAGGTAACAGTCGCTGGGCCTGGAGCTTCTAGAATATTTGTGACATCACTGGAAGTAGGCTAATTGGTCTATATGAAGCTTACCAGGCTTTGGAATTGAATTGACTACGGCCACCTTCCACACTTTAGGAAAGTAATTTAGTATAATTATCGCGTTGAATATATTGCGTATGTATACCACTGCTTTAATTAGTAGCTCACATAATAGTTTGCCGTGAATTTTTCGTATCCGGGTGCTTTTTTGGGCTTTATGTTGTACAGCAGTACTCATTTTGCTTTTATTTATTTTTCTCGTTTCATTGCTGCATTATGTTCGAAAAAGGCAATACAGTCTGGGTTTCATGACACGATTTCAAATCAGACTTGGATTTCAAAATCGATAAACAGCAAAACCACCTGATTCCATGACAACCCCGATTGAAAAAGTTTTTCGACAGAATTGGGTGAGGGAAAATCATTGAAACTATCAAAGCATTGTTTAGAGAAAAGATACATCTGCTCCAATAAAACACTATCAGCTGTATACAGTAAATTACGGAACTTCGTCTGCGCCATTCTTAGCGGTAAGAGCTCTGGAACAACACGATCACAAAAATAAAATTTCAATTGCTGTCAGAATTCTCTTGGAGGATTCTCTTTACGTTGATAACGTTCTTACTGGATCGAATAATGAACAGAAGAATTCATAGTTATTATCATGTGACAAATTAGAGCTCGGCAAATGGGTGTCACATAATAAACGTATTCACACTCAATCTATTAATACAACTTCAAACATTGGAAGTGCATCAAATGAATCGTCGGTAAAGGTCCTAGGTATTTGGTGGCACCCTGCAAATGATACCTTGTCATACCATATTGTCCCTACATCCAAAGCAAGTAGCACTAAACGGCACGTATCATCTGACGTATCTCATATCTGTGATCCTCTCGTCTACTGGCGCCGGTAGTAGACGAGATCTTGTTCCAAGAACTTTGGCTGCTCGACTTGGGCTGGGATACTTCCACTTCCGCCCAAACTTGTTGACTGGCGAATAAGATGTCGAAAAGAGCATAATTTGCTAAAGCAACAAATTTAGAACGCGTTGCCAACAACGAAGGGGATGCTATCTAAAGCTATATGTATTTTCGGATGCTTCGATCAAGGAATATGTAGGTCTGGTTTATTGTAGGACTTTAAGTGAAGACGGCCTATATCTGTTTCGCTTATGGCTTAAAAAACATGGGTTGCGCTACTAAAATAGCGTCTCTTCCTTGCCTTGAGTTGTGTGGTGCCCTTCTGCTTAGCCGCCTTATCTAATCAGTCAAGGCCGGACTACGACAGGAAAACTGAACAGTATACGCATTGTGTGATTCTACGATCGTGCTATCATGGCTATCATCCCCAGCATAAAATTGGAAGACCTTCGTGGCTAACCGCGTAACAGAAATATTGGAGACTATACCACGAAAAAATTTGTGTCATATTCATTCAAAGGAATGAATATGACGTCTAATGTATGAGTAAAGCGAGAATTGAAGACAACGGTTCTGGACTCATTGGCAGATGGATCTTCCAATCAATGTGCACAATGTGTAGAATACGTTATGCGATTCTTGCATCGTTGCAGAAGGACGCGTTCTCAATTGCATTCCACGTCACTCACATATGAAGAAATCATAGCTGCACATATCACATGTTTGCGATATGCTCAAAACGGTTTCCACGACGATCGACCGTTGTTGGTTGCTAAACAACCCACTACCGACCATATCACAATTGATTCAGCTGCCACCCATTTTTTGCAAAAATGTTCTACTACGACTATGCGGACGACTCGAAAATTCTAATTTGCCAAGTGACGTTAGACATCCAGTTCTTCGAAAATCTCATCGCATTACTGAGTTGACACTCGAACACGAACACTGGACAAATTTGCACCCAGGTGTTTCTGCACTATTCATCATCGTTCGACAAAAATATTGGATACTCGGCGAATGCAACCTTTTACGCAAGATTACTCACACTGTGTGCCTTGTTTTCGCCGTCATCACACATCGCATCAATTCATGTCGGATCTGCCGGGAGTTATTGTAACTCAGGCACTACAATTTAAAATCACTGTCTGAAATTATTCTGGTCCAATTTTACTCAAGTTGGCCAGGGGTCGTAATCCACGCTTGGGGAGGGCTACATATGCTTCTTCGTCCGCCTTGTCACATCGGCACTCCAGCTGGAACTGGCAACAGATCTGAATACAGACACATTCCTGGCGGCGCTGCGTCGTTTTATTTCTGCGTGGCAAATGTGCCCAAATCTACAGCGATAACGGAAAATACTTTGTTGGGGCCAAACGCGCTTTTGACGATATGCAACAGCTATTGGCATTTCAACAACACAACGACAGGGTGTCACAAGTACTAGCAAATGATCAAGGATATTGAAAACCCAGGCATCAGGAGTATTTAATAACGTTGCAACAGCATCCTAAGTAGACCACGAAATCACCGAATGTATCCATTAGAAACACTGTTCTACCTAGGGACTCCAACATAGCCCCAGCTGATTAGCCTTTAGCACGGGTTATTGAAACACACCCAGGAAAGGATGGACTTGTTCGAGCTGTCAAACTGAAGACGGCGACGCAAACAATACAATACGGGGCACCAGACCGACAAAGAAAAAGATTAAAGAAAGAAAAACTGCTAATACTGCCTCTACTCCAGTGCCGTATACTTTGAAGGTGCTGGGGGCTACGCCCGCATAGGTGGTGGGGTCTTGATTTCTGTTCTTTCCTCTCTTTCGTCAGAACTGGTCTCTCTTGACGATAATCAGAATATTAAATTCATATGCGTCAACATCTCATTTCCTACTTATAAAACTATTATTACTTCTTATTATATCCCTCCTTTATCATGCGACTCGCTCTATTTGACTCATACCAACTCTGACACCTTGCTTGGTCTGGGTGGTTTTAACCTTCCCACTGTTAATTGAATCTCTTCTACTGACTCCAATATAAATCATTAATGTTTCTAATCAATATTGCTATAATAGTTATTTCTGCAAAATAAAATTTAATATTAATCAAAATCCCAAAGAAAATATTTTTAATTCACTCAAATCAAAAACAAATCAGAAATATTTGCAACTTGTATGACGGTTATTACACTTGGGAAATCAACACCCTCAAGTAATCGTTAATTCCTCTTTGGTATTGATCTGAGTTATTACATTATCTTCAGTAGCTCGTAACATTTTTGACAGTTCTTTAAATTTTCTTTGCACTATAATAATTCAATATAATTCATAATCTGGCATTTTTTCTATTAAAAATGTAGTAGCTTCCTTTGACCACACTACTTTTGCCCTTTTCATAATTTAATTTACAAAAGATGACCGAACAAATAAAGTAACGGCGAAAAACCGAACGAACAAAAAGAAATGTCAAAGTTCTGAAAAAGTATTGATTGCACACCGTCGTACCCGTAGCCTCGCACTACCCTTCTCGAGAGCACTGGTTGTGAGAGAAAAAAAAGTTGATTTATCAAGTTAATACGGGTCTTTGGAGTTTAATGGAGTTATAAGTAGCTCTCATTGTTTGTAGGGCATTGGTATAGCGAACTTTTTGCTCAATGTTTGTAGGGCACCTACTCTAGTAGTGCCTATAGTGCTTCATAGTGGAATAGTTCACCTAATCCTTATAAAATTGATCAATTTAATCACTTCAGTTTGCCGTTTACTAACGGCAGCATGGTTCTGCGTTATCTCAAATTGGTTAAACCTTCATTTTCTCTTGGTCCGGAAACCAGCTGTGCTGACAACTTATATATTCCCCTTTGTACCTTATTTGACTTATCGCTTATTACGTCGGCTATGCCAAGAGGTTGGAAGTAGTCCTATATAATGTCCTTATTCAAAAAGGGTAGTAAGTCTGATATATCGAACTACAGAGGTATTGCCAAGCTATGTGCAATTCCTAAGTTGTCTGAGCAAATCATTACTAATCATCTACAGTACCCTAATCGCCCATTGTTGGCTATGTCTCGGCACTGTTTTGTGAAGAACGGTTCAACGGTAACCAATCTGTTGGCATTTACTACTATTCTCAACAGTAAAGCTTTCTATACTGTATCGCATGCTCTGGTCATAACCACAGTCATAGCTTTCGATTTCCTTCCTCCTTTAGTTCGATGACTGGCATCTTAACTTTAAGTTGAGTTTTGGCACCCACATCGCCTCCTCAGTCGCTAAAACTAGAGGTGTCCTTGGCTACATTAAAGGCAGTCCGAAGAGTATACCTATCCGCAAACTACTAAAGTGCTTCACACTACAATAGTAAGACTTTTTCTGAAGTATGCGTTTTGTATCTGGAAACCTCAATATCAGGTGTATATCAATCATCTTAAATTTTCACTGGGATCCTAAGGCGCGTCTACCGACTTATCGGTGTCACCTTAAATTGGTCAATCTCCCTACCATGTTTAGTCGTAGAACTGTTATGGGTGTGACTTTTATGTATAACCTCATTTATGGTACTATCAACTCGCCCTTCTTACTGAGTAGGGTTAACATTAGTTTACTTTCCTATTCGTCTTGACTTATGTAGAACTTCTTATTTCCAACATGATCCATTCTATGTCATATGTAATCCTTTTAACACTCACTAAGTGTTAGCGTCTCCTCCACCCTCTTCGTATCTTATTAAATCTAAATTATTAGCGTCGTTGAATATATGCTAGCTGTATTTATGTAATTTACTTTCTAAACTTCTAACCTATATTTTTTTCCTTGCTTAAATCTCTAGTCATTATATGTAATGAAGCCTAAGTTAAGTTTACTTTTCCATGATTATTTGTTAAAGGCTTATAATGTTTCTGTCTGTAGCTAAAAGGGTAGTGCGTATACATTAACTTTGGTATCGCATGTTCACCAAAGAAATTAGCAATTAAGACCAGCTGAGCCCAGCCCACTATGTAACTGAGCGAATTTTTGTTCCATTTGGGCCTGCCCTATGTAAGATCAGTGTGTGGTCATTGCGGACTTGCTAAGTCTATAAAATAAAATAAAATAAAATAAAAAAAATTTTAAAACATTTCATCGTGTGACACACAAAATACTTAATGACCTTGACAACAAAATTCTGTGTAGGAGTATTTTTAGACGTAAAGAAAGCCTTTGACAAGGTCTTATCTTTAAAATACGAAAATATATTTCCATCCAACGTGGCGCAGATTCTTGCCAGTTATTTAGACGTATGCTACTTTTCTGTAAAATAAAAGAACGAAACTTCTTCACTAAGGAAAGCTAAAACATGAGTACCTCAAAGCAGCATCCTAAGTCCTTTACTTTATACCATACTCACTACTGACATACCAAAACGTACGGCCGCCGAGCAGTCAGGTTCATAGAGGGACCAACACGAAACAACCTGATGTTCGTGCCGTAACTGTGAACACTGCTGGTAGTGCGAATACTCTCTCTCCGTGGGGGCGGCTAGAAACAGGTTCAAGGCAAGGTCATGTCTCTGCCACCCTAATCCACAGTGGAACAGCATACGCCAAGGGATGCATGGTCAGGGAGGTGCCTGATCTTTAATATGCGGACTCTGGATACTTGTCGCCCTCCAGTTTCAACTAGACCTACCGCGGTAACGAGCTCTGCCGTGCTAAATATGATACACACAAAAACCTTAAATGAATGCGATGCAGCTCTAAATGTGTCATCCGCCATACCTTTACGGATTTAGCCAACACCAACTCTGCAGCCATGGGGATGCCGGTCAACACTCCTCAACTCGAAGCCATTGGGCACGCGCAAGAGGTCGCGAATCGACTAACTACCCAAAATCCATTTGGAGAGGGTGAGTCAGCTGGTTTTGCGGTGGAGACAGCAAACTGCGACTTGACGACCATGTCGGAGGAATCCATGTCCTTGGATTCGGAGTCAAACCGGACAATGGTGTCTTGCTCCAGCCTGCTGTCTCAAAAATCCGACGACACGGAGGCAGGTGCCCAACTGCACCAACTTTATTTGGTCAAAGGACCAGCCTTTAAACCCGTTAAACAGTGGGTACTCTAGGGCAGAGTCCCTAGAGCTTTCCAAAAAGGGCGAGAAAGCCGTCATGACGACAACACGTTCCGAGGAGAAATCGCCCTGTATGAACAATACTAAGAAATACAAGCGGACTCATGATGAGTCATATAAAGCATCCTACAGCCGGGTAGCAAGCAGCGTCAAACTTGGGTTTATCCTAACCGGCCAATCAAAGAAATCCCTTACTGCTAAGCATATGACACTGCTGGAAGGGGCTATCCTAGAGGTTGTTATCGAAAAACCGGAGGACAACCTCAAGCCAGAATTCAAGCGATGTGACCCCCGAACCGGCTGTCTAAACATAACCTGTTCCACGATGTCCACAGTGACATGGTGAGGAACAACGTGGTTCGCACAAAAGAGGAGTGCTCTATGGACATCGAACTTGTCGATTTGATCGAATTCGTGACTATTTCCCGCATGGCGGAAATCTCAGCAACGAGAGGATTCTTGCCTTTATAGCCGCCCAGAACTCCAATCAGCATCAGCTTGGTAGCGCCCCACTGGAAGCTGGAGGGAGTGATGCACCTGCTGTGAAGCGGGTGCCCCCTGCTGCTGAAATCTACGTTCCGACCGAAGAAGCGGCCGAAAGATGTGGGTTTAGAACCCTCCATCAACTCCAAGCCAACAACAATCGCGCTGTGGCCCCCACGATTTTACCCGCAACCCCAGGGTTGTCCACAATCAAGGCTGCTCCATGCTCCACCTCGACGACAAGTGGCTTATTGGTGCCTGCTGGCCCACTGAGCGGTTGTGGCCCCTTCAAAGCCAATTGCCTGCGCTGGCCAGGATGTTAAGCTGGCTAAACCGTCAGCCGCGCGGCCGATCTCGCAGAGCGGATCAGCGGATCTCTGCATATCCGGAAAGGTGGGAGGCACTAGGTCAAGGCCGGTTTCCAATCCGGGTTAGCTCAGGCAGGGGGTCACAAAGGGCGCTCGTGGAAAAGGGCCACGCACCGCCCTGGTGTTAAAGTCATTCAGGCAAATCTGCAACACGCCATAGGAGCGTCGGCCACCGTATGCAACCTATTCGCCGAAGACAAATTCACCCTCGAGCTAATACAGAAGCCTTGGGTGACTGCTGCGACCCAATCAGGTAAGCTGCTTTACCACAGCTCGGGAGAAACCCCTCGCACGACTATCTTAATTGATAATAGTATCAATTACACCCCACTAAACGAATTTATTCATAGAGACTTTACAGCGGCCATAGTGGAGGTTTCTACGGCAAAGACGTGCAGGAAAATGTCCTCGCTTCAGCCTACTTCCCTGTCGAGCACTGTCGCCGGATAAATCGACAATTGATTATCGGTTGCGATGCTAATGCCCACCACACAATCTAGGGCAGCAGGTACATCAACACAAGGGGTGAGTACCTTCTTAACTATATTATGAGCTTTGAATTAGATATAGCAAACCAACCTTTTTCACCGCTTCCAGGAAGGAAGTACTGGACCTCATCCTTGCTAGCAGGGCCATAAGCCAGTCCATATGGGACTGGCATCTCTCTAAGGAAGCATCGCTTTCGGATCATATACACATCCGTTTTGACATACGCAGCTCACAACTTTGGTCCCCAATCTATACTCCAAGGAAGACGGACTGGGACCTTTATCGGAGATTAGTGAACGCTAAGGCCAGCACTCTTGTTCACAGCATCAGCTCTACATACGTGCTAGATGATGCACCTGAACAACTCTACTACTACTATGTCCTATATCCCCTTGTGGGTCCTAGGAGCTCTACAAGGCTTACGCGCCATCGAGTGCGGTTTCTGGAAATGTGCCTCAGCTCTCCCCAACTTTTTCCCAGTTGCCGTGCTTCCTTTTCAACTGTTCTGCGCCACGTACTCCTAGGACCGCCGCGTATCCTGCCATTCTGAGTAAGCGGGTTCAATTGCATCGCTTGGTTAGCTATGGACACATGTCACCCTTTCGAAGTGTGATACCAATCCACTGCCACTTTCGTCGTCGTATGGTTGTGCCTATAAGTTCATGGTCCGTTCTCTGATAAAGCTGTTCGTTAGAGATACGACTTGGCCAGAATATCCTTAAGATGTAGCGTAGGCACCTGTTGACAAACATTTGCAACTTCCTCGTGATAGTGATGGTCACCCTCTAGGTACAACATCCATATAGTAGCACGGATACAACGTTGGAACGAAACAGTCGTAGCTTGGTGTTTAAGATAATTGCATTGTTTCGCCAAACTGTGTATAGCATCCCAAACGCAGATTTTGCTTTGCTAATCGGTTCCACCACCGGTTGAGACAGTACTCCCAAGGTATTGGAAACTATCTACTCTCTCACCCGTCTGTCCAGCAATAGTGTATATGAGTTGATGGGTTTGGTCTTAGGCTGATCCTTTTCATTTTTAATTAATTTTCAGCCAAACGACGCATGCCTTGCCGAACCCCACTTTGGACTTCGAATTCCTCAGACAACGTTCCTCTGTGTAAGACGTGACATGTGGACCCATCATATGTAGCTTTAATAATTGCTATTAATTTGTTAGGAATGCCTCTCCTACGCAAGGCACGCCAGATAAATTCCCTGTTGATACTGTCAAACGTCTTTTCAAAATCGATAAACAGCAACGTGTTGATGTGGTCGACACAGGAGGATCCAGAGCGGAAACCTGCTTGTTCGGCGTCGAGTGTGTCTTCGAGGTGTTCTTTTATTCTCTCCAGGATGATTTTAGCTATTATCTTGGCCACAGCAGGAAGCACGCAGATACCTCTCCAGTTTTCGCACTGCATTAGATTGCCTTTTTTATGGAGCTTGACGATCACTCCCTTATTCTACTCGTCCGGAAAACTTTCGGCTGCCAATGTTCTCCCGACAAGTGGGAAGAGTAGCTGGGCTGATGCCGAGGGCGCAGCTCGAAATAGCTCCGCAGGTATGCCGTCAAGTCCTACCGCCTTATTGGTTTTCAGTGTTTTGATCGCGGTAATAATCTCTTCCTTACTGGGGTTGTGGTATGAATTCGGGAATTTCTTTCTACGGACACTTCAGTCTAACTTGGGTGCATATTACTGGCAAATACTCGGTTAACAAACGTAGCAAAATGATCCTTTCATCTCTTCAGTTGATCCTCATCCGATATTAGCAACGAGCCGTCTAAGACTCTCTCGTGGTTGCTTGTGCTTAACAGACGTGTTTTGAATCTGCTCCGCATTTGATTAGCATTTGGCAATTAATTTGTCTATTGTCGTTTATCGTTACTAATATTTATTTTCTTTCCGGTGTTAAGTGAA
Source organism: Cacoxenus indagator (assembly GCA_035041755.1). Classification (NCBI taxonomy): domain Eukaryota; kingdom Metazoa; phylum Arthropoda; class Insecta; order Diptera; family Drosophilidae; genus Cacoxenus; species Cacoxenus indagator. The sequence continues at coordinate 168,744 of JAWNKX010000239.1, forward strand.
TTTATAAGTGAACTTATTTTTGGTGTATGGCTCATTTTACCCCTATAAATTTTGTACTTATCAATGTTTAATTATTTTTGGCAAGTACAACGCTTAAATTGCCTTTCCTGTGTATAGAGTTCAATCTCTTTTTTTTTCCTGCTTTGCTCTCCCTTTAAAATAGTTTTTGTTATTTTAGTCTTATTCTATTTCCTTCTTGCTCTCTATACAGTAGTTATTATTTTTAAATAACTGTATTTCCTCTTTTTTCTCTGGAAAAATATTACTATTCACCTCACTTTTCTCTTTGCAATTCTATCTCTGTCTAGCTGAGAGCCTCAAAATTCGGGCTTATGTCGTTGTAATATATATAATAAATATATATATAATATATATAAATAAATTTTAAAAATAAATTTAAAAAAAATTTTTTACTCTCAAGTTTATTTTATTGTTATTATTTTACTTACTTATTGTTTATTTGATATATTCATAAATTTTTAAGCTTTTATAAATTTATATCCAAAAAAAAAAAAGGAAAAAAATTTTTTTATTTTTATTTTCTTTTAATTTTTTATTTTTTTATATTTTTTTCTCTCTTTTATTTTATTATTATTATTATAATTTTTTTTTCATTTATTTATTTATTTATTTTTTTTTTTAATTTACTTCTTTGTCACTTATTTTTATTTTATTTAAAAAAAAAAATTTTTTTTCTTATCTTTTTTATCTTGTTTTGCTTTTATTTTATTTAATATCTCGTTTCTATACTTCGCGCAAAATGAGTTGCTGTAATTGGGCTTGCTCCAACAAGGACAACTTTAATAGTGATAAGTTTAGAGGTGTCTCTTGTTGGATGTGCGATAACATCGCCCACTTTAAGTGCGCTGGGTTGACTGGTCGCGACTATGATCGACTTTACGGTACGGCTAAACCTACATGTGGTGGCATCAGGTGGTCGTGCCCCACCTGCTTCAATCGCCAGGGGGACTTCTCATTGATGTACCACCGTATGCGAATTAAATACCAAAAACTTAAGAAACTATTCACTGAGCTAGCCTCAGAGTTTGATGCTGGGTCAAAAATGTTTTTGGAGTACTCTTTCGACTTGACTCCAACGACTAATGCGGTACAACTGCCGCCATTATCCCCTCATAATCTTGCGCCTACCACAGCGCCACTTATTTCTTTTTCGTCTCCTCAACCCCCTTCTTTTGATTCCCCTCCAACTTGTTCTACTTCTTCCCAACTTTTACCCACTTACTCTTATGTACTTTATTCTACTTCTACCCAACCGCCCCATCCTACTCCAATTCCTTTAGCTCCTTCAACCATTATGCCCTCTACTATTTCTTCATCTGTCGCTTTGAACTTTCCATCCACTACTTGCTCGTCTTCCTCGATTCCTTGTCCTACTTCTGTGATTTCAGCTTCAACTTCTCCAACTTGTTCTTCTTCTTCCCAACCTTTACCCAGTCACTCTTCTGTACTTTCTTCCATATCCACCCCATCGTCCCATCCCGCTCAAATTCCGGTAGCTCCGTCAACCACTATCCCATCTACTACTTCTTCATCTATCGCCTTTAACCTTCCCTCCACTACTTGTTCGACTTCCTCTGTTCCATGTCTTACTACTATGACTTCAGCTTCAACTTCTCCAACTTGTTCCCCTTCTTCCCATACTTTACCCACTTATTCTACTGTACTTTCTTCAATATCTAACCAATCATCCCATCCCGCTCCAATTCCAGTAGCTCCTTCTACCAATATCCCCACTACTACCACTTCATCTGTCGCTTTCAACTTTCCCACCACTAATTGTTCACCTTGCTCTACTCCCTGTCCTACTACTGTAACTTCTGCTTCATCTTCTACTAAAGTCTCTAACTCCTCCCGTACCTTGTCTCCCCCGAAGAGTTCTTCGCAGTCCAATACTGCCTCTACTACAGTGCCATGTATTTTGAAGGTGCTGGATCCTCGTAAACATGTTTTTGTTATCAGGTTGGATAAGGAGACAACCTGTAAGGACGTTGCACGTTATATTTCATCAAAATCATGCAACCTTTCAAATATTAATATTCACAAATTTAATTTTGCTAGCCCTAGAGAAGGCTCTTCTGAAATTCAGTTTCCATGGAAGTATTTTCTGTCATTTGTGACCCTACATTCTGGCCTGCCCATATGGTGGTCCACGAGTTCATTCCTAGAAAAAAATCTAGGGCTTTGCAGGTTACCTTACCAGTCACTACTTCAGCTTCATCCTCTGCTTCTTCAAAATCTCCAAAAAACTAAGTCTACATTTTCAAAATGTTAGAGGGCTAAATTCTAAACTTTCTTCGTTTTATCTTAGAAGTTTTTCTTTCAGTTCTGACATTATCGTTTTCGTTGAGACTTGGCTTCGCCCTGATGTTCTCAACTCTGAAATTTTCAATAACTCTTACTCTACGTTTCGTAAAGATCGTTATGGCCGCGTAGGTGGAGGAGTCTTAATCTCTGTTCTCTCATCTTTTTCGTCAGAACTGGTCTCTCTTGACGATACTGAAAACATTGAATTTATCTGCGTCAAAATTTCATTCTCTAATCATAACATTTTTATTACTTGTTCATATATTCCTCCTTCATCTTCTGACTCAGTCTACTTGGATCAAGCGAAGGCTATCCAGAATGTATTAAAGCTCATTAAAGACGCTGATATTTTGCTTGTTTTGGGTGATTTTAATCTTCCCTCTATTAATTAGATTCCTTTTAGTGACTCCAATATCGTTCTTCCTTCTGTTGGCAGCGAGTTCGTTGATTTATTACTGGATCTCTCTCTCCAGCAAATAAACCACATTTCCAACATCAAACATCGTATGCTAGACCTAGTGTTTACTAGCTGCCATGAAAATACCTCACTGTCGAGGTCCTCTCCATTGTCAATTCCAGAAGATACCTATCACCCCACTCTTGAGGTGACACTAACTCTTAACCAACTTCTGTCTGCATCTGACTCAACATGTGCTAAGCCAAGACAAGCTTTTAATTTTAAACATACTAATTTCAATCGTCTCAACTCATTGCTTGCTTCCACGGATTGGTCAATATTAAGTTCTTCTTCTGATATTGATACTGCCGTGCGGTTTTTCAACACAACTATGCTGGATTATATCAATAAATGTGTGCCTAAAGTACATGTTACCGATGATTCTAAGCGTCCGCCTTGGTTTTGTATAAATTTGGTCCGTCTAAAAAATATTAGAAATTGGTTATTTAAAAAATTTAAACGCTCTTGTTCCGCAACTGATTATGCGAGTTATGCCGCGGCTCATAGTAAATTCAACATTTCTAATCAAGCTTGCTATAGTAGATATTTGCGCAAAGTAAAAGTAAATATTAATCGAGATCCCAAAAATTTTTTTAAATTCATCAAAATCAAAAACAAATCAGAGTTATTTCCAACTAGTATGGAGTTTGATGGAGTTGCAAGTAGCTCTGATGATGGGATTGCGAACCTTTTTGCTAAATTTTTCCAGGGCATCTACTCTAATAGTGCCTGTGGAAATAGTTCTCCTTACCCTTACAAAATTGATGAATTTAATCATTTCAATATGCCGTTTATTGACGGCAGTATTATTTTACGATATCTAAAATTGGTTAAACCTTCTTTTTCTCCTGGTCCGGATAATATTCCTAGTTGTATCTTAAAAAGCTGTGCTGACAACTTATATATTCCCCTTTATACCTTATTTAATTTAACCCTTATTACTTCGTCTATGCCAAGTGGTTGGAAAGAATCCTATATATTTCCCTTATTCAAAAAGGGTAGTAAGTCAGATATATCGAACTACAGAGGTATTGCCAAGCTGTGTGCACTGATCAATTACAGTTTTATATTCGCCCATTGTTGAGTATGTCTCAGCATGGTTTTGTAAAGAACCGTTCAACGGTAACCAATCTGTTGGAATTTACCTCTATTGTCAATCACAACTTTTCGGTAGGTAGCCAAACTGATGTTATCTACACCGACTTCAGTAAAGCTTTCGATACTGTATCGCATGAGTTGCTCATAACCAAACTCAAAGCTTTTGGTTTCCCTTCTCCATTGATCCGATGGCTGGCATCTTACCTTGATCATCGCTCTCAAAGGGTACTTTTTAAGTCTTCAATATCTAAGTCTTTAAAGGTAACATCAGGTGTTCCCCAAGGCAGTCATTTGGGGCCTTTGCTTTTCAACATATTTATTAATGATCTACCTACCGTCATCAAACACTCTCAGATTTTAATGTACGCAGATGATGTAAAACTATGTTTCCGCCTTAATAACCCTTCTCACGGGATTTTCCTTCAGAGTGACATTGACTCTTTATCTCGTTGGTGTTCCAAAAACTATTTAATCCTCAATACCAATAAATGCAAAGTTATGTCCTTTTCTCGCGGAGCCCTTATTTCAAATTCTTATTATATTGACTCAAATAGTTTAGATCGTATTTCCCAGTTTAACGACCTTGGTATTTTGATGGACTCGAAGTTGCATTTCAGTACCCACATTTCCACTTCGGTCTCTAAAGCTAGAGGTATCCTTGGCTATATTAAACGCTGGTCTAAGGAATTTGATGATTCGTATACTACCAAAGTACTATACACTTCACTAGTAAGACCTATTCTGGAGTATGCGTCTTGTGTCTGGGAACCTCAATATCAGATGTATATTGATCGTATTGAGTCGGTGTAAAAGCAATTTCTACTTTTGCTCTCAAAAACTTGCACTGGGATCCTAATGCTTGCCTACCATCTTATCGGTGTCGTCTCAAATTGATCAACCTCCCTACCTTGTCTTGTCGTAGAACGGTCATTGGTGTAACTTTTATGTATAACCTCATTTATGGTAGTATTAACTCACCTTTCTTACTTAAAGTAATTAACTGTAGTGTACCAGCACGTCCAACTAGAAACTATTCTCCTATTACTCTTCCCTTTTGTAGAGCTTCTTATTTGCAACATGATCCATTCTATGTCTTATGCAAATCTTTTAATACCCACTTTGCGTGTGCTGCTCCTCCCACCTCTTCTTATGTTATAAAAACTAAATTGTTGGCATCATTGAATTAATGCATAACTTATTTCTATACTTGTAACCTAAATTTCGTCCTTGATTAAATAGATATGTTATTGTAGGTATTGAATTCTAAATTTAATATTATCTTTAGTTTAATCTTGCATGCTGATTATGTTAATAGCTGATGATATTTTTGTCTGTAGCCAAATATTTATTACGTAGACATTAGCTTTGGTATCGCAGGATCACCAAAGATATTAGCAATTAAGACCAGCTGAGCCCAGTCTATGTGACTGGGTGAATTTTGATGCCACCTGGGCCTGCCCCATCAGTGTGTGGTCATTGCGTACCTACTAAGTCGATGTAAAAAAAAAAAAAAAAAAAAGCCTTTCACTGGGTGTTGGATAGAGCTTCGGCCCCCTTTAAGCTCTTTGGTGATTCTGTAAACGGTTCTGTTGTCGCACCTCGCTGCTGTTTCTTTTGCTTGAGTGGCCAGCGCATTGATGTGATTGCGTTTGTCACGTCTCACGCTACGCTGCACTTCTCTCATCTTCATGCGATATAGGGACTCTAACTCGATCCTCCCTGCTACTGGAGCTGCTGCAATTCTAGGCCTTATCTGTTTTCGTTTGTTGATCCTTCTCCAGGTATCCTCGGAAAGCCACGCCCTATGGCTTCCCTGCGATCGACTGACAATCCTTTCTGTCGCAATCCACCTAATGCGTAAACAGCTTTCATAGCACACCAATGATCTTGGATGGTGGCGGGCAGTGAGCTGCTGATTGTTTCCACTCCACGTGAGAGATGGGAACTCTCAGTCGGTTTATGTTGAACCTAGGTATTCTTGTGTTGTTAGATCTTCGAACGGCAGCAGTGCGTAATTGTACAGTAGCTATCATAAGATGGTGATCTCATACCAACCCCATGTCTGCTCCTCGTCTGTTTCTGACGTCTAAAACGGCTACTGATAGCCAAATGGTCGATTTGGTTGGAGGTTGCTTGCCTGTCAGTTGACACCCAACTGATTTTATGGCAGGCCTTGTGCTCAAACATGGTGCCACCTGGTCCAATCCATGTTTTGAACAGTCATTAGTTTCCCGATGAATCGCCATGCAGGTCGCCCAACAGAGCTAAACGCTCTGGTCAGTGGGGAGAATATAAGGTCGCGCTCACCGATTATAACACACACATTAGATGAGCCAAGCATTTGACATGGCGCTGACACTGTGAAGAATTGCAAACCGAAGCAGCCCGTCTGCAAAAAGTGTTAGCCAAGGCCCCGTCGAATGGCTTAGGTTTGTTAAAAAGACAAGATGGTCGTTTTACGAACAGTCGGCGAGAGACCCTAGAGTTTCTACTCCAGGTCTACTTTCCAGGTTCTTTCACCATCTCAAATTCGCTGCAACCACCCTCGCCTGACCAATGGATCTCTGGAAGTCGGGCTGGGAGCCTTTCTGGCGTCATCTTTGACGAATAAAACCTAAGCTGGGCTATCTCCTTACTTCAGCCCTTTAAAGCAGCGGGCGGTGATGGCATTTTTCCAGCTTTGCTGTAAAACTGCCTCGATATAATTATCCCACCACTAATTGGTCTCTTTAGGGCAAGTTTCACTTTCGGATTCATACCACAGTCATGGGGGAGGTAACAGTCGTTCTTATCCCCAAGCATGCCAATCGGCCTATGGAACTACCCAAATCATACGGATCAATAAGTCTAACTTACTTCATCTTAAAGACTATGGTGCGATTAGTCGAGCTCCATACCAGGCTTAGGCTTGATATACCGATTCCTCTTCACAAGAATCAATATGCCTACATGAAGGGCAAATCAACCGAAGCTGCCCTTCATCACCTCGGCGGTAGGATTGAAACCTCACTCCAGTCAAAATAAGTTGCATTGTGTACATTCCTAGACGTGAAAGGAGCTTTCGACACTGCTACAGGTATATAAAGCACTGGGCTATAGGGATATAGATACTCCTATAATTGCCTGGGTAGATGTCATGCTAAAACAGGGCGAAATATCGTCCTCGTTGGGCAATACTACCGTATGCATAAGAGCAATTAAGGGTTGTCCACAAGACGGAATTCTCTCCTCGCTACTATGGTCCATCCTCATTGACGATGATTTGGCTAAGATGAGCTCAGTTGGCTATGACATCGTAGGATACGCAGATGACCTAGCCATTATTGTGCGGGAAAATTCGAACCAACTACCTGGGACGTAATGTTCTCCGCCCTCCAACTCGTCAACAACTGGTGCAACAGAGAGGGTCTCTGCATTAACCCACAGAAGGTTGTATTGGTACACCTTTCAAAGAGGTACAAATTGGACATTGGTCCGGTTCGGTTGAACGGTACTGCAATTGTACTACTACAATGTGGTCAAATATCTGGGGGTAACTCTGGGTAAACCTCTGAACTGGAATGCTCATTTCAAAACAGTAGTCAGAGGTCATCGGAGCCATGTGGGCTTGTAGACGGTTATATGGTGGAACAGGAGTCTATCTCCAAAACGCTGAGAGCGTGCCTCGCTACGGGGGCCATGCGAACCTGCCCGACGGCTCCTATGGAGACTGTCACTGGAGTCACTCCCTTACATATTTTTGCTGGAAGGTCAGAAGAAACTAGTGCTCCGAATATTCAAATAAAATCTGGCTTGCCTTTCAAAGGCACTGGTCACTCGGAAATACTTAGCGTAATCCCTGGGATCTTAATCTGCACCAGAATACACCATATCACCACTGAATTGCGCTTCGGCCAGCCATTCACATATCTCCTCCCCAACAGAGCTCATTGGCAAGTCGGTATCCCGGGCCTCACGCCCAGTGGCAACACATGGTTCTAGAATGGAAACGGGTACCGGAGCCGGGATTTTCGGACTAAATACCAGGATGTCCATTGCCACGGGCAAATCCACTGGAGATCCACGCCATAGACATATGTGCGCGCAACCTTCTGGCAAAGGGACCAAGAGCACAAAATATATCTATCGTTATAGATAGGCACTTACGTCCTGGAAATTTTCATCCAGGAGTAGAAGGGACTATTCTAATTCCCTCCAGCTACTGTCGCGATACAATAGGGTCACGTTGGGCTGGGTACCTGGTCACCAAGGCGTCGAGGGTAATGAAGCTGCTGATGAACTGGCGAGGGCTGGGTCCTCCTCCAGATTCATTGGCCCTGAACCCTATCTCGGTATTAGCTGGGCAACGGCCAAGTCATTTATCGAGGAATGGTTCACAGTTGTCACCCTAGACCTTTGGGCACGCAGAGAGGGCCTTTATCAAGCCCAATTGCTCATCTCGCCCGGAGTCACCCAAAGTCACCAAAGTTAGCTCTTGGCAGATCGGACATAAGACTGCTTGTGGGCTACTTAACCGGTCACCACGGCCTAAATTATCATCTGCACAAAATAGATTTATCAACCTCCCCAGAGTGTAGGCTCTGTTTATAAGACGCAGAAACTAGTCTTCACCTCCTTTGTGAGTGTCCGTTGGCAAAACTTCTTCTAGACTTCCTCGAACAAGACTGGAACAATCCAATTATACGCCAACCCCCGTTAGAATAGACAGCACAAACATAACATTAGTCAATGAGCCAAAATACTTAGAGATTCACTTAGACAGAAAACTGACATGGAGATATCACCTGCTGAAAATAAGGGACCGGATGAAAATAAGAACACTGGTTGCTAAATCGTAAGTCCAAAATGTCACTGTACAACAAAACTTTTAATCTATATGGCAGTGATAAAACCTATCTGGGCATATGGAGCGCAAATTTGGGGTACTGCGAAAAAAACCAATATGGAAATAATAAAGAGGCAACAGTCAAAAACTTTTCGATTAATCACAAACGCCGACTGGTACGTCGCAAACACTGACATACATAAAGACTTGGAAATACCAACGATACCCACATAAGCACAAAATACCAGAAAAAGCTCAGTCAACGCATGAATAACGAGGTTAAGAATCTGCCTATCAACGAACTATTAGGTGTACAAATAAGTTTGTGGGGTTTTTTTAGTGATTCTGAAGCTTTATTCCAAGGAACTGCTAAAATCATTTTATTCGTAATACTGTCCATCGTTAGCTACAACTTCTTCAGGTAGCATACGGATTCTGCGTTGGAAAAATTCCTCATCTTTTGAAGCTATCTAAAACTCGACCAATTTTTTTGGCTTTTTAGAAAGAAGTGAAGTGCTGCTCGGCCAGGCCATGAGTCATCGACCGCAACAAGTGGTAGCCGGAATGTCTGATGAATACGGCGAGTGGGGTAGAACATCCCATTGAAGAGCCTCCAAAGTTTCATTAACGACTGTTGCAACATGTAGTCGAGCGTTGTCGTAAAGCAAAATCACTTTGTCGTGCCTTTTGGCATATTGTGGTCGTTTGAGCTTCAATGTTCGGCTCATGGTTTTCGGAGCGCACAGGGTACGTTTCCTGGCAACGGTCTGGAGGGCTAAACTACAGTTATTGTAAGCTGGTTGCTTTTTGCAGTGTTTTTGCGTATGTTCAAAGAGCTAACAAAATTTGCTTCTCACTGGGTTTGGTATATATTCCGCCACCTTGACAGAGAGCCAGCAAATTTCGATCTTAGATGTCACTTCGTACGAATTAAAAGTTACGAGTATTACTCCGCTGGGATGCGAGAACCATCGGTTTGTTTGGTAAATTTTTAAATGGAACTGACCTTTTAGGAGTGTAGCTCGGTTATAATTTCTTCTTCGGAAATGTTAAGATAATGTATAGATGGTTCCTTTTACAAAATTTTGCGTTTCGTGAAGTTTGCACTCAATTTGACAAATACCTGGTAAATCTTTGGACTTAAATAAATTTCTTCGCAACTTTGTCTGAGGGAACTAGTATCAATAAGATGCAACCTCTTAGGTTTGTAATTGAGATAAGGTTTTAGTCGATTAACTGAACTGCGAAACAAGAGAAGTCCGATAGGTTTTTATCACTATTTTTTGCAGCCACAACTATATATCTCAGATTGGACGCATTACTGTCGTGATACGTAGGTCTCGATGCGAATAATTTTAGATTGTTGCCTCTGAATTACCTTTATATTTGATTTGTGTGAAACTCCCCATATTTCGGCTCCACCCGTCTCAATTGGTTTAATAGTCTTATAGATCAAGTGCTTGTTTTCTAATGAAATATTTGAGTTTGGATTAAGTAGCCAGTACAGCTGTCTTAATTTCATCTTGATTTGGTCACCCTTTTTTTTTTGTATATAGTGTTTGTAGTTTAGTTTACTGTCAATATGTAATCCTAACTATTTGGCTTTCATTGAATAGTTATTGGTGTGAATCTAGTATTAGTAGTACACAACACTTGTACTGTTTTGTTTTTATTTATTTTACTATTTACTATTTAATTATATAATTATATATATAATATATGTGTGCACTACGATATCACCGATTATGTGGAAATTTTTACGTAATAAAATTTTTCGAATACAAGAACAAGAATTTTATTTAATTCATTTTATTTCTTAACGAGAAATATACTTTTTAGTATTAAGTTTTGCAAAAAAAAAAAAAAATTTTCCACACATCAACATTTATTGATATATATATATATCTCTGACTAAGAGCATGAGCATGACAAACAGCATGAAATATATTGTGTACTAGATTGAGCCACAGCCACTGTTGCCGGGTACGCTAGTAATAAATAATAAAAAGAATCTATATACAGTGATGGAAAAAATAACAGAAACGACTTCTTTTCTTTGCAACACTCAAATTTTCTTCTATGAAATTAATTATGTTTTAAATTTTATAACTTTTATTTAATGTTTATTGAAGTAAGTACAATTAACCATCGCAAAATTCCTAATCTATATTAATAAAAATGTAAATGCATACTAAGAGGTACTGCCACAGACAAAGTGTGTCAAATGTGGCGAAGCTCACGCCACAATTTCTTGCGCCAAAACACCTGATGAGCCACGTATTATAAAGGCTGCATTAAATAGGAAGAAGTGATTGACAGGATAGTCCCGGCAAATCGCCCTGCACCAAGCGCCTCTCAACACCATGAGCTATCTGGCCACAATTCTGTGCCTAAAGAGATTGTTGACGGGGTGTCGTACGCCGAAGTATTTAAGAAATATGTGTATCACCAACCGGCACAACAGAAACTCCTACGTGAGCAGCAGAAGCTACGTCAGCAAAGCAAAAAAGCAGTCCAACTACCTATTCAACCTCACTTCGAGCCACAACAGTTACCAAGCAAGACATCTCTACCTAAGAGTCGTCAAAAGTCTTATCCGTTATCAATTCAACGTCAAATCGTATTCCCTCACCCAGTTGGCAATAATGGATTGAATTGTCATCATTATCCCTCGCCCAGCATAGATAATACCCAATCATTCTCACCTCCTGAACAGGTCGTCCAACTGTCGGTTGGGTGGAACGCAGACGGCGTCCTTAATCACAGAAATCAGTTAGAAGTGTTCATGGCGGTCAACTCCATTGAGTCATGTTCATTTCCGAAACGCATTTGCATTAGAACATACTCCAAAATTCAAGGATATGAAATCTATTCAGCTAATCATCCGTATGATAACCGTATGCGAGGGGGCGCCGCGTAACTCATCCGGTCATCCCTACGCCACAATCCTCTGGAAACCATTCGGTCTAACTCCATTCAAAGTGTCTCTGGCATCCCGGTCATCGCATTTATTATCCTCAAGGACCCAAATATCAGAGCAGTAGTTCGACACCTTCTTCAATCAACTCGGACCTAAATTCCCAGTCGGCGGGGATTGAAACGCCAAACGTCAACTATGGTGGTCCAGACTCGCCACCCCAAGAGGCAATCAACTTCACAAGAGCATATTAACCCTTCCAGAGAGGTTCCCGCCACCCTTTAGGGTGGATGCTTCCCCACGCTAACATACATAACATCAGCGTCTAAACGAAGGGATCAACCTCAATATGGAAATCAATTCGGACAAGGATATAGATGATGCGGTTGACCTGTTCACCAAAAAACATTCATGAGTCCGCCGAATTAGCCTCTTCACACCGATTCCTTTTTTTCCATTTTTTTGTTCTGGAGTTGGTGCGATATAAACGCAGGCTACGACGTCGCTATATGAGATCATGGAACGGATTTGACAAGGCTGCATGGAGGAGAGCTGTCCGAGAACTGAATGTAATTCAAGCAGTGCGATCGGAACATTTTAACAATCTGTTGGCTAATGCGGAGCCAATGAAAAAGTCTGGCTTCAATCTATAGAGTGCCACCAAGTGCATCAAACAACAGCTTAACAGACATGCTCCAATCCGTGGGCCTCTAAACAGAAGCATTTGCTAATGAGTTGGAGAGCCGGTTCACGCCTTTTAGCCTGGCTGACCCTGGATACGTTGAGGAAACAGCTGAAGTCCTATCGAGATGTATCTTAGACCACAGTCCAACAAAACATATTACCCCTGAAGAGGTGGTGACTCAAATTCACAGACTGAAATCTAAGAAGAGCCCTGGGCATGGCCGTATTGACAACAAGGTGGTGAAAGCCCTCCCTTGCAAGGGAGTGTTGTTCCTGACGTTTCTGTTCAACAGCACGTTGCGGGTCTGCCATTTTCCCACACAGTGGAAGTGTGCAACGGTAGCTATGAACCCTAAACCTGCTTTCAACTTTTTTCAAAATTTTCGAAAGAATATTTTTGAGCAGATTATTGACAGTACGGAGTGTTCAAGAAGCCATTCCTGATCACCAATTTAGATTTAGATCACAGCATGGCACGCCCGAACAACTGCATCGAGTCGTTAATCACATACTAACTGCAATTGAGACGAAACAGTATTCCTATGCAGTCTTCTTAGACGTCAAACAAACATTCGATAGCGTATAGATCGATGGACTTCTGTATAAATTCAAAATTCTCTGAGCAGCACGCAAAATCAAAATCAGCCAACAAAAAACAGCATGAGCGCACCCCACGTTCAAACAGCTGTTAGCACAAAAAACAACAATGCATACCTTATCACATCATCCAACAGTACAAACAACTGCATCCTTCACTTCCCGCTAATTTCGAGAGAGAACGTTCATACTGTCCCGCAATACAGCAAACAATTTCACACCCACAAAGTGAAAACGCATAATCAATACAAACAAACGCAACCTCTCGCTCTACCGCACAACTAACTATCAAGAGCTCTATGGCTACAGGTAAACTGCAGCCTCTACCGTGGAGTGCACGATGTGCTTCACCAACGACGTCGCTCTCCTCTTTTCCACCAAAAACAACTACATCAACTACTACAACAACGCCCGCTCTGGCTTTTGTTGGAGTGTTCACAACAACAGCAACAACAACTATAACAACCACCATGGCAACACGATCAGCTGTATCATCTGTCTCCTCTATATCCACAGTGAGACAACAACAACAACATCAAGCAAGCACTACGATACACAAAACATATACAACGCCAACACTCAAGAGTCCAGCCTAAAGAAAAATAGGAGCAAACAATCTCCAAAAAACACAAGCAAAAACAAGAAAAACAAACAATATAACGGAACGCAAACAATACTGCAACAATACTGACTAAGCGCACCAATCACAACCAACAGGTTCGCTCTCCTCTCTGAAGACGATGACAATCAAGCGAACAGTGGTGCGGAAAGTGTTTCCGATGCAACAAATTTGCCAGCACAAAAAAATATCAAATCGGTTAAGCCACCGCCAATATATGTTCAAGACGTCGAACAAATTAGCGTTCTTAGCTATGCTCTAAAAAAATTTAAATAAACATAATTACATTTTAAAAACGCTGCAGAATAATGAGGTGTGAATACAAACAAAAGATTCAACCAGTTACTCCACAGTTATTAAGATGCTGGAAGAACGCTGCAGAATAATGAGGTGCGAAAACAAACAAAAGATTCTACCAGTTACTCCACAGTTATTAAGATGCTGCAAGAACAACTATAGAACGTGTAGTATACACGTTCAAACCGAAGGAAGAACGTGGATTTAAAGTAGTGCTCAGGAATATGCACCACGCCACTGACATTAATGAAATAAAATATGAACTTCTCGACCTAGGGCATGAAGTCATAAACATCCATAATGTACAACAAAAAGTCACGAACAAACCGCTTCCATTATTCGTCATTGAATTGAAAAACAAAAAAAAACAACAAAGATATTTATAACATAACCACACTGCTCTGCACAAAAATCATTTTTGAGCCCCCACATTATAAACGCATAATATCGCAATGCCCAAATTGTCAAAAATACGGCCACACGAGAAATTTTTGCACCAGAGATCTGATCTGCGTCAAATGCGCCGGTAAACACAAAACAATCGACTGCAAAATTGAAGCCAACGGTCAAATAAAATGTGCATTGTGCGGTGCTGCACACACTGCAAACTACAAAGGTTGTGAGATATACAAGGCACTGAAAATAAAAAGATTTCCATCCCTTAGAGAAAATAGCCACCAAGTCCCGGCTGAGACAGTAGCAGTAGCTCCAATCGATACTCAAAGCTTAAACAAAATTAGGACTGGTTTATCGTACGCTCAAGTAGGTAATGATAAGAATGACACCAATAATGGCGAAAGGAATAAGAAGGAACAACTCACGAATCCAACCAATGAATACGTAAGTAGACGCATTGACACAAATACTGATATTACTGAGATGAAAGACCTGATGAAACAACTGTTTCAACAAGTCACAAATATGATAAACGTCATAACAATCCTCATATCGAAGATGGACAAACAAAATGGAAACTAAATTAAGGATCATTACTTGGCATGCAAACGGATTAAAAAATCACTTGAATGAACTACAGCATTTACTACACAACAACTACACTGACATTGCTTTGATATCGGAAACACACTATACAAGTAGCCAGAACATGAACATACGTGGATACAAGATGTACCACACAAGCCATCCCGACGGTACAGGACACGGTGGGACTGCTATCATTATTAAACAAAACATTGAACATAACGTACTGCTTCCATTCCTTATACCATTCCTTAAACTTATATACATTCGACAAGCATACAAATCTTCAACTCATCCGGACCACTAAGAATAACAGCCGTGTACAGCCCACCAAAGCACAATATCTCACAGTCGCAATAGCTTGACTTCTTAAAAACTCTCGGTCAACGCTTTATAGCTGCAGGCGACTACAATGCGAAGGATACAGACTGGTGTTCCAGAATATCAACCAAGAAAGCTAAACATCTTAGTACCGGCGAACCCACGTATTGGCCAACAGACAAAAATAAAAAGCCAGACCTCATTGACTTTTATATACTCAAAGACATAGACTTAAATAAATGTATCATAACATCACGGCTGGAACTCTCGTCAGACCATACACCTATACTACTAGAACTTAATTCAATTAAAGTGAACACAACCAATTCTAAACTATTGCACAACAACAAAACTGACTGGGATACCTATCGCGACTACATTAACACAAACTTAAATACAAGCATTCCACTGAGATCACCCGACAACGTAGAATCAGCTATAGTCCACCTAAACGATACCATTGAGAAGGCAGTATTTCAAGCAACTCCGGACAAGATAATACACCATGTATAGCGATACGCACCCCCTACGCTTCGCAAATTGATATGTCACTCCCCAGCCAACTCGCCTAAAAAAAATATGCACAAAAAATACTCAAATGTATACAGCATGACATAAAGCCCAAAAAAGCACCCGGATATGACAAAATTGACGGAAAACTTTTAAGGGAACTACCACTTTAAGTAGTGGTATACATACGTAATATTTTCAACGCGACAATTATCTGCCTCTCTGAACAAAGCTGCGGAGAAATTGTCGACCTGCCTGGATAGATTCCACTCATAGACCAGGCGCTGGAACATAGCCATAAACTCTGAGAAATCAGTTCACTGCACCTTCACATTAAGGCAAGGCGTCTGTCCGTCTTAGACCACAGTCCAACAAAACATGTTACCCCTGAAGAGTTTGTGACTCAAATTCACAGACTGAAATCTAAGAAGAGCCCCGGACATGGCCGTATTGACAACAAGGTGGTGAAAGCCCTCCCTTGCAAGGGAGTGTTGTTCCTGACGTTTCTGTTCAACAGCACGTTGCGGGTCTGCCATTTTCCCACACAGTGGAAGTGTGCAACGGTAGCTATGAACCCTAAACCTGCTTTCAACTTTTTGCAAAATTTTCGAAAGAATATTTTTGAGCAGATTATTGACAGTACGGGGTGTTCAAGAAGCCATTCCTGATCACCAATTTAGATTTAGATCACAGCATGGCACGCCCGAACAACTGCATCGAGTCGTTAATCACATACTAACTGCAATTGAGACGAAACAGTATTCCTCTGCAGTCTTCTTAGACGTCAAACAAACATTCGATAGCGTATAGATCGATGGACTTCTGTATAAATTCAAAATTCTCTGAGCAGCACGCAAAATCAAAATCAGCCAACAAAAAACAGCATGAGCGCACCCCACGTTCAAACAGCTGTTAGCACAAAAAACAACAATGCATACCTTATCACATCATCCAACAGTACAAACAACTGCATCCTTCACTTCCCGCTAATTTCGAGAGAGAGCGTTCATACTCTCCCGCAATACAGCAAACAATTTCACACCCACAAAGTGAAAACGCATAATCAATACAAACAAACGCAACCTCTCGCTCTACCGCACAACTAACTATCAAGAACTCTATGGCTACAGGTAAACTGCAGCCTCTACCGTGGAGTGCACGATGTGCTTCACCAACGACGTCGCTCTCCTCTTTTCCACAAAAACAACTACATCAACTACTACAACAACGCCCGCTCTGGCTTTTGTTGGAGTGTTCACAACAACAGCAACAACAACTATAACAACCACCATGGCAACACGATCAGCTGTATCATCTGTCTCCTCTATATCCACAGTGAGACAACAACAACAACATCAAGCAAGCACTACGATACACAAAACATATACAACGCCAACACTCAAGAGTCCAGCCTAAAGAAAAATAGGAGCAAACAATCTCCAAAAAACACAAGCAAAAACAAGAAAAACAAACAATATAACGGAACGCAAACAATACTGCAACAATACTGACTAAGCGCACCAATCACAACCAACAGGTTCGCTCTCCTCTCTGAAGACGATGACAATCAAGCGAACAGTGGTGCGGAAAGTGTTTCCGATGCAACAAATTTGCCAGCACAAAAAAATATCAAATCGGTTAAGCCACCGCCAATATATGTTCAAGACGTCGAACAAATTAGCGTTCTTAGCTATGCTCTAAAAAAATTTAAATAAACATAATTACATTTTAAAAACGCTGCAGAATAATGAGGTGTGAATACAAACAAAAGATTCAACCAGTTACTCCACAGTTATTAAGATGCTGGAAGAACGCTGCAGAATAATGAGGTGCGAATACAAACAAAAGATTCTACCAGTTACTCCACAGTTATTAAGATGCTGCAAGAACAACTATAGAACGTGTAGTATACACGTTCAAACCGAAGGAAGAACGTGGATTTAAAGTAGTGCTCAGGAATATGCACCACGCCACTGACATTAATGAAATAAAATATGAACTTCTCGACCTAGGGCATGAAGTCATAAACATCCATAATGTACAACAAAAAGTCACGAACAAACCGCTTCCATTATTCGTCATTGAATTGAAAAACAAAAAAAAACAACAAAGATATTTATAACATAACCACACTGCTCTGCACAAAAATCATTTTTGAGCCCCCACATTATAAACACATAATATCGCAATGCCCAAATTGTCAAAAATACGGCCACACGAGAAATTTTTGCACCAGAGATCTGATCTGCGTCAAATGCGCCGGTAAACACAAAACAATCGACTGCAAAATTGAAGCCAACGGTCAAATAAAATGTGCATTGTGCGGTGCTGCACACACTGCAAACTACAAAGGTTGTGAGATATACAAGGCACTGAAAATAAAAAGATTTCCATCCCTTAGAGAAAATAGCCACCAAGTCCCGGCTGAGACAGTAGCAGTAGCTCCAATCGATACTCAAAGCTTAAACAAAATTAGGACTGGTTTATCGTACGCTCAAGTAGGTAATGATAAGAATGACACCAATAATGGCGAAAGGAATAAGAAGGAACAACTCACGAATCCAACCAATGAATACGTAAGTAGACGCATTGACACAAATACTGATATTACTGAGATGAAAGACCTGATGAAACAACTGTTTCAACAAGTCACAAATATGATAAACGTCATAACAATCCTCATATCGAAGATGGACAAACAAAATGGAAACTAAATTAAGGATCATTACTTGGCATGCAAACGGATTAAAAAATCACTTGAATGAACTACAGCATTTACTACACAACAACTACACTGACATTGCTTTGATATCGGAAACACACTATACAAGTAGCCAGAACATGAACATACGTGGATACAAGATGTACCACACAAGCCATCCCGACGGTACAGGACACGGTGGGACTGCTATCATTATTAAACAAAACATTGAACATAACGTACTGCTTCCATTCCTTATACCATTCCTTAAACTTATATACATTCGACAAGCATACAAATCTTCAACTCATCCGGACCACTAAGAATAACAGCCGTGTACAGCCCACCAAAGCACAATATCTCACAGTCGCAATAGCTTGACTTCTTAAAAACTCTCGGTCAACGCTTTATAGCTGCAGGCGACTACAATGCGAAGGATACAGACTGGTGTTCCAGAATATCAACCAAGAAAGCTAAACATCTTAGTACCGGCGAACCCACGTATTGGCCAACAGACAAAAATAAAAAGCCAGACCTCATTGACTTTTATATACTCAAAGACATAGACTTAAATAAATGTATCATAACATCACGGCTGGAACTCTCGTCAGACCATACACCTATACTACTAGAACTTAATTCAATTAAAGTGAACACAACCAATTCTAAACTATTGCACAACAACAAAACTGACTGGGATACCTATCGCGACTACATTAACACAAACTTAAATACAAGCATTCCACTGAGATCACCCGACAACGTAGAATCAGCTATAGTCCACCTAAACGATACCATTGAGAAGGCAGTATTTCAAGCAACTCCGGACAAGATAATACACCATGTATAGCGATACGCACCCCCTACGCTTCGCAAATTGATATGTCACTCCCCAGCCAACTCGCCTAAAAAAAATATGCACAAAAAATACTCAAATGTATACAGCATGACATAAAGCCCAAAAAAGCACCCGGATATGACAAAATTGACGGAAAACTTTTAAGGGAACTACCACTTTAAGTAGTGGTATACATACGTAATATTTTCAACGCGACAATTAGATTAAATTACTTTCCTAAAGTATGGAAAGTGGCTGAAATCATTGCAATTCCAAAACCTGGTAAAGACGTATATAATCCAGCGTCATATAGACCAATTAGCTTACTTCCAGTGCTGTCAAAAATATTCGAGAAGCTCCTGTGCCAGCGACTCTTACCTCGTTATCGTGTGACTCATAAAATTTTAAACGATCTTGACGACAAAAAGTTCTGCATAGGAGTTTTTCTAGATGTAGAAAAGGCATTCGACAAAGTTTGGCACAAAGGACTAATCAGCGAATTGCGCAATATATTCGCGCATAACGTACTACAGATATTAGTACACTATATCACAGAAAGACATTTTTTCGTTAAGTACTCAGATGAATATTCCACATTAAGAAAAATCAAAACAGGCGTACCACAAGGAAGTGTACTAGGACCGTTATTATACACTATCTTTACAGCGGACATACCATCACCAAATGACGACGCTTTAATGATAGCCACATTTGCTGATGACACTATAATACTTAGCGCACATAGACAAGTAAACACAGCAACATCCAAACTGCAACAGCATCTGGATACTACCCTAAGATGGTTTGAAAAATAGAAAATAAAAGTAAATAATACCAAAACAGTACATGTTATATATACAACTAAAACTAAATTCACACCACCTCGTATAACGATTGACGGAGCTGACGTAAGAATTGAAAATGTAGTCAAATACCTAGGATTATATATTGACAACAAACTCAACTGGAAATACCATATACTTAAAAAGCGGAATCAAATCAAGCTGAGGATTGGTCAATTATATTGGCTGCTCAAATCAAAGTTAACATTAGAAAACAAAATACAGATCTACAAAGCCATTATAAGACCAATCTGGACGTACGGAGCACAAATCTGGGGAACGGCCAAAAAATCAAATACAGACATAATACAAAGACAACAGTCAAAAATCATTTGTATGATCACCAAGGCTGGGTGGTATATAACTAACGATGATCTGCATCGTGGTCTTAATATTCCAACAGTAACAGAGGAGATTACAAAAATAAGTCGTATCTACCAGACGAAGCTTATCCAACACTCAAATGTTTGTGTCAACCTACTACCAATACAGGAACTACAATGCAGAGGCAGGTTATAGAGGACAAGGCCAGTGGATCTGGTAGCATAAATTCTAAGCTAGATACAACACATATTGATATATATACCTCTTTCTTCTTTTTTCTTTTTGTTTAACGTTGTTTATTTATGCATTCTATATTTAATTTTATTTATGTTTATTTTACGTCATTTTATCTATAATTGTATTAATTTAATTTAAATTTATATTATTATTTTACTACTTTGGTTTTTTCCCCTACATCTTTACAAAATGAAAAACTTTTGTGATCTGCTCACATAAGTTAACTATAACCCTAAAATAACGTTTAAACCATGTACATACTAATATTCTTAATAAAAAATAAAGACATATGTACACGACATATGGGAAAGAAAAAGAAAATAAAATATTCAACTCTGCCTCTCTGAACAAAGCTGCGGAGAAATTGTCCAGCTGACTATATAGATTCCACTCATGGACCAGGCGCTGGAACATAGCCATAAAGTCTGAGAAATCAGTTCACTGCACCTTCAAATTAAGGCAAGGCGTCTGTCCGGTTGTGACTTACAACACAAGCATCATTCCGCAAATGGAGCAAATCTGGTATTTCGGTCTGATACTGGACAAGCGTCTTACGTGGCGTGCACACATTAAGGTAGTTACAACGCGCTGCTACCAAAAGATCAAGAAACAGGAGTGGTTCCGCCGCCATTCGAATAAGTTATCTTTAACTAATAAAAGGCTCATCTATTTGCAAGTAGTGGCACCTGCTTAGCGTTACGCCATACAAATTTGGGGCACTACTGCTGCCTACAACACCAGAAGAGTGCAGGCGTGTCAGAGCAAAGCTCTCAGAAGATTTACGGGCGCCCCTTCGTACGTCCGCAACACCACACTGCACAGGGATCTCTCCGGCCAACTGTTATGAAGGTGAATAATTCTCACAGCTGCCGCTATCACTACAGACTTTTATCGCACACAAATCCGCTGACGTCCTCCCTCACCCATATCTCAACAAGGCGTATACTGAAGAGGCTACACCCGCATGATCACCTAAGAAGGAATCAACCTTCTATGTCATTGCCTTTCCGGCGCAATTAGCATCATTTTTAATTTAGTCTAAGGCTAATTTTTTTTTCACGTCATTATTTTTTTTTTAATCCGACAAATATGTTATGCAGTTTTCTGCGATAAATGTTATACTCTAATTATAAAAAAAATAATAATAAAAAGCTAAATGTTTGTGCACAACTATCTCCGAAAGTTCTTACCGACTGCGCTGAATTTTTACAGAACATTTCTATTAGAATACGAGAACATTAGATTTATATTTATATTTATTTTTTTATATTTAACATGGAGTCATCGCATTATCGTTCTTTGTGTACCATTCGAGCGTTGGGGCGAAGTTTCGGAACAAAAACGAAGTATGTCGTTGTGGTTATATTGTGTGTGTGTTATATTTTAGCTGTTCTTACTTCCGTGTCAACTACATCTAATTTTCTTTTTTAAAAATATTTCCATGCATATTATTCCATTGCATATTATTGTTTATTTGTTTATTAAAATAATGCCTCGAAGAAGGTCCAACAAAAGTCATCGTACTTGGAGAGCGTTCAGAATGCAAGAAGCAATTTTAAATCAAACGGAAGAAGAAAGAAGGCGTACGGAAGGACTTGAGAATGCATCGTTGCGAGTACGGCGAAAGCATTCTACAGATTGAGAAACAGCAGATCAGAGTACTTAATATAATAATGTTAACAGATGGGTTATATTTTGCGGGATTACGTTCTTTCATTTCAGTACTTTGTGCCAAACCTTGTCAAAAGATTTTTCCACGTCCAAAAAGAGTCAAACACAAAATTTTTTATCGTCAATGTCGATTTGAATTTTATTCGTAACCCTGTGCAGTTGTATTATTGAGTGATTTCTTCGAAAACCATATTGGTGATTAAGAATGATGTGGCTGCATTCTAGTAATGGCAGGATAGACTCCTTCATAATATTTTCTCAGCGTTCAAGATGTTTCTTACATATTCAATAGCTTTCATAGGTCGTTTTCTTAGGAGCTTACCATTTATTTTGTCATAACCTGGG
This sequence comes from Cacoxenus indagator, assembly GCA_035041755.1. Classification (NCBI taxonomy): domain Eukaryota; kingdom Metazoa; phylum Arthropoda; class Insecta; order Diptera; family Drosophilidae; genus Cacoxenus; species Cacoxenus indagator. Next base: position 191,333 of record JAWNKX010000239.1, read on the forward strand.
GCCTACGTTCTGATCCTCTACTTATGTTCCATTGTATCTATGTTCAACTGTGGATCATCTGAGTGGTTGGTGAATCCAAAAACGCTTTCAAAGTAGTCAGATACAATTCAGCTTTGTTGAGGTTCGTCTGTTCCTATAATCAGTTTTTCACCTTTAGAGGAGCCTAATGATTACTTTAATTTGTCCATCCTCTGATAGCGTTTCAACCTTTTTAATATACTGTTTTTATTTAATAGTCATCGCAGTTGGGGTTGTGTGTAGTGTCCAGTTTTAGTGCTTGTTTTCTGGTATCGCTTATATGACTGCTTTCACAATGGTGTCATTCAGGAATACTATCGCTGACTCGATGTGGCCTTATAATTTAAGAGGAATGTTAGTCGTTAAATTAATGTCAATATATTCCTTATAAGTATGCCAGTCAGTTTTGTTGTTGTACAAAAGTCTGTTTGTATGTGTGGGCGTGGCGTGCGTTTAATTCTATAGGATTGTGTTTGTGTGATGAGATTGTGATGAGAGCTCAAACCATGATAAGATTTTACATTTCCGAATGTCCAAGTTTTTTGTTATGAAAAAATCTATCAAGACAAGTGTTCTATTCATGTCTGTTGACCACTAAGTTCGTTCTGTATTTATGTGTTTAGAGTTGGTTGACTGCATCGCATTGAGAAGATTTTTACCTTTTTTGTTCATTTGTCACGATCCCCACATAGCGTATTTCGCATTGTAATCATTGTTGAGGAAGTTAATGTATTCTATGTATGTAATATTATGTTTTGGTGGACTAAATACAGCAGACATTATCAGAGGTCCTATAAGATAGTTAATTTGACTGTTCGTTGCATGTATGTTTTTATGCTGCTAACGCTCAAGCTCACCTGGCTCTATGCGATGCTCAATCATGATGGCTGTTCCTCAGTGCCCTGTATTATCCGGGTGGTTTGTGGTATATAATTTGTACCCTCTAACTTGTATAAAGTCAAAGCTGTTGTAATGAAGAAATTTTTTTAGTTCGTAAATAGTTCCGTTTGCATTCCAAGTTACAATCTTTAATTTAGTTTCCATTTTGTTTGTCCATCTTCGATGTGAGCATTTTTATGACGTTTATCATATTTGTGACTTGTTGAAATATGTCTTTTATCTCGGCAATGTCAGTATTTGTGTCAATGCGGATATTCCGGTCTTATTTTTATTCAAGTTTTGAGTCTCGGTTGGAGCTGCTGCTACTGCCTCAGTCGGAACTTGGTGGATATTTTCCCTGAGGGAGGGAAATTTTTGGATTTTCAATGCCTCATACATCGCAACCTTTGTAGATTGCAGTATGTGCATCATCGCACAAGGCACATTTTATTTGACCGTTAACTTCAAGTTTTCGTTGTCGATTGTCTTGTGTTTACCGGCGCATTTCTGGTCCAAAAATTTGTGGTGTCATTTTTGACAACTTGAGAATTGCAATATTATGCGCTTATGGTGTGGGGGCTCAAAAATGATTTTTGTGAAGATTAGTATGGATATGTAATAAATGGCTTTGTTGTTTTTCAATTCAATAAAGAATAATGAAAACGGTTTCTTTGTGACTTTTCGTTGTACATTGTGGATGTTTACGACTTTATGACCTAGGTCAAGTTCATATTTTCTTTTGTTAATGTCAGTGGCGCGGTGCATATTCCTAAGCACTACTTTGAATCCAAGTTCTTCCTTCGGTTTGAACGTGTAGTATTTCGTTCTATGCTGTTGCAGAATCTTAATAACTGCAGAGTAAGTGGATGAATTTTTTTTTTTTTTGTATTCCCACCTTGTTATTCTGCAGTATTTTAATAATGTAAGTATGTTTAATTGTTTGCTCCTATTTCCCTTTAGACTGGACTCTTGTGTGTTGGCATTATTTAAGTTTCGTGTATCGTATTGCCTACTTGACGTTGTTGTTGTTGTAGTCACTGTGAACATAGAGAAGACAGATGATACAGCTAATCTTGTTGCCATGGTGGTTGATATAGTTTTTGACTGTGTTGTTGTGAACATTCCAGTAGAAGCCAGAGCGAGCGATAATGTAGTAGTTGATGTTGTTGTTGTTGGTGTTGTTGCTGGAAAAGTGCATAGAGGCGTCGACGGTGAGACACACTGTATGCTCGATGGAAGTGAATAGCTGGCCTCATAGTTACAGATTGAATTTAGAAAAGCGGGAAAGAATGACCTACTAATCGTTCGGCACAAGAGAAATAAGCGTTCCTCGCAGTCCTAGTTTTAATTTGTTACTCTTTTATTTTATTTATAATAATGAATATAAATATTCATAGGCGTCTTTGCGCTGTTATTTATTCACTGATTTAGTTTTTATCCACTCATGTTACACATTAACCGCTAATGTAGAACACTTGAAAAAACACATTTGTTCGCACCGAGGAATTGGAATTTTATTTTATATGAATGCACGCACGTATTTCTACGATCGGACCATGTGAAGAACCCATTAGAAGCACCATACAGTGGCCCGTATGAATTGAAGAGCCAAGCCGGTGACCGAGCATCAACAATACGCATCAACGAAAAGGATCAGAACATATCAATTAAGCGACTAAAACCTGCATATATTCTCAAGGACACTGACGAGGAGGAACCACTAATAAAAGCATAAGAGTCACCTTTGCTGATCATCATGCCCTCATCACTTAGGAGGAAAGTACTTCTGGCGATTTAACCACCACCTATCGGAAAATAGCGTTGGAAGATTTGGACTAGGAATGGACTAGGACAACCGACGTGAAAATAAATATCAGTGAGGTCAATAAATACCATAAATAAAAGAATAAAAGAACGTCTGATCCATATGATTTAATTTAAAAGTTCTGTCAATTGTAATTTACAGATTGAACATACGAATCGTTGCTATTGTCGTCTGCTGCCTTTGCTGTATGTTCGCTTTTTTATTTTATTCTTTGTTTTTCGTTCGCGCTTCAGGACTATTCTACAAAGTTCAAATTCTCGTTGGTTCAGATTGTTAAGTTGCGCAGTTCAATTTTTTCGAGAAACGTTGTGTGCTTGGGTTTTTTTTTTTTTTTGTTTACACAAAATAGCGGATTCGTCGCATAGAAAAAATTACAACGTCCGCACAGGAAAAGTGACGATGGGCTATCACTATGGAGGCTGTGGAAGCATCATCAAAGGGTGAACGATGAAATCAGACCACGCTGGACTCGACAATAATGACCACAACATGGCTGTCGACTCGGGCGATATGTACTTAGCAACCAAGATATTAATGAATGAACAATCGCCTATTGTTCGGGTTTGCGACGCTGAATGGCGTTATCGACTTGGTCGCGCATTGCTCGATTCATGCTCTGAAATAAACTTCGTTGCTGATGTACTAAGGTACACGGTACTTAAATTTCGAATATTGGTGAATTGGATTTAGAAATCAAACACTGCACGACGATTGTTGTCAAATTGGCACATTTCTAAACATCCAATTGGCCAAATTTCATATTCTGTAGAGGAAATTGTATGTCAAGTTGAAGGGCATATTAAAAGAACATCACTTCACTTCTCGTTCTGCATTGGCTTAAACGACATTTGTGGGAAAACGACTTGCGAAGTTCCAGCATAAAACGTCTGACGGAGCCTGGAGATACGTACCTACTGATTTTAACCCAGCGTAGGGCCAGTTTAAATTTCCACTCTATCGACAAATAATCAATTTTCTTAATCACAGCAAGCCCCGGAAATCCAACAAGATGGTGGAACCTTGTGGAGGCCCTCTGCTCCCAAAAGGAGTGAATAAGGATATAGATTTGATTTAAAGGCTTGACGAGACCGCCGTTCCTTAGAGAGGGAGCGGTAATGTGATCAGTTGCTGAGGACCATAACAAAGACATTAAATCAAGGCAAATGTGACATGAATGCTGAGAAATCAAGTTCTACTCAAAAGTAATTGATGTCGTCGCATGGATTAATCAATTGTACGTAAGGTTATTGAGATGCCAGACAGTGAACACTATATCACCATCGCCTCAAGAGTTTCGTCGAGCGCTCCATTGCGGTGCGGTGGACACTAATTTCTCCAGTGTCCACCGTATTCACTTTACTACCAATTGTTTCGCTCGATGTACAATAACCTAGAATAACCAACACTTAAACAATTTAAACGATCTTTAAGATGACTCCGCAAATATCTGCCCCTTTGTCTAACAGGTGAGCAATAGTTATAAATTGAAACACTACATATTTTTGATTAGCATATATAATACTACGCACAAAGTATGCTTAGCCGACTTAAGTCGAGCAGTTTAAGGACAAAGACTCGGGTATTGTAAGTTGTAAGTTATGCGCTCATTTAAGATGTTACTAACCTTGCTGCCTTTTAAATTATTTAGCTCTTGTTTCAAACTACCGAGTTTTATTTCTTGAGCTTTAAGTTCCCTCTGTTGGCGTGCGTGTTCCTTTTGTGATTTCTGTAATTTTTTCAGCTCTCGCTCCATCTCGTTTATTTTGCGCTCATATTCGTCCTTAACTTTTTTAATTTTTTCCGTCGGCTGATTACTGTTATTTGAGACTGGAAAAAGAAATCAAAAATTATGTGTAAATAAGGTTAACCTAAGCGAGTTAATATAATCGAGTAAGTAATTAAATCCAATTCTTATTCTTAACTCAACTTTAGCTTTCAATACTAGTAAATGTTTTTCGGAAAATGACATACAACAAAATTATGTCAATATATTATTTCCTTTGATGTGTCCTAAGTAATTTTCTCAATCGACCTTACTCTGTATCGTGAAGCTAATGAGAAATATATTTTTAGATGGTGTTTCGTTAAAGAAAAAAAAATTATCTAGAGTTATCAATGCTGCATTATCTAAAGAGTTTAGGCGATGTATGCATGCAAATATGATTCGCCAAATTAACGTCGATTACATTATCAGGTGTTTTAGTTAACTATATTTCTTTACAGCCCACTATATATCGCTGCAATTCGTTTTATTCGCCGCTAATTCATATTCATGAGATCAAAGAATTTATTATATAATAACACTAGCAGATACCCGGCGCGTTGCTGCCCCTTGACATGCTGTTGTCTAAGCCAAGATTCCCATTATTCTTCTGTTTCAATTTTTATTTTTTCGCTTTGCTTCGAATGTTTCTCTCCAATTGATGCTTTTTTTGGTGGCGTTATTTTGCAGTTTATTTAAAATTTAATTGAATGATTAATACGCCTTACATTTAATAAATTTACTTACGTCTTCTTCGTTACGTGTTCAAATTATTAAAGCGGTTTGTACTTAAGCTTTTTTATTTTTCTTTGACAGAGTTTCGATTTCTAATTTGACATACTTTTCAATGGCAAACTGATGAAGCAATATTAAAATCATACAAATACTCCAATTTATTTCTTATTTTTTTCCCGATTTTTGCGGTAAATTAACGCACGAAACTTCACAGGATTACGAGTTCTCATTCAACTTTATAGAATCTTATGAATTGTTCAAAGTAACGACAGTCTGTTCTATTTTGTGATCTAAATTGTGAGTAAAGTACGCTGTTTTCGTTTACTATATTACTGACTAATAAATACTAACAACACAAATTTGTTTCCTATTAATATTGTCAGATGCACAAAGGTCTGTAGGCAAAACAACGTGTGCGGGTAAAGCCAGTACTTCATAAAAAAATATCTCGCGTGCAACTAAGTGCGCATGCTAGAAAATAAACTCTATTGGAGTTTCTCTAGGCCTAAGTTAGACACAGTATATAGTATACCACTAATAAATAAACGAAGCTGCCTAGAGAAAAGAACCAAAATTACAAAGAGAAAGTCTAATACTAAGAATAATAAAGAGTATAATACTAATAACTATAATAATGATAACAATAATAATACAAACAATAATTATACTAACAATAAACTATCGAAGCTAACTGCCTAGACAACAAAGAACAAGAGAAAATTAAAACAGCAAAATACATCCCCTCCGTCTTAAGATCACAATTCGACTGAGTCGTGCGCTTGCTTGATTACATTTATTTTGACACAGCCTTGCGGCCGAAGCTATCGTTGATTCTTCTTTGGTGTCGCGACATTCGCAAATTTTGTGCATACTCGAGTAGATCGAACCTCATGTGTCATGACTCACGAGCGAGCCAACATGCCAACAACTGCGAGGACAGCGCAGTTTATCTCCGTTTTCGTTTTTCCTGTTTTTCTTTCTTTCCATCGCTGAGCAGCGCGCACCCAAAAAAAAAATTATACGTCTGCGGTATATTCCTTATCTGTTTCTCTTACATATTTTTCTTCTATCTCTGTTGTAGAACCCGCCATCACGGCGCAGAAATATTGTAAATTTTTACTGCCAATTCGCCCTTAGAAATTGCACTTAAAAAAATAAAAATAAAAAAAAACATCTTAATTGCCCTCTAGTTTCAGAATATGCTCATACAGTGATGAAAAATAATATAAACGTTTTGTTTTCTTTGTAACATTCAAATTTTCTTCTGTGAAATTAATTATGTTTTAAACCTTATAATTTTTATCTAATGCTTATCGTACTATGTTGTAAATAACAACAACAAAAATTAACATTCGTAAAATGCACATAACAAAAAAATGTATTGCATTTATTGGCCTTAGAAAAAAATATAAACAAAAGACTTGACTAGACTACTATGGAACATAAAATTTTTCTTGAATCGAAAGAAGTAGTTTATTGTAGTTTATTTTAATATTTTATTGTGCAACCACGATTTTTTAAAACTTCGGCCCACCTACGACCCATGGAATCAATCAGTTTGGCACAAATCGAGGGATCAATGGCATACCACTCTTCCTGCACTTTTTCCCACAAATCATCCTTGTTTTTGGACTTAAACCCACCAATATTTTTTTTTAATATCCCCAATAAGTGTTCTATGGGATTAAGGTCTGGTGACTGTAAAGGAAAGAAAGAAACTTAAAGAAACTTTGTTATCCTTAAACCATTTCTTTCCAAGTTGCGAAGTGTGTTTTGGGTCATTATCTGGTATAACTCGGTTTAACTCCTTTCTTATATTTTCCGATGAAAGGAATTGGTTTTTCTCTGAATTCCGAATTAACAGTCTGTCCAACTTTCCAGAAGTTGCTCGCTTTCTTGTTTTCCTTCCAAATGAATTGCGGAAAATCCGGAAAAAGACGAATTTTTTTCCTTCACTATATATGATTGATCAATAAGCGTTAACCAATGTTGACACTACATTATTTTGATACAGCAAAATAGTTACGAAAGCCTTAGCAACTGTTACAACAATATTCTTAGGCAATGTGCTTCATCACTAACCACCAAAAGCAGCACAAAAGAGATATATGTTTAACTCACCTATATTAGCAAGAACATCATCACGCTCCTTTTGTGTATTCGAAATTTTGCAATTTAAAATATTTAGTTTTTCTTCATAGTGTTGCCTCATTATTTGTATACGTTGCTGTGATAATTCAAGTTGTTCAATAAGCTTTGTCTTAATTTCGATATCCGAATTAATTTCATTAAGATCTTCCCGCATCTCATGAGCTGAAAAAAAAAATTATTCAAATTACTTGTGGTAAAGAGATCGAAAAGAGTTGCAATAACCTATGTTATTATTATATTATTATTATTATAAACAGGTAAAAACTTACAACCTAACTTATTAAATATAGCAATGGCATCTAGTGGACTTCAGCTATATGATACAATATTTAGATTTAAATAAATGTATATGTTGCTTAAATACTAACTGATGGTAGGCTATTATTAGTATTTTACATATGAAATAGTGGTTGGGTATAAGTATGTACAAATATTTAGTGAACATTTAAATAAGTAGTGTTTTTTTTATATAAACAAAATTATGTATTAACAGCGTTATATTAAATGGAACAAGTTGGCTTCTTTTAAGAAATATATAATATTTTCTGTTTTTTTTGGGATGGGTCTGACTATAATTCAGTGATATTGGTATGGCAAAGGATTCGGGACCGGATATTAGATAAGGTAGGGCATACATTAAATATGTGGTCTATGCTAATTTCCGCGTTAGTTTGGCAAAGATGGCGTCTGTTTGATTTGGAGGAATCGATGGAGTGTTGGTGTGTGATGGTTGTGTGACCTAACTGTAATATGATTTTCATTTGGTTGATCCTTGATTTTTGATATTGGTCTATGGATTTGGTAAATTGGTCTGCTGATTGTTTTTTATTGTTTATGTCGGCGTACCAGGTTGATGTTTGTCTATTGAGACTTTTTAATCTTAGGTTGCTTTTAAGGAGTTTGTTTATATCAGAGAAGTTAGCATTGTGCGTATATATTAATGGGTTTTTTGGTGCTGCCTTTGCTTCTTGATCCGCAGTTTCGTTACCTTTTATTCTTTTGTGTCCCGGAATCCAAAAAAGTATTAGTTTGGGGTAAAGTTCTAGTAAGAGGGATCTTATGGCTGATTCATAGTAGTTGTGATTTTCAATGTTTTTAATAGCTTGCAGAGCTGATACGGAGTCAGAATAGACTATAAAGTTGCCGTTTGTGCTTTTAATTAGGTTTATAGCTTCATATATAGCGATAATTTCAGCATTATAGATAGTGCAGTATGGGGGTAAAAGTCCAATTTTAAGTGGGCCCTCCTCGCTTGTTATAGCGAATGAGGTAGATTTGGATCCGTCGGTGTAAATAAAGCTGTAGTTACTGTATAAGTCTTTGATTTCTAAAAAAAAGTTTATTAAATATGGAGTAATTAGTGTCATTTTTGTTATACTGGCTGAGTTATTTTAAGATAGCATTTGTTGGTAGATGCCAGAATATTTGTTTTGTTGTTACGTTTTGAATGGGAATAACTGGAATATTGTATTTTTTACATAGTTTGATTGAATAGATAACAGACGGAATTTTTGGATTATTACTTATGTTTTTAAGTTTGGTGACTAATTTGTGTAGAGGGGATATATAGAGGAATAGTATGCATTTAATAAGTTTTGATGTGAGAAAGTCACGTCGTTCCGTAACAGAATTAATACCCAACTGCACAATCACAGAGCCCATCATGTCTAGACTTCGGCGTTTACAGACACATTCTGCACTGCCAACTACAAGTGTCTTATCGCACTGACTTAAGCTCTGATCATCTTCCCTTAATAACCTCTTTTAACACCTCTGCCAGATGTTTCCCTCAAGACACAAATTTGGAAAACTTCAGGACCATAGTAAACAATAACTATTATCCTGAAGTTTAATTGAGCTCTGAACAAGACCTTGACGACGCTTTTCAACCGTAAGATTTATGACGCTGCTGCTGAAGCTAATCGCCCTACGGAACTCCCGCCGCTACACTTCAATGCGTCATTCAAACTAAATGCAAGACTGAGACGCCTTCTTCTAAAGAAGCATAAACTTCGTAAAATTTTTCAACGTTCTCGTGACCCAGAAGACAAATCAAATTGGAATCACGCCATGGCCTCACTAGCCAGCGGACACAGCAATTTGATTATATGCTGGAAAACATGTCTACGCAGAGGGATGCTGAGTTCTGCTTATGGAAAGCCACACGCAACTACACGCGACATCCTATTAGGCAGTTGCTAATAAGAGATGAATGTGGAAGATGGTGCCGCTCTGAGGCTGAGCAAACCAACTCTTTTGCCGTACATTTAGAACGCCGATTTCAGCCACGAGACGTCTATTTTGTTAAAACAACTTCTTGACACTCGAAAATAACAGTTCTCTATATCTCTTCTTTCTCTATCTGCTTCCTTCGTAAAACTGTGCAACTTTTCGACAAATTATAAATTAAGTTAATAAAGCATAATCAGTAAAAAAAAACCATACACGTACTTTTTCTCTCGACTTAAAGTTGAAAATTAGTCATTTTTATGATAACAGAACAATTTCTTGACAAGCTGTATATTGGTTACATTTTACTTTTATATAAAAGTGATTGTATGAAAACTGCATGTAACGGTTTATTTTAGAGATTATTGCGTTTTTTTCAGTATTAAGTCTTTGCAAATCCCCTGCCTCACAAGCACAAAAATGTTCGTACATCTTTTTGGTTGCTTGTGCTATGCTTCTTCTTCATTTTTGTGTTTGTGTTTGTGAGTTGCTTACAAAACGTACTCTGTGTTCAGCTCTTAAAAAAGTATTGCGCTCTTCGTTCTGTTTTTTTTTTTTTATATGGTATTCACCAGAGAGAACTTATTCATATAGAGTTCCCATTTCTCCCTTAAAAAAATGGCCGGAGAGACTTTTAAGAAACGATTGGCTTATGTTAAATTTTAAGCAGTTGTACAGATTTCTTGTCTGTTCAACCATGTGGGGTAAAATATTCTGTTGGTTTGCTTAAGGTAAACAAGCAAATGGACGGACTGCCGTAAAAGGGGAAAATATTGAATGATAACAAAATTATAAAAACACAAGAAAGACATAATAAAAACAAAAATCAGAGACACTGTCTTCTTTCTTTGATTTTTTTTTTCAAATTTTTATTTGCAAGGTGTTCGAGAATATTAGGCAAATTGTGTGGAATTTTCTTTAATTTATGAAATTGTTCTTTAACAAACGAAATCGAGCCATGGTTGCCTTGTATTTTGCCTATATTCATTTATATGAACGAAATGAAAATACCAGGCGGCCAGCAAAAAAAGTAGGCATGATCACAAAGCAAAATCGTACAAAAATATTCCCAGTGCTACACACAATAAGAAACCAATACAATCTTATACACGCACTATACCTACATAACACACTCAAAATTATCACACTTTGTACGCAAGGTAGAAAAAGAAGACCAACACAACCTTATACACACACTATACTTACACAACACACTCAAACTTTTCACATTTCGCACGCAAGGGAGACAATAAAAACCAACACAATCCCATACACGTACCACACCTACACAACAAGGTCACCCACACAATGGCAAGTTTTGATTTTTGACTTCAACTTCTTGAAGACAATTTTCGGTTGTGGCAGAAACAAAATCCATTTCAATAGCAAGTATAGTGAATGCGCATTTATTGAACAGCCAAAGAAATCCAGGTGGAATTTCTAACTACCGTCGAGTTTTCATAGGTCAAACTTTTATAAGTCGAATATCTCCATGACTCGAATTGAGTGCGTTTATAGCGAAAAATCAATATAATATGTCTTCCATAACACGAATATCTTCATAATTTGAACTTTTGTTATGCATTATGTTGATTCAAGATTTGGGTGTTTGACTGTACGAGCAATACGCACAGTCCGCGAAGTTCGACGAGTCTCAATCGCGCAAAGCAAATTTCGTCACCCTTACTTCGTGTTGTGTTCTTTCCTCGATCGTCAATGAAGAAAAAGACAAATGGTCTAGACTTTGTTGTTGCGTGAGCGTAGCAAAAAAGAGGAATTTTTATTCCCGCACGCGCCCCACTTCACATCGTAGCCAACAAGTAAATTTTCGATTGCCAGGTCCCGAGCGCGTTTCGTTCTTCATTCCAAATTTGCCTGCACGCAAAAAGTATACATATTCATATACGCCTGCAAATTTTTTTTCTTTGTCTTCCCTTATGTTCGGCAAATAAGGAAAAAACAAATGTCACACGCTTTGTTGTTGCGTGTTCAAAGGCAAAATGTATTGTTTGTCTGTTTTCGCAGTAACGCAGGTGGTTTGATATCGTTTTCACATGGGATACTTGCAGTTGCTTGCTGTTTTTTCTGTATTATTATAATTATTTATTATTTATTCCTTAAAAGTCCCACCAAAACCAATACAAGTAGGTGGTGGGAATTGCACTAACAAAAATCATGTTCGTCATTCATAAAAAAATCGCGCCAAACCTATACATGTTCCTTTTTCGCTATCATATCATTCCCACAACAATATCAATAGAATCAAAATAAAAATGGGTGACGGCAATCAAAAACAAACAAAACAAAGGTGATATACAGAAATTCCTTTTCATGCTAATTCGCGCTAAGAACACAAAATGTAGGAAGACACATCAAGAAGGGGAAACAGTGCTTGCTTCGATTTCACAACAGGCACCCACATTCTAGAATTTCTGTTTGCCTGATTACTTCAGTTCAGTAGTTAGCACAATGAGTTTGCTACACAGCGACCTGCGCTGCTACTTCGATGTTAATAGCAGACAAATAACATAAGCCAATGTCTTCTTAATATTTGGAAAAAGCTCCAAAAGCTCGTGAGAGAAATATGAACTCTATATGAATAAGTTCTCTCTGGTTTTCATGATATATCTCTGAGTGTAAACAGCAAATGAGACAATTTTTTAGTGGTTTGCCTCTCTCTTACCCCAATCAGGGTGAATACCAGAGAGAACTTATTCATATAGAGTTCATATTTCTCTCACGAGCTTTTGGAGCTTTTTCCAAATATTAAGAAGACATTGGCTTATGTTATTTGTCTGCTATTAACATCGAAGTAGCAGCGCAGGTCGCTGTGTAGCAAACTCATTGTGCTAACTACTGAACTGAAGTAATCAGGCAAACAGAAATTCTAGAATGTGGGTGCCTGTTGTGAAATCGAAGCAAGCACTGTTTCCCCTTCTTGATGTGTCTTCCTACATTTTGTGTTCTTAGCGCGAATTAGCATGAAAAGGAATTTCTGTATATCACCTTTGTTTTGTTTGTTTTGATTGCCGTCACCCATTTTTATTTTGATTCTATTGATATTGTTGTGGGAATGATATGATAGCGAAAAAGGAACATGTATAGGTTTGGCGCGATTTTTTTATGAATGACGAACATGATTTTTGTTAGTGCAATTCCCACCACCTACTTGTATTGGTTTTGGTGGGACTTTTAAGGAATAAATAATAAATAATTATAATAATACAGAAAAAACAGCAAGCAACTGCAAGTATCCCATGTGAAAACGATATCAAACCACCTGCGTTACTGCGAAAACAGACAAACAATACATTTTGCCTTTGAACACGCAACAACAAAGCGTGTGACATTTGTTTTTTCCTTATTTGCCGAACATAAGGGAAGACAAAGAAAAAAAATTTGCAGGCGTATATGAATATGTATACTTTTTGCGTGCAGGCAAATTTGGAATGAAGAACGAAACGCGCTCGGGACCTGGCAATCGAAAATTTACTTGTTGGCTACGATGTGAAGTGGGGCGCGTGCGGGAATAAAAATTCCTCTTTTTTGCTACGCTCACGCAACAACAAAGTCTAGACCATTTGTCTTTTTCTTCATTGACGATCGAGGAAAGAACACAACACGAAGTAAGGGTGACGAAATTTGCTTTGCGCGATTGAGACTCGAACTTCGCGGACTGTGCGTATTGCTCGTACAGTCAAACACCCAAATCTTGAATCAACATAATGCATAACAAAAGTTCAAATTATGAAGATATTCGTGTTATGGAAGACATATTATATTGATTTTTCGCTATAAACGCACTCAATTCGAGTCATGGAGATATTCGACTTATAAAAGTTTGACCTATGAAAACTCGACGGTAGTTAGAAATTCCACCTGGGTTTCTTTGGCTGTTCAATAAATGCGCATTCACTATACTTGCTATTGAAATGGATTTTGTTTTCTGCCACAACCGAAAATTGTCTTCAAGAAGTTGAAGTCAAAAATCAAAACTTGCCATTGTGTGGGTGACCTTGTTGTGTAGGTGTGGTACGTGTATGGGATTGTGTTGGTTTTTATTGTCTCCCTTGCGTGCGAAATGTGAAAAGTTTGAGTGTGTTGTGTAAGTATAGTGTGTGTATAAGGTTGTGTTGGTCTTCTTTTTCTACCTTGCGTACAAAGTGTGATAATTTTGAGTGTGTTATGTAGGTATAGTGCGTGTATAAGATTGTATTGGTTTCTTATTGTGTGTAGCACTGGGAATATTTTTGTACGATTTTGCTTTGTGATCATGCCTACTTTTTTTGCTGGCCGCCTGGTATTTTCATTTCGTTCATATAAATGAATATAGGCAAAATACAAGGCAACCATGGCTCGATTTCGTTTGTTAAAGAACAATTTCATAAATTAAAGAAAATTCCACACAATTTGCCTAATATTCTCGAACACCTTGCAAATAAAAATTTGAAAAAAAAAATCAAAGAAAGAAGACAGTGTCTCTGATTTTTGTTTTTATTATGTCTTTCTTGTGTTTTTATAATTTTGTTATCATTCAATATTTTCCCCTTTTACGGCAGTCCGTCCATTTGCTTGTTTACCTTAAGCAAACCAACAGAATATTTTACCCCACATGGTTGAACAGACAAGAAATCTGTACAACTGCTTAAAATTTAACATAAGCCAATCGTTTCTTAAAAGTCTCTCCGGCCATTTTTTTAAGGGAGAAATGGGAACTCTATATGAATAAGTTCTCTCTGTCTATATGGATTAATACTCTTTGGTCAAGCGCATGTTTTGTTATTGCGTGCGTGTTGTGTGAAGCTGTTGATTTTCAGTATTTATCACTTGGACATTTTCTCACGAAGAGATAGAAGAGGGTCAAAGCAAAAAGAGGAATTTTTATTCCCGCATGTACCTTACTCCACATCGCAGTCGTCAGGTCAATTTTCCATTGTCATAACAAATGTATCAAGGTCGAGTTCCGAACGCATGCTTTGTTGTTGTGTTCAGATTTACGTGCACGCAAAAAATATATACATTTATACACGCAGGTATATCCTTTTTCTTTCTCTTCCCTTATGTTCGGCAAATAAGAAAAAAACAAATGTTACACGATTTGTTGTTGCGTGGCGAAGGCAAAATTTATTTCTTTGCCTTTCTTGATATTTGCATTAACCCAGCTTATTTGATTTCGTTTTCACATGGGACACGTAGTATCTTGATATTTTTTTGTTTGCCTGGTAGTAAAGGTAGAATTAGCATTATTCAAAATCGATTTTTCGACTTATATAGCGCAAAATACAGATATAAATGCATTTTAAATCAAGTAAAGTAATGTATTTCTTAAAAAAATTGCAACTACCTTTGCAACACCTTTTTTTTTGTTTTTGGGTGCGCCAAGGAGGTAGGAATCTTCATAGAAACTAACAGCCGGAACGAATAATGTTCCACATTCATTGAAAGTCCCACCAAAACCAATACAAATAGGTGGTGGCTATTGCAATAACAAAAATCATGTTCCCTTTCGCTATCATTCCCGCAACAATATCAATACAATCAAAATAAAAATGAATGACAGCAATTAAAACAAAAAAAACAAAGTTTGAAATACAGAAATTCCCTTTACGCTAATTCGCGCCAAGAACAAAAAATCGAGGAAGACACAGCATGAAGGGGAAACAGCGCTTGCTTCAATTTCGCAAGAGGCACCCACCTTCTACATTTCTGTTTGCCTGGTTAAGCGTCAAGTCGGCCAAGCAGAATGAGGGTGCTACACAGCGGTCTGCGCTGGTACTGAGATGTTAATAGCAGACAAATAACATAAGCTATTAGCTTCTGCCTCACAGATAAAAAAGTCAAAATATTAAGAGAGAAATGTAAACTCTATATGATTTAATTCTCTCTGTGTTTATACTCTTTGAACGGACCACATAAAAGAAATGGCAAAACAACGTTTGCCGGGGCCACTAGTACATTTGTTTTATTCAACAATTACCGAAACTTTTCCAAGGCCCTAAAGTATACCATTTTAATAACTTTTAGTTTACGCATCGGCTTATATGCCGGCTATACAATTGTGAAATCCTAAGTGGTCGCATGCAACTGAATCCAAAAAAAGGTATAAGTGGGAAATTGATAATCAATTTGTACATTCACTCTACTCACTTTTATCGTCCGATTCCGTATCAGTTTCTTCACTGTCACTAGAATCATTTAGTCCAGTCAAATCGTCCGATAAGCCAGGCAAAGACCGACACATCAGTTGTTCTCGTTCCCTCTGCAACCCTCGCTTAGCCAAGCTTATTAATTCATCTGGATCTACAATTTTAAAAAATCATCAGTTATCCGGATATTACACCACACAAGCAATTACCTTCGTATGTAATATTTTTTTTACTTGTGGGATAAGATGGGTTTCCTTGATATACGCATTTGTTTAGTTGTTGGTACATTTCCTCAGCTTCTATTAATTTAGATTGCAGCTTCTCAATTTCAAGTAAGTATCCCGAAATAAAATCTGAATCAGGCATTTCATAGTTTCCATGTAGAGTCCAACCGTGCATCTCCTTTTCTATTTGCAATTTCGTATTTCTTTCATTTAAAACGTCGACTGTTCCTTGTAAGGATTTTAATCGGTGTTGTAACCGCTTATTTTCATCTATTAGCATAGCATTCTCATGGAATGTGTCCGAGAAAGTTGAGTTTCCTTCAGAGTCAATAAGACGTTTACCCTGCAAGAATATATTAAACAACTCTATACAAAAACACTGGTTTCCATTCAACGAGATTAGATTCTGATCACGATGTTTTTTTCTTTTACTTTTCAACACGGTCAAATTAAAATAATGCATTAGTAATAAAACATAAAGAAACAAAACTAAATAAAGCAGCGATAATTACTTGTTTGTACTCCAAAAGTTCCAATTGTAGCGAAGCGATTTCACGGCGTAACTGAGATATTGTACGAGAACTTTGATCCTGATTTATTTGTACTTTGTTCTTAATATTTCTTGCTCTATTAGCATATTTTAGAGTATTCAAGGTTTCCATAAAATCACGATCACTAGGTGACACACAGGCAATCATTAGAGTTTGACTATTACCTCCTAATGAATCTTGAAGTAATCTAGTTAATTTAGAATCTCGATACGGAACATGTGTCGCCTTTTTGGATTTGTCGCCCAATGCGGAGATACAATTACCTAAAGCCAATAAACCGCAATTAATAGAAATACCTTCACGAGCACGATCGCCTGTAGCCAATGTACGTTTCAATCGCTCAGAGCCAGCTAAATCCACAAAATGAAACTTTGCAGTTAGAGTTTCAATATCATTGGCCTCCGCGTTATTTTCCTCTAAATTATTTTCTGTAAGGATCACTCTTTGCCGTCGTATAAATATCGTGAAAAGCGCATGTGATCTAGAAGATTGATCGTTCATTTTGGTTGAGGCTGTAGTACGAGCTAGCGCTCCTTGTTGTAAGTATCTATAAATTAAGGTATTAAATTTGCGCATTTTTTTCTGATTATTACCTAATTATTACTTTATTGCATCCTCAGGTCCATATATAGGTTTAATAGTCACGCCGGTTACTGAAATTTGACCACATTCATTTTCCTGAATTTTAAAAGTTTTGGTCTTGCTGTAAGGGTCTAACAAATCAACTATGTCCTCATTATACAATTCTATGAACTGTACAGCTAACGAAAACTGGATATTTTCTGCCAGTTCATTAGTTTTCAACGAGTCTATATTGTTTATGCCATCAAATAAGTGTTGTACGGATCGGGGTATAATTCCAATTTGATGGTCTAAAAGCGAGTGATCAAAACCAGTGCCCATTGTGTAGGTTTTGCCCGAGCCTGTCTGGCCGTACGCAAAAACAGTAGCATTGTAGCCGTGCAAAGCGCCTTCCACTAACCGTTTTACGGATTCAGAATATATTTCGCACTGGAATTTATAATATGTAACTAAATAAGGTAGTTCATACAACGGTAAAAATAAGTAATACTAACCTGATTAGAGTTGACATCATAGACGTAGTCAAAAGTAAAAGCTTTATCTGAACCCATAATTATCTGCGGCTCTCCAGGAGTTACGGTCGTACATATTCGACACATATCTATCATTTCTCTTGAGTTTTGTGGCCGTATTCTGAAAGTAGTTCAAATTTAAAATATATGTTTAATGTCTTGAGCGGCATTGTATAAGGAAAATAAAGGATGACTGTGTTTAAGTCCATTCTGACCTCGAATTTCAAAGAATTTGTTCTCATAATATATTTATTTTTTTTTCTTCCTTCATTAATCCATCAGGGAGCATAGGGCCACAATCTCTTCAATTTATTCATAATCGGTGGTGGTTTCGTTAATCAAAACTACCAGTCTATGTACCATAATAGATGGTTTTTGGGGCAGAGTCGGTGATTGGCCTGTTGCTGCAGTGTACAGCCAATGTGCCATCTGTGGGTTGGTAGACACAAGGCCTCTCCTTTCTATTATTTAATGGTCACCCTGACTTTACAACATGCCCAAATGTTTTTCGTTGGGCCACATTGTTGAGTTGAGGTGCTATTGCCGGTAGGAGGCGCCCGCCAACATGTGGTGTTTTATTAATTAATTATTAATTTAATTAATTCTTATTAATTATTATTAATTAATTAAATCGTTAAGTAATTAGGAAGGGATAAAAGTTAGCGAAAAATGCGATAGGAAAGGTTGGAGATAGTGCAAGGACCATGCCCGAAGTGGAAGTCAAACCCACGACCTCTAGGCTGGTAGTCTAACGCACTAACATCCAGGCTACCGCCGTCGGTGTGATAATTTAATTTATAATGGACATTAAAATGGGATTTAAGTGTTATGCATCCTTGCACAGTGATGAAAAACCCATTTAAATTTATGTTATCCGAAAACCCAAAGGTATTTAACCTCCGGCATCTAGAGGCAATTGGCCAAAAAGACCTTTCAAAACAAAGAAAACGTATTCTGGATTTTTTTTTGCAAAACAATACCAGCATTTAGCATGACCTTTTAGACAGGATTAAAGCTCAATTGACGTGATGGATGTTTCAATTAGTTTTGCTTTTGGTTCCGGGATATATGTCAAGGGTGTTTTAGCTGTGTAACGGTGTTTGTTTTGCTTGAAGGAATCTGAGAAGTTTGAGTCTTTTGAGCAATCATACCAGGCCTTGCTGAATGTATTGGCGATCTCCTTAGTCACAAGAGTTACCTGCTGTTGTTTCTATTGCATGTATGTGTGTGTTTTTTTGGATCGCTGTAAGGATATATACTTTATCCCAAAGCCTTTTTGTAGTTGAACTCGGGTTGGTTTCATTGGTAAAGTCTGCGAAAGCAGTTTTTTGGGCTCGCTTTGCTTCATACTTAAATTTGGCATTTGCTCTTTTATATTTTAGCATGTTCTCTGTGCTTAAATGTTTCCTGATATTATTTAGACATTTTACCTTTTCCCTTTTTAAGAACTCTAGTTCCTTACTCCACCAGTATGTTGTCTTTTTCGTAGCCCTTTTGGGATTTTTGGTTGGCCCTAATTATTTTAAGGAATTTGGCAGCTGCTTGATTTATGTTGTTTGTGATATTAATTTTTTGTGACTGTTCGTTGATGTTTTTCTGAAATTTTTCCCAGTTGGCTAGGTGCAGTTTGTATATATGTGTTTTGAAATCTACGTTATTTGGTACTTTAAGAAAGAGATTGATGTAAATTGGAAAGTGATCGCTTCCATATAAATTATCACAAATAGACCAGGAAGCATTAAGGTTAAATGGTGGTGAGCACATGTAGATATCTACGTTCGTAAAAGTGTTCATAGTTGTGTAGTATGTATGATCGGTATTGTTATGCACTTGAATGATTCGAAGTCATTTCCATAAAATTTCAATTTTGTTTTAACATTTGCTAAAGCTCTACTTGCCTTGTCTAGATCGATATCGCGTGTTTGCAAGATTTTGGATGCATAATTGATATCATTCAATATTTGATGCATGAACTCACACAGCAATACGAACTCGAAATTTAGCACTTTTGTTTTAATGCATTCTGCTTCGCTACGCTCATCCTTACTGGAACTCTTCAGTACTACTTCTGATAACGCCTTGATTATCGTATTAACTTTACTAAACCATCTAGTCGGATTTAATTTTTTTAGGGTTGTTTCTAATTCGCCAGTGAATTCCGACAGTATATCCCAACGCTTAGTTCTATTCCCGAAAAATCTATATGTCTTGCATAGTAATTAAAAAAATTTGTATTTCCACACAAATGCTAACGGCATCATTTATCACTAAATTCAAATTATGACTGGCGCAATGTACAACTCCACTGTTGTACTCCACTGTCTGTTTTTGAACACCATTATAAACAACACTCATCACAGTGGCTCCATCATAACCTTGATCCACACACTTTTTTTAATGAATATTTTTGTTAATAATAAATAATGCAGCCACCTGCCTAACTAAATCTGCTGCGCCATGCAGCCATCAAGCATAAAAACCTAAAAATACTTCTCTTACTTCTATATCGACCGGTAGTCCATTTTCCGATCTGGTTATTACTGCAAACCTCAAAACAATGATTAGCTGATCTAATTTCGATATATCATAGGTAGTGTCCATTATGATGGCGAAAAACGGCAATGCTCTAATTAGTTCTAGCGGATTATTTTCAAGTTTATTCCCTATCTCAATCATTTAATTTTGAATTGTTGGATTCAGATATCTTTTATATTCTAAAAACAAAAATACGTGATTTTAAAATGTTTTCGAATATAAACAATTAAACAAATAAACTAGAATAAAATGCTTACAAAATGTCTTTTAAGTGAAAATTATTACCTTTGGTCATATCCTACACTTGCCTCAAAATGTGATCATATTGGGCAACAAACTGTATAACGGACAGAAAATTGCCGTAGTATCCCTCCTCCTGACTTAAGTTCTTTCGATGTCCTCTGAAAGCCAATGAACTTTTTGTTAGGGTAACTATTATATCGAATAACCTTGTAAGAACCATTTTCCAAAATGATTCATCTTTACGAATTTCATTTTCAACTTCCTTGTCGATAGTATAATTATTTTTCTAAAGTTTATACACAGCTTATGCTGCTTTCAGTCCCGATTGCCCGTACACAATACTCTATTCCTTTGCAAAACGAAAAACCAGCAAGGTTGACAATATGCAGCTTCTAGAATCCTGGAATAGCACAACCAAAAACCATCGACTGATCCAGAAATTGAAACACAGTATTATGTTAAAAAGCACTTGTTTTTCTGGTGGAGACCTTTAGGAAAGGGTCCTGAAGGCTGTAAATGTTCCATATCAAGACTAAAACGTTTTTCTTTATCATTCAATATCTTATTCGTGAAGTTTCCCAAGTCAAAAGAAGTTTTATTTACATTTTCGAAAAGTGTAGTCGTCGATCGTTCTTTCCCTGTTTCGTATGCGACTCAGATGTCGTCGTCGACAAGATCGGTGTCAACATCGAGGCCGGGGGAATTTCTAAGTGCAATTATTGTCGGATCGCCTTCAATAGGCTTCTCAACATATACCACATTATTTGAGTCACTATCAACAGAAATGTTCTGGACGGAAGTGCTTGTAGAAGGTTGAGTAAAAAATTTGTCTATATTTTTCAACTATTGTTTACTCTCTTCTTTTTCCTGGCGTTGTTTTCGTTTAAACGCAGCACTAGGTTTTTTTGTCCATGATTTTAGTTTACTTGAACACTAGTTTACTTGAACACTAGTTTACTTTAACACTAATTTACTTTAACACTTTAACACAAAACAATAACACAAACAATAATCTTTGAGTTGACTTCTTACTGATTTGATTTTGATTAATGTCGAATACTGAAAAGTGGGGAGTACCTTGAAAATATGTGCGCCTGTCATAGCAAATGTAACTAGGGATGTGAACCAACCAGATGATTCGAGCAGTAACTTTCATTCATTGTGAATTCGTTTTGCTTATTACTTTTTTCTGATCAATCAGTATTTTTTATTTGTTAACAAAGAAATAAAAAGCAAATCTCAAGAAAATTTATGTGTTGATATTATTACTGTGTAAGTTACTCAAATAAATGAAGTAAAACTATTTAAAGGTACGGGATGAGCAGTGCCAGTCGCGCCGCGCCCTTCAAGGTTTGTTGGTCAGGGCCCAAAAGGTAAAAGTTAATTTTATTCAAATAGGATGTAACTTTTCGAACTTTGTTCATGGAGGCCGAGGACCCCTTGATCTTAGGGTCTGCCTCGCCTAGCATTTGTGTCGATCGGGGATTTGTGTATTCGAATTTCAAATCTACCACTTATTTATGGTATAACATCTCCTGATCGACCGGCTGTCGACTTAGTCAACACTGACGTGAGGAGAGAACAAAAGTATAACTATGTTGACTTAGCTACGTTTATTTCGAACAATCAGCCATTAATGACTGACGAGCAAAAAAGCATTTATGATCGAATTAGGCTAATTGTTCACTTGGCTTGATAAGCCATGATAAGCGATGCAAGATTTTCGTGCAGAACCTCGTGCTAGAAAACTGGATTGGGATGAGCCTCTTTCTTATGGTGGCGAGATTCGTAAAAGCGTAGCTTCGTGTGTCGCGAAACACCAACATCGACATCAATCATTGAACCATCATCATCTTACATCCGCATTTTACGTGTTCCGTCCTTTGTCTACCGCACTTTCAATAGAGTAGCGCCAGATTGTCAACTAACATACAACATGCATACAACGAGCATGCAAAGCCTCGCACCGTTCATACACAGAATGCAAATAGACACAACAATTATGGTGCTAAAAGTGGGTGGTAGATTGGCAAACGCAAGATTGGCATACGACGCTCAATTCCAAACGATTTTACCACGAGATCAGCAGTTTACGCAGTTATATGAGGAACTTTCGCACAAGTCTAATTTACACGCTGGAGCAAAGGTTTTGATTTATCTTTTGCGCGAAAAGATATGGGTCATGAATGCCAGAGAACTGATACGAAAGGTGGTACGCTCATGCACGCACTGTTTTCGCTACAAACCACAACTGATGCAACAAGTGATGGGAGATCTTCCGTGTGATAGGATGTATGGAGAGCGTGCATTTTTTAGTAACCGGTGTTGATTTTGGAGTCAATTTTCGTTCGTTTCGCTTGCAGGCAGTTTTTATTAAATTGGTTTCCAAACTTATAGCTAATGCCTTTATTTTATGTATTCGAAGGTTTATTTCGCGACGAGGGCCGCATCGTTTGTATTCTGACAACACTAAAAACTTCGTAGGCGTAGTGGCAAAGCTGACTGAGTTCATCGCTCCGGTCTTTAACGATGACGAGAGCGACCTCCTCAAATCCTACAGTGCAATTAAGGGTTTGCTTCATACCACCACGTGCGCCACACTTCGACGGCTTATGGGTGGCTTCCGTTAAATCGGCGAAAACTCTGATGTTGGAGAATCTCTCTGCGGCCCGAACTCAAGGCCCATCGCTCCGGTTTCTGATGATCCCAACGATGTGAATGCATTGTCGCCTACTCATTGGGTCATCGTTTTTGTCATCTCCAGACGAACTGCTTAACGTTCCGATAGAGGGTGACGAAAAGGTGAACTTTCGCATTGTCAGAGGGTGACGTTTTTGAAACAGCAATTCTGAAGAATGTGGTCTTGAGATTACATACACACGCTTCAGCAACATCTGCGCGGCAAACCATAAGCTGGTGCTGGTGGTGCCGGACACCTGGTAATTGTGCATGAGGATAATGCTCCACCTCTCGCGCTCCACCTCAGCATTCGAAGCTCACGAGAGTGACGGCAGCAATCCCATGCCGAGACGTCAGAGTGAGCGTGGATGATTTAAAAACCACCTACTGCACGCTGTGGAGGCCAATACAGAAGATAACGCCACTTCCAATCGACAGTTCTTGAAAGTTGATCCTTTCAACGGGGCGAGGATGTTGGAGGATAATGGATATGAATAAACAATTTTATTTATTTGTTCTTTAATTTATACGACTTTGAATTCATTTAATTATGCACCAATTTGAATTGTTATCGTTTACTTATGTAAAGTTTCTACAGTCAATTACTTATAGTGCAGGAAACATAGCCAATAATTAGCCGAAAGCTGGATGTTTGCAGGAAGCTTCTTTTTGTGGTTGTGAACAAAATCCCAAAAGTCCTAATAGATACGACTGCCGCAAAGGAGTTACGGGGTCCAAAGGTCACGAAAAACGGTTTTTTGAAAATATCTCGACAACGGTCACTTTTATCGATAAAATATCAAATTTGTAGCTTATAAAATTGTCTAAAAAAAGCATTATATTACTTTTTTTCATAAGACTAACGGTTTAAATTCGTAACACCGCCTTTGAAGTAAAGTACAAGATTCTTTTTTAAAAAAATTTAAATTTTCTAAAGAAAATGAAAAAATATTAATTTCATAGGTACTTTTCAGTCGCCCGTATTCCCGTTGGCGTTTATGTTGAAAAACGACTCAAAAACGACAAGTTGGTATTCCCGTTGTCGTTTTGGTCGTCGATCGACGATATTCGGTATTCTCTAACTTGAGACGAGTGTGAAATATTCGTATTCTGTTCCCAGCATTTGAGGGGGCGACGCTGAAGCGAGTATAGTGAAAATTAAGAAGTATGAAAATAACAACGTCGCGATAATTCGAAATTTTGGTTTCAGAAATGGAACAAAATCCTGAATATGCTAAGGTTTTTCGAAAGGGAATATATGTATATTAAATGTTTCTGGAAACAATTAGCAGAAAAATAAACTCGCATGGACCTCCAGTCCGTGATGGTAACAACTGGCACAAAGTAAATGCCTAATAAATGGTAAATAAATAAATGATACAACTAAACTTGCAAAATATTAATGAAGTAAAAATTAAAATTTAATAAATAAAAATTGAGATAAATTAATATTAAAGGTATGGAAGGACTTGAAATTTATTGTTAAAAAACCCGGTGACAAACAAATCTGAAGCCAGAGAAACAGGAAGAGGCGCCTATAAGCAAATTTCTTTGTCACCCTTGGAATAAGCGGTGGAAAATTTAATGCAATTAAAAAGAAATCCAATAGAAAATATTGCTGGATTCGATGAATCCTGGCGACTATTGACAAAGAGACGCCTAATATAAATTGTAAAAGTGGCGAAAATATAAATAAGGCGTCTGCTGTCCACAATTTCGATAATGACGAAATAACCACCACTCCAACAAGTTAATAAAGCCGCTGAAAAAGAAAGTATTACATTATTGCCAAAGGAAACTGAGGTGCAACAAGAAAACGGCAATTACTTGGCGTACATTAAGGGTAATTTAGATTAAATTACAGAAAGAGGTTGGAAATGAAGAGGAGCGCCTTGAAATTTATAGCCACTTTATGTTTTTTTATTCAAAATAATGAAATTATTTATAAAAATACGAAAAATAACAACCCAAATTAGAGCACCGCTGCCAACTTTTTGCTTTTGTGCTACTTTTCGACAACTTGTCGTCGTCGTCTCGTTGTACTTAGGGAATAAGTCCATTTCAATTTCAACCTCCATCTACTCTTTATCTTCTTATTCCATTTCACATACTTCCATAGTTTCAGTCAAACGCGATGGATCTATATCTTCAGAAGGCCCGTCGCTATTAACTTCATTAAACGTATCAGGTGGCACATTTAAACAATCATGACCATGGCAATTACCACAAACTGATGAGCAGTACAATCCAAATTTTCTGCAACCTCAGTTCAAGTTGTAACAAAAAATAGTGTTTAGTAGACTATCAGGTGAGGGTGGAAGAAGTGTTTTAACTGGCTCCAAAATTTTATGCTGTAATGTCCCAGTTTCGTTGCGTAGCAACATTTTGGCGGAAGAGAAGATAATTCTAAGGTTAAGCTGTGTTAATCTTGCAAATGTTAAGTATCTATGATTATCAATAGACACTTATTTTACTGGTGCTCTATACATAGCCAGCAAAAAAACGGATACCATTATTGAATTATTGCATCGGTTGAGCATCCTTTTTCAGTAAAAACATTGGCGTAATTAGTATAATTACGTATATATATATAAAGGTAAGGCAGTCTAGAAAATTGCAACTTCCGCATTCAAACTCCCTCCCACCACATAAACTATTATTAAAAGTCGGAACTCCTATAATGCTTTTAGAGAATATAAGCCCTCCTAACATGTGTAATGGCACAAGGTTACTTATTTATAAAAACCTGAAAGACAATTTGATTGTGACGTCCATCCTCACCGGTCCTGCAGGCGGTCAGCTGGCAAATGTCTCAAAGATTCCAATGATTCCCACGGATTTGCCAATATTTTTCAAACACCTGCAATTTACCGTGAAAATATCGTTTGCGATTACTATAAATGAATCAAGGGTCAAACAGGACGCTGTTGCTAGGTAATCTGTAACCTGTGGTATTTTCGCTTATAAATAAAGCTCATCGCACCACCTACCAACAGGGAAGGCCAGAACAACGTCTGCCGGCCCGCTAGTATATATATAGGGATGGAAATCAGTTCAAACCATTTTGCTAATTATGTGATCAAATTTGATGCATACATCCCACTGAGCATAGTTACTTTATAACGGTACTTTATTTTGTTTTAGTTTTTGTGCTTTTTCGGCAGAAATATTACTTGTGTATGCTTTGTTAAGTGACCACGTTTTTGCATCGGAAATAAATAGAAACGTAACTACATTTTGGCATAACTCTATATAAATTTAAATAAAAATTATAACATGTAAAACATAATTAATTTCACAGAAGAAAATTTGAATGATACAAAGAAAACAAGGCGTTTCTATTATTTTTTCCATTACTGTATATATATATATATATATATATATATATATAATGCTCCTTGCTCCTTCATCAACATAATTCAACGCCAATCGTTTTCCGTGAATACCTTAATCAATATTTTGTAAATCTCCATAATTAAATTAATCTCTATAAGTAAATTAATTTTTTTGAGGGAATCCCATAAGTTGTAATATCTTGTAGCAACAATAGAAGTTAATAGGCGTATTTAGTTTAGCTTAAGAACTCTGAAGGCATTTTAATCCATAGTCTGAAGCAAATGCATTTCATTTGGTAGAAGAAGTATCGTGAGTCATCACGGCATTTGCAATTCCGAATCTACAGAATGGCATAGAGCGTTATTCATAAAACGAAGTGCTTTTGATGGCCGATTTTGTGCTATGAGGAAAGTCGACACTTGTGGAACAAAACTTTTATGGAACAATTCTTTAAAGAGAAAAGATGTAATCCATAGTTTTTTTGAGTTTTTGTATTCCACTGGCAGATCAACATTTTTAAGTGCTCTTAGATTTTTTGATTTTTCAATCACAAGAGGAATTAACTTATGTGTTCCTTCAGCATTCGCACCTACCAACACAGTTATTTGTTTTTTTGGTAGTTTCCCTCCAGATGCATTATTTCAATTGAGGAAGCATAAGTTTTTTTGGACAACGTCTGCCTAAAAAGTGCGGTCTCGTCTACATTGTAAATTGGTTCATTTGTTGGACCGAGTTTAGCAATTTGTTTTCAAATGTGCTTTCAATGGTTCAACAGCATATTTATCAGCAGTTCGTTTTTCGCCACTTATACAGTGCCGAACTAAATTATTGGCACAGCAAACAATTTTAATTTCAGGACTGGTTTGGGATACCTAGTAAGATGATATTTGATAAAGAAAAAAATTTCTCAGGTAGAAGAATCAATTCCCAACCAAGCGCACATCATTTCATTTAAATACTTATTTTAATTAATTTATTAAATTTAAAAAACAAACGAAACTGCTCAATATCAATGAACAAAATTATTGGCACACTTAGCTAATCATGTGTTTTTTGTCCAAAATTTACCAATCTGGAAACTTTTTTTTTACGTAAAACAGTTATCTTAACAATACAAATTACAACTTTAATCCCATAATTTTGATTAACTTATAAAATTTTATTATATCCGAGCAAAATGAGCCCGAAACAAAAAGAAGCGACTGAATCTCAGCGTAAAATAATTTTATGTCCCCACAATCAAGGCAAATCATATGCTGAGATTGGTGAGATGATGGACAGAAGCCGTTACACAATTAGGAGCATTGTGCAGCGCTTTAAGGGGGCTTCATCATTGAAAAACGCAAAACACACAGGACGACCTAAAGCTTTGACTGAGCGTGAATGCAATAAAATCGTCAGGAAAATAAAAAAGGTTCCGAAATTGACATCAACACAGATTGCTGCTCAGGTGGAAGAAGAATTCGGGAAGGATATTCATCCAATAACGACCCGGAGAGTACTGCATGAGGCCGATTTTAATTGTCGAGTTGCGAGGCGTAAACCGCTTATAACAAAAGTGAACCAAAGGAGGCGTTTGGCATATGCTAAAGAATATTTTAAAAAACCCACAGACTTTTGGGACACTGTGCTCTTTTCTGACGAAAGCAAATTTAATACATTTCGCTCTGACGGCCGTCAAATGGTGTGGAGAAAACCAAACACTGAACTACAAAAAGAAAACCTCGCACTAACAGTTAAACATGTTGGTGGAGGAGTAATGGTGTGGGGTTGCATGTCCGCTGCGGGTGTTGGCGAGCTGGAATTTATTGACGGCATCATGGACAAAAAGTTGTACATGGACATTCTCAAGATAAATGTTAAAAAAAGCGCCGAAAAATTAAATTTACCAGCGTCGTTTACTTTTCAACACGACAATGATCCTAAACACACGGCTTATGATGTCCGTATGTGGTGCGTTAGCCATGTCAAACACACTTTGCCTCATCCGCCACAATCGCCAGACCTAAATCCAATCGAACATTTATGGGAATAGACGCATTAAAAAAAGAGCGATATCCACAAAAGCCGAGTTGAAAGCGGCACTTACCAAAGAGTGGAGCCTGATTAATCCAGAAGTGACCAAAAAATTAGTTTCTTCAATGCCAAAGCGGCTGGAAGCCGTCATTCAACAAAAAGGCTTAGCAACAAAATACTAATTTGCCGTTTTCTTACGTTTTTTTTTTTAATTTTTTATACGTTTTTAATGTAGTGTGCCAATAATTTTGTTCAGTGAAATTGAGCAGTTTTCTTATTATTTTAATTTTAATAAAATAATTAAAATAAGTATTTAATAGAAATGATGTGCGCTTGGTTGGGAATTGATCCTTCTACCTCAGAAATTTTTTTCTTTATCAAATATCACCTAAGTAGGTGTTCCAAACCAGGCCTGAAATTAAAATTGCTTGCTGTGCCAATAATTTAGTTCGGCACTGTAGCTAATAAACGAACACTATCTTTTTTTCCATTTGTGTAACCAACCTACGCTTGCATTGAAGTTCCCACCGTTCTTTCCTTTATATTTCTTATAAAACGCTTTTACCTTCTACTTTAACAAGGGTCCATTAATTGGCACATTTCTTCTGTATTGCTGTAGAAACCAACGGTACAAAATCTTTTCTGTGTTTGGATCCTTAGAATTTTGTAATTTACGAATTTTTCCAGGACAAGAAAAGGTTTAAGACATTCTTTCACTCATTTTATTGTTGTTGCGCCTTATATTGGTTACTGTTGATTTCGCGATTCCATAGCTCTTAGCACACTCTGTTGAACTGATTATTTATTTATTACATTATTTATTTGCTTAATTATCGCACTTTTTGACTCAAAGTCAATAATTTAAGTTTTTGACCTTTATTTAAGCCCATAATTGAATAAATTGAAAATTAATGTTCATAAATGTAGCTGCGGAAATTTCTAAAACTCACAGGCGACAGAACTAACGGTAAACTTTCTCGCTTTTTATGTTTTTGTCTGTGTTTCAAAAGAATAACACAAAAAGAAGAATGCTCAAAACTAATGTACATGGTTAAAAAATGGTCTTAAAAGAAAAGGTCAAGTTAAAGAGTCGTAAAATTCACTTCTCTTTAAGTTATAGGGTATGCAAGGGAAAAAAAGTGGTGTTCAAGCTACAGGGTAGTTCAAGTTATAGGGTGTTAAAGTTAAGGCGAGTCTACTGTACTAATAGTCTTAATAAGTAAAGGCACGATATTTAGGAAATAAGAAAAAAAATGTAAACTTTACGCATCTTAAAAACATATTTTCCCGTAGTAACTCATAATTCCATATATGCCTGGCCTGAGACTGCTATCATTATTAAACAAAACATTAAACATAACGTACTGCTTCCATTCCAAGAAACCTATATCCAGTCGACAAGCATACAAATCTTCGACTCATCCGGACCACTAAGAATAACAGCCGTATACAGCCCACCAAAGCACAATATCTCACAGTCGCAATACCTTGACTTCTTAAAAACTCTCGGACAACGCTTTATAGCTGCAGGCGACCACAATGCGAAGCATACAGACTTGGGCTCCAGAATATCAAACAAGAAAGGTAAAAACCTACAGGGTGCACTGCTGTTAGCAAAAGCTAAACATCTTTTTTTTTTTTTTTACATTGACATAGTAGGTACGCAATGACCACACACTGATCTCACATGGGGCAGGCCCAAGTGGCATCAAAATTCACCCTGTCATATAGACTGGGCTCAGCTGGTGTTAATTGCTAAGTTCTTTGGTGAACATGCGATACCAAAGCTAATGTCTACGTGTTAAATATTTGGCTACAGATAAAAACATCATCAGCCTCTAATAAACATGCAATATTAAACTAAATCTAAGACTTAATTTAGAATTCAATACCTAAAATGATATAGACAATTCAAACAAAAATTTAGATTACAAGTTTAGAAAGTAAGTTATGCATTAATTCAATTAAGCCAATAATGTAGAGGTGGAAATTTCAGAGTTTAGAAAATCACGGCCAAGCAAAGTCTCAACGAAAACAATAATGACAGAACTGATAGAAAAACTTCTAAGATAAAATGAAGAAAGTTTACACTTTAGCCTAGTCTTCTAATACTTTGAAAATGTAGTGGAAGAAGCAGAAGATGAAACTGAAGCAGTGACTGGTAAGGTTACCTGCGAAAGCCTAGTTTTTTTCTTAGGAATAAACTCATGGACCACCATATGTGCAGACCAGAAATTAGCGCCACAAATGACAGAAAATACTTCAATACCAACTGAAAGCTTGACAGAAGAGCCTTCTCTAGGGCTAGAAAAATTAAACTTATGAATATTAATATTCGAAGTGTTGCATGCTTTTGATGATATATAGCGTGCAACGTCGTCACAGGTTGTCTCCTTATCCAACCTGGAAATAAAAATATGTATACGAGGATCCAGCACCTTCAAAATACATGGCACTGGAGTAGAGGCAGTATTGGACTGTGAAGAACTCTTAGGGGGTGACAAAGTACGGGAGGAGTTAGAGACTTTAGTAGAAGATGAAGCAGAAGTTACAGTAGTAGGACAGGGAGTAGAGCAAGATGAACAATTAGTGGAGGGAAAGTTGAAAGCGACAGATGAAGTGGTAGTAGAGGGGATATTGGTAGAAGGAGCTACTGGAATTGGAGCGGGATGGGATGATTGGTTAGATATTGAAGAAAGTACAGAAGAATAAGTGAGTAAAGGGGAACAAGTTGGAGAAGTTGAAGCTGAAGTCACAGTAGTAAGACATGGAATAGAGGAAGTCGAACAAGTAGTGGAGGGAAAGTTAAAGGCGATAGATGAAGAAGTACTAGATGGGATAGTGGTTGACGGAGCTACCGGAATTTGAGCGGGATGGGACGATGGGGTGGATATGAAAGAAAGTACAGAAGAGTGACTGGGTAAAGGTTGGGAAGAAGAAGAACAAGTTGCAGAAGTTGAAGTTGAAGTCACAGAAGTAGGACAAGGAATCGAGGAGGAGGAACAAGTAGTGGATGGAAAGTTCAAAGCGACAGATGAGGAAATAGTAGAACAAGTTAGAGGGGATTGTGAAGAAGGGGGTTGAGGAGACGAAAAAGAAATAAGTGGCGCTGTGGTAGGCGGAAGATTATGAGGGGATAATGGCGGCAGTTGTACTGCATTAGCCGTTGGAGTCAAGTCGAAAGAGTACTCCAAAAACATTTTTGACCCAGCATCAAACTCTGAGGCTAGCTCAGTGAATAGTTTCTTAAGTTTTTGGTATTTAATTCGCATACGGTGGTACATCAATGAGAAGTCCCCCTGGCGATTGGAGCAGGTGGGGCACGACCACCTGATGCCACCACATGCAGGTTTAGCCGTACCGTAAAGTCGGTCATAGTCGCGACCAGTCAACCCAGCACAATTAAGGTGGGCGATGTTATCGCATATCCAACAAGAGACACCTCTAAGCTTATCACTATTAAAGTTGTGCTTGTTGACGCAAGCCCGAATACAGCAATTCATTTTGCGCGAAGTATAGATACAAGATATTAAATAAAATAAAAGCAAAATAAGATAAATAAGATAGGAAAAAAAATGAATAAATAAAATAAAAATAAGTGAAAAAGAAGTAAATAATAAAATAATAATAATAATAATAACAATAATAAAAAAAATAAAAAAAATTAAAAATTTAAAAAATAAAATAAAATTAAAAAAATAAAAGATAAAAAAATTTTAAGTTAGTAAAAATAAAATTAATAAATAAAATAATAACAATAAAATAAACTTGAGTGAAAATTTTTTTTTTAAATTTATTTTAAAAATTTGTTTGTTATTATCAACACACTGTGCAAAAAAAGCACAACGACTTAAGTCCGAATTTTGACGCTCTCAGAGATAGAATTGCAAAGAGAAAAGTAAGGTGAATAATAATATTTTCCCAGAGAAAAAAAAGGAAAAATACAGTTATTTAAAAATAATAACTACTGTATAGAGAGCAAGAAGGAAACAGAAAAAGACTAAAATAGCAAAAACTATTTTAAAGGGAGAGCAAAGCAGGAAAAAAAGAGATTGAACTCAATACACAGGAAGGGCAAATTTAAGCGTTGTACTTGCCAAAAATAATTAAACATTGATAAGTACAAAATTTATACGGGTGAAATGAGCCATACACCACAAATAAATTCACTTATAAATTCACTTAACACCGGAAAGAAAATAAATATTAGTAACGATAAACGACAATAGACAAATTAATTGCCAAATGCTAAATCTAAATCAAAATGCGGAGCAGAATCAAAACACGTCTGTTAAGCACAAGCTACTAACTACTTTTTGTACTCTTAGTACCGGCGAACCCACGTGTTAGCCAACAAAAATAAAAAGCCAGACCTCATTGACTTTTATATACTCAAAGACATAGACTTAAATAAATGTGTCATAACATCAAGACTGGAATTTAATTCAACTGAAGTGAACACAACCAAGTCCAAACTATGGCACAACAACTGACTGGGATACCTATCACGACTACATTAACACAAACTTAAATACAAGCATTCCACTAAGATCACCCGACAACGTAGAATCGGCTATTGTCCAACTAAACGATACCATTGGGAAGGCAGTATTGCAAGCAACTCCGGACAAGATAATACACCATGCAAAGCGATACACACCCCCTACGCTTCGCAAATTTATATGCACAAAACGAAAACTGAAAAAAGCATGGACCATTTGCAGATCCCCCGATGCGAAAAATAAATATAACAAGGCAACTAAAGAAATTAAAAAATATCTCTAAAATCAGAAAAATTATGAAATCACGAAGTATTTACAGAGGCTAACTCCGACAAGCTTTACCGACTACTCCCTGTGGAAAGCTACAAAAAAACTGACAAATAAAACAATACACTAGGCACCTATAAAAATGGACAATGGATCATGGGCAGTAACGAACCTAGACAAGGCGACAGTTCTAGCGAATTATTATGAAAAAATATTTGCTCATGAAACTATCAACGAAGATATCTGTCATATAAACTCGAGTCACTCCCCAGCCAACTCGCCTAAAAAAAATATGCACAAATGAAATACTCAAATTTATACAGCACGACATAAAGCCCAAAAAAGCACCCGGGTATGACAAAATTGACGGAAAACGTTTAAGGGAGCTACCACTTCAAGCAGTAATATTACATACGTAATATTTTCAACGCGATAATTAGATTAAATTACTTTCCTAAAGTATGGAAAGTGGCTGAAGTCATTGCAATTCCAAAACTTGGTAAAGACGTATATAATCCAGCATCATATAGACCAATTAGCTTACTTCCAGTGCTGTCAAGAATATTCGAGAAGCTCCTGTGCCAGCGACCTATTATAGAACGCAAACATATAATACCTGACTACCAATTTGGCTTTCGACGAAAACACTCGACCATACAACAAATCCATCGTGTGACTCATAAAATTTTAAACGATCTTGACAACAAAAAGTTCTGTATAGGAGTTTTTCTAGATGTAGAAAAGGCATTCGACAAAATTTGGCACAAAGGACTAATCAGGAAATTGCGCAATATATTTCCGCATAACGTACTACAGATATTAGTATACTATATCACAGAAAGACATTTTTTCGTTAAGTACTCAGATGAATATTCCACATTAAGAAAAATCAAAACAGCGTTCCACAAGGAAGTGTACTAGGACCGTTATTATACACTATCTTTACAGCGGACATACCATCACCAAATGACGACGCTTCAATGATAGCCACATTTGCTGATGACACTATAATACTTAGCGCACATATACAAGTAAACATAACAACATCCAAACTACAACAGCATCTGGATACTACCCTAAGGTGGTTCGAAAAGTGGCAAATAAAAGTAAATAATACCAAAACAGTACATGATATATATACAACTAAAACTAAATTCACACCACCTCGTATAACGATTGACGGAGCTGACGTAAAAATTGAAAATGTATGGGATCAAATCAAGCTGAGGATTAGTCAATTATATTGGCTGCTCAAATCAAAGTTAACATTAGAAAACAAAATACTGATCTACAAAGCCATTATAAGACCAATCTGGACGTACGGAGCACAAATCTGGGAAACGGCCAAAAAATCAAATACAGACATAATACAAAGACAACAATTAAAAATCATTCGTATGATTACCAAGTCTGGGTGGTATATAACTAACAATGATCTGCATCGTGATCTTAATATTCCAACAATAACAGAGGAGATTACAAAAATAAGTCGTATCTACCAGACCAAGCTTACCCAACACCCAAATGTTGGTGTCCAATACAGGAACTACAATGCAGACGCAGGTTACAGAGGACAAGGCCAGTGGATCTGGTTGAATAAATTCGAAGCTATATATATATATATCTCAATACCTCTTTCTTTTTTTTTTGTTTTTGCTTAATGTGTTTATTTTTGTATTTTATATTCTTATACAGCTGCCGCTATCACTACAGACTTTTGTCGCACCCAAATCCTCTAGCTTTCTCCCTCACCCGTATCTCAACAAGGCGTAGACTGAAGAGGCTGCACCCACATGATCTCCCTCTAAGAAGGATACAGCCTTCTATAATTAATTAAGTTAGTATAAGTCTAATTTTTTATTTTTATTGTCACGTCATTATTCTTTAAATCCGACAAATGTGTTATGCAGTTTACTGCGTTTAATGTTATAATTTAATTAAAAAAAAAAAAAAAAAAAATTGTATTAATTTAATTTAAATGTATATTATTTTTGTTGCTATTTTGATTTTTTTTTCTACATCCTTACAAAAATGAAAAACTCTTGTGATCTGCTCACATAAATTAGTTACAACCATAAAATAACGTTTAAACCATGCACTAATAGTCTTAATAAAAAATAAAGACATATGTACACGACATATGGGAAATATAAAAAAAAATATATATATATGCCTGGCTGATACCAGAATACACATCTATGGATAAAACAACTCAATAAATTGCCTTCCAACAATTGACTATGACAGTAACCACAATGCACAGTCGAAATCAAGGGGTCAAGAAATTTGAAATATATATATATATATATATATATATATATATATAATGCTCCTTGGTGACTCAAAACTTCCTTTTCTCACTAATTCGAGCCAAGAACATTAGGAATGGGTCACAGCAAGAAGAATTTTATCCCAAACGGCGGTTACTTCGATTTCGCAGCATGCAACCCCACCTTCTATTTTTCCGTTTGCCTGGTAATGCCAGACGCTTTATATCGGCATTATAATAAAACAAAATTCATTTAAATTTTCTATTTACATTTATTTATGTCAACTGAATATATACATACATATAAGATTAAAATAAGGCAGACAAATTGATGAATACAAAGAAAAACGATAATTTCGCATGAGAAGTCAAGTCAGCCAAATAAAACATACGTAGCGCGCTCACGCACATTTTGCAAACAACTCACAAACTGCGCTCTCACTGTATTCATAAGAGCTCAATCACTGCAAAAAACAAACACAAAAATGAATAGCACGAAACTTTTTGTTCTTGGTGTTGCAGTGGATTTGCAAAACTTAATACTGAGAAAAAAAATGTGCTTTAAAAAATAAAATATATATTTAGCCTTGGCACTCAGTGACTACGTAGCATTCTAGTTGTGAAAGATTGTTTAATATCGGATAATTACTTTCGGAGATTAGTCCTTGCATCAAAACAAACACTTCGTCTTTATAATATTAGCATAGAAGCTTCTGTGATTTAAAAACGAAAAACTTAGCCAAGTGATATTCCACGGTCGGCCTATTTTTTTACTATGGAGAGAGTTTTGCAGAGACCTAAACAAATAATAGTCAGAGGGTGCAAGGTCCGGGGTATATGGTGGATGCATCAAAACCTCCTAACCAAGCTCCGTCAATTTGTTCCGGGTCATCAAAGATATGTGTGGCCTATCATTGTCATGATAGAAGACAACTTCCTTTCTGTTGGCCAATTCTGGTCGCTCTTTCTTGATTGCTTCATTCAAACAGTAGAGTTGTGTACAGTAGAGGACCGAATTTACCGTTTCGCCATGTTCTAGCCGCTCATAATCCAATCCCACAAAACACTTAACATAACCTTGTTTGAAGTCGTTTGTGGAAGGTCACCGACCTTTGACCATGATCGCTTGCGTTGGATAATCTCGTATATTTTTTATCGCCTGTAATAATTCATTTCAAAAATTGTTCCTTTTCGTTACGATGGTTATTCGGTCAATTAAATTTCTTTGCGTTAATTCATGTGGCACTCAAACATCAAGCTTCTCTGAGTGCCTGCTCTTTTTATATGATTCCAAACTGTCATATGGTTGATGTTTAGTGCCTCCGCTATCTTCTGACAGCTTCCGTGTCGGCCTTGCTCCATTAGTAGAAAATTTCATCGACTTTTTCAGTGACAGGCCGACCAATGAGAGGTGCATCTTTTACTTCGAAATTTCCGGAACGGAACCTAGCAAACCACTCCTGGATCCACAAAGCATACTCTTCATAAACTGCAGAAATTTTTCGGCATGTTGTTGCATCGTTTTTCCCTTTTTTATAGTAAAAAAGTATCACATAGCGAATTTTTTTAGATATTTCACTCATATTCAAATCAGTATAACTTTTAAAACGAGCAACGAATTACACAGCTGTCTTCACAAAAAATTTAAGCTGAAATGTCACCTTTCAAACACATGTTCATTTGACCGATTAGATTAGGCCAGATTTATGGGCACCAACACCATCTAGCGGCAAAAACCGCAGAGACTTTTTATATGACCTATTATGTATGTGGGCATATATGGTGCCTATAGACTCCGAAGCCGATTTTGATGAATTTTCCAGGGAAACTCTAGAATAGTATGGACAGTAATCGATTAAAGTTTGCATATTGGAAAAGTCAGAAAAATACATCTAATTACATTAGCTTATGTTTCAAGCAAAGCTTTGTAACTTAAAGCAGTTAATTATTATAAAAACCAACAAAACACGAAGGCGTCGAAATAAATACAAAAACAAATAAACGATAGCATGTTGGTGACGCAAACTCATGTTTTTACCATACCAAAATACATTCAACGTGACTAAATAGGTTTTCACTTGCTTGTTCATTACTCTGGAGCAATGCTCGGGGTGCCTGCTGATAACTTATAAAAATAAAAATTCTTACCTAACTGCTACTCGCACGGAACAATCTTTATCACCGTAATCGCCATTCGCAGACATTTTTTAGTAGTTTGTTCAATTCACAGAGAAGCTGTTGGATTTTGATAGGGTTGAATTGTAACAGATGGACTAAGAAATAAAAAAATGAATTGACATTTGAAAAGGTCATTGCATCAAATATGTACTTACCTGTATACAAAAGAAGTGTGGTATATAGTTAATTTTTAAAACAAAAACTGCTGATACCTCTTTTAAGACAGTCTATATGCATATTATATGTGCTTAGTCGTATAATATCATTATCATAATCTGTACTCCGTAAATTTTTTATCACTTTACGCTTCAAATCCTCGCCAAGCCTCTGTCCAGATATGTTTGGCACGTTGGAGCTGGAACAAATATTCATTTTTATAGGACAACTACAGGAAAAATTAAAGTTTTTATAATCCTGCTAACATTATTTTGCCACTTTTCAGATTATAAGAGTATCCCCAATCTTTATATTTCCTTCTTTGTGAATCCTGTGGGCAGTATGATTGATAATAATTTAAATAAGGAAAATCAGCGGCCGTAACAATCGATCACATTCTAGAAAAAATATTCCCTTTTTTTTAAGGGCTAAAAACCAAGAGTATATATGGTATGAAGTTTCCATTCCTCTCTTACAACCTTTTTGGTAACACTATATTGCCGAGTACTGAACGCGCTGCACTGTATTTATTTTATATTTCTTATTGCGAACCTGTGCTCTGATGGTTGAAGTGTTATTGCTTTTTAATGTTTATTTTTAAAAGATTACCTCATTTTTTACCTTCAAAATTAATTTGTAATAAAAAATTATAATTAATTATAGTAATTAATTAATATAGATATATAGATAGTCTCCATTTGAAATGGGTGATGAGACTTGCAGGCCAAACATATGAGTGTCATTTGAAAGATTTGTGTTGTAACTACTCTCGCTAAAAAATTGATCTATATTCGATAATATTTGAAGAAGTCACAGCTTATTAATCATGGAAAGCAAAAGTGAGCATTTTAAGTATATTTTGCTATTTAATTTTGAAAAGGTGAGAAAAAGAGTGTGTGACGTATACCGGGAAGATGTCATTAGTGAGCGCCCATGTCAGCGCTGGTAAAATTTAAAGATGGAGCACGTACTGAACGGCCATTGGAGGCTAATAACGACCAAATAAAGGCAATGATCAATGAAAACCGCCGTTATTCAGCACAAGAGATTGCAGATTGGCTTAACGTATCACATACAATATTGAAAAGACAGCTGAAAAAACTTGGATACGTAAAAAAAACTTGATATTTAGGTTCCGCATGAGTTGAAAAAAATATATCTGACTGAGCGTATCAATCAGAGAGAACTTATTCATATAGAGGTTACATTTCTCTCTTAAAAAATGGCCGGAGAGACTCTTCAGACACGATTAGAATCCGACACTGATTCTGTACATCAACATTATTGTTGGCTGTTCAAATTATTCAGCGTAACACATTGCTGTTAGGTTGCTTGGGTTTGCATAAACAAATTGGGCGGGAGTATGATATTCAAAGACAATAAATACACAAGAAAGACATAATAAAAACAAAAATTTCGTTCAATGTTTTTTATTTACAAGGTTCAAGAATATTAAGCAAATTGTGTGGAGTTTTCTTTAATTTATGAATTATGAAATTTGACAAACGAAATCGAGCCATAGCCGCCTTGTATTTTTCCTATATTCATTTATATGAACGAAATGAAAATACCAAGCGGCTAGCAAAAAAGAAGACATGAAAAAGCAAAATCGTACAAAAATATTCCCACACAATAAGAAACCAATCTTATACACGCACTATACCTACACAACACACTCAAAATTATCACACTTTGCACGCAAGGGCAAAAAAGAAAACCAACACAATCTCATACACGCACTATACCTACACAACACACTCAAAATTATCACACTTTGCACGCAAGGGCAAAAAAGAAAACCAACACAATCTCATACACGTAGCACACCTATACAACAAGGTTACCCACACAATGGCAAGTTTTGATTTTTGACTTCAACTTCTTGATGACAATTTTTGGTTGTGGCAGAAATCAAAATCCATTTCAAGAGCAAGTACAGTGAATGCGGATTTATTGAACAGCCAAAGAAACCCAAGTGGAATTTCTAACTACCGTCGAGTTTTCATAGGTCAAACTTTTATAAGTCGAATATCTCCATGACTCGAATTGAGTGCGTTTATAGCGAAAAATCAATAGTATTCTATTCTTTCCATAACTCGAATATCCCCATATTTTGAAATTTTGTTATGCATTATGGTGATTCAAGATTTGGCAGTTGACTGTACGAGCAATACGCACAGTCCGCGAAGTTCGAGTCTCAGTCGCGCAAAGCAAATTTCGTCACCCTTACTTTGTGTTGTGTTCTTTCCTCCTCTTTCCTTGTGATCGGCAATGAAGAAAAAAACAAAAAAACAAACAAAAAAATAAAAATCTAGACTTTGTTGTTGCGTGATCGTAGCAAAAAGGAGGAATTTTTATTCCCGCACGCGCCCCACTTCACAACACAGTCCACAAGTCAATTTTCGATTGTGGTACCAAATTTGTCACAGGTCAGGTCTCGAACGCGTTTCGTTATTCAGTTTAAATTTGGGTGCACGCTAAAAGTATACATATTCACTCACGCAGGAATATCTCCTTTCTTTGTCTTCCCTTATGTTCGGCAAATAAGGAAAAAACAAATGTCACACGCTTTGTTGTTGCGTGTTCAAAGGCAAAATGTATTGTTTGTCTGTTTTCGCAGTAGCGCAGCTGGTTTGATATCGTTTTCACATGGGATACTTGCAGTTGCTTGATGTTTTTTCTGTTTGCTAGTCAAGGTAGAATTAGCTATATTCAACTTCGAGTTTTATATACATATATACATAGCGCAAAAATAGGTATAATAAGGAAGGCGGATATTACAAGAACAAATATAATGTCCCCCATTCATCAAAAGTCCCGCCAAAACCAATACATGTGGGTGGTGGGAAATGCAATAGCAAAAATCATGTTCCTCATTCATTAAAAAATCGCGCCAAACCAATATATGCATATTGATGAATAAACCAAAGAGCGATAATTTCAAAGGGGTCAAGTCAGTCAATAAAAAATACGCGCGTTAGCAGAATGACGTTGCTAAACAGCGGCTGCGCTGCTACTTCGATGTTAATAACAGAGAAGTAAAATATTCCCATAGGTTCTATTTATTTGAAAAAAGCTCAAAAAGCTTTTGAGAGAAATGTAACCTCTATATAAATAAATACTCTTTGGTATCAATATTCATTGCTCAAACGTCAATGAAAGGCAAGCAGGCATGTTGATATGAACTCGTGTTTTCGGATGTATGAGAAATGTATAAGTAAGGGTCAAGTGGGATATCGCCGGCAAAGGTTTTATATTTCTGATTTGGTTTTGCAAGTCAAGAGTATACAAAATAAAAGGAATTGGCGAGTTCACAGTACCCTGTTGCAGACCATTTCATATTTTTAAATTTTTATTGCTGTTTGTGTGTCGTGCATTGTTTCGGAGATATCATGTTGTGGATGAGTACTAATAAATGAATGGAGAATTTGTACTTTATTAGTTTAACTATGACCCCTTTAATCTATATGCTGTCGAAAGCCTTCTCAAGATCTATTAGGCATGCACGTGTGTGTAGAGATTCCATTGGATATCTGACAGAAGCACAATTGCATGGGTAGTGCAGTGTTTGTATTTAAACCCAAACTGGTGATAATTTATAAGATGATATTTTGATAGCCAAACCAATTTGCGAGTACATTATCTGTGAATGTGGTTACCGATTGTTTCTATGTCTTGTAGTCGGATTTTACTTCTAAAAACCGAAACATTGTTCAACATATCTGTAGAAGAGGTAAGCGGTATGTTTTTAAGATGCGTAAAGTTTACATTTTTTTTCTTATTTCCTAAATATCGTGTACATATGCCTTTACTTATTAAGACTATTAGTACAGTAGACTCGCCTTAACTTTAACACCCTATAACTTGAACTACCCTGTACCTTGAACACCACTTTTTTCCATTGCATACCCTATAACTTAAACAGAAGTGAATTTTACGACTCGTTAACTTGAACTTTTCTTTTAAGACCATTTTTTATCCATGTACATTAGTTTTGAGCATTCTTCTTTTTGTGTTATTCTTTTGAAACACAGACAACAACATAAAAAGCGAGAAAGTTTACCGTTAGTTCTGTCGCCTGTGAGTTTGAAAAATTTCCGTAGCTACATTTATCAACATTAATTTTCAATTTATTCAATTATGGGCTTAAATAAAGGTCAAAAACTTAAATTATTGACTTTGAGTCAAAAAGTGCGATAATTAAGCAAATAAATAATGTAATAAATAAATAATCAGTTCAACAGAGTGTGCTAAGAGCTATAGAATCGCGAAATCAACAGTAACCAATATAAGGCGCAACAACAATAAAATGAGTGAAAGAATGTCTTAAACCTTTTCTTGTCCTGGAAAAATTCGTAAATTACAAAATTCTAAGGATCCAAAAACAGAAAAGATTTTGTACCGTTGGTTTCTACAGCAATACAGAAGAAATGTGCCAATTAATGGACCCTTGTTAAAGTAGAAGGTAAAAGCGTTTTATAAGAAATATAAAGGAAAGAACGGTGGGAACTTCAATGCAAGCGTAGGTTGGTTACACAAATGGAAAAAAAAAGATATGGTGTTCGTTTATTAGCTATAAGTGGCAAAAAACGTACTGCTGATAAATATGCTGTTGAACCATTGAAAGCACATTTGAAAACAAATTGCTAAACTCGGTCCAACAAATGAACCAATTTACAATGTAGACGAGACCGCACTTTTTAGGCAGACGTTGTCCAAAAAAACTTATGCTTCCTCGATTGAAATAATGCATCTGGAGGGAAACTACCAAAAAAACAAATAACTGTGTTGGTAGTTGCGAATGCTGAAGGAACACATAAGTTAATTCCTC
Source organism: Cacoxenus indagator (assembly GCA_035041755.1). Taxonomy (NCBI): domain Eukaryota; kingdom Metazoa; phylum Arthropoda; class Insecta; order Diptera; family Drosophilidae; genus Cacoxenus; species Cacoxenus indagator. The sequence continues at coordinate 233,959 of JAWNKX010000239.1, forward strand.
TTGTGATTGAAAAATCAAAAAATCTAAGAGCACTTAAAAATGTTGATCTGCCAGTGGAATACAAAAACTCAAAAAAACTATGGATTACATCTTTTCTCTTTAAAGAATTGTTCCATAAAAGTTTTGTTCCACAAGTGTCGACTTTCCTCATAGCACAAAATCGGCCATCAAAAGCACTTCGTATTATGAATAACGCTCTATGCCATTCTGTAGATTCGGAATTGCAAATTCCGTGATGACTCACGATACTTCTTCTACCAAATGAAATGCATTTGCTTCAGACTATGGATTAAAATGCCTTCAGAGTTCTTAAGCTAAACTAAATACGCCTATTAACTTCTATTGTTGCTACAAGATATTACAACTTATGGGATTCCCTGAAAAAAATTAATTTACTTATGGAGATTAATTTAATTATGGAGATTTACAAAATATTGATCAAGGTATTCACGGAAAACGATTGGCATTGAATTATGTTGAATCTACAGTGATGGAAAAAATAATAGAAACTCCTTGTTTTATTGGTAAAATTCAAATTGTCTTCTGTTAAAATTTGTTCTTATTGTTATAATTTGTATTTAATGCTTATTGAATGTTGTAAATAACAACAAAAAATTTACATTCGTAAAATTCATATAACAAAAAAATAAATTTCATTTATTGGCCTTGGAAAAAGGAACATAAATTTTTTCTTGAATCTAAAGAATAAAATATCGTTTAGTTTCGCATTTTCCTTTACCACGATTTTTTAAAACTTCGGCGCATCTGCGACCGATGTAATCCACCAGTTTGGCACAAATCGCGGGATCAATGGCGTACCACTCTGCCTGCACTTTTTCCCATAAATCGTCATTGTTTTTATACTTAAACCCATCAATCTCTTTTTAATATCCACCATAGGTGTTCTTTGGTTTTAAATAGCCTATATACAGTCGACAAACATACAAATCTTCGACTCATCCGGATCAATAAGAAAACATCCGCGTACAGCCCACTAAAACACAATATTTCACAGTCGCAATATCTGGACTTTATAAAAACTCTCGGACAACGCTTTATAGCTGCAGGCGACTACAATGCGAAGGATACAGACTGGTGTTCCAGAATATCAATCAAGAAAGCTAAACATCTTAGTACCGGCGAACCCACGTATTGGCCAACAGACAAAAATAAAAAGCCAGACCTCATTGACTTTTATATACTCAAAGACATAGTCTTAAATCAAGGCTGGAACTCTCGTCAGACCATACACCTATACTACTAGAACTTAATTCAATTGAAGTGAACACAACCAATTCTAAACTATTGCACAACAACAAAACTGACTGGGATACCTATCGCGACTACATTAACACAAACTTAAATACAAGCATTCCACTGAGATCACCCGACAACGTTGAATCACCTATAGTCCACCTAAACTATACCATTGAGAAGGCAGTATTGCAAGCAACTCCGGACAAGATGATACACCATGTAAAGCGATACACACCCCCTACGCTTCGCAAATTGATATGTCACTCCCCAGCCAACGCTTCGCAAATTGATATGTCACTCCCCAGCCAACTCGCCTAAAAAAAACATGCACAAAATAAATACTCAAATGTATACAGCACGACATAAAGCCCAAAAAAGCACCCGGATATGACAAAAATGACGGAAAACTTTTAAGGGAGCTACCACTTTAAGTAGTGGTATACATACGTAATATTTTCAACGCGACAATTAGATTAGATGGTAAAGATGTATATAATCCAGTATCATATAGACCAATTAGCTTACTTCCAGTACTGTCAAAAATATTCGAGAAGCTCCTGTGCCAGCGACTCTTACCTATTATAGAGCGCAAACATATAATACCTGACCACCAATTTGGCTTTCGACGAAAACACTCGACCATACAAAAAGTCCATCGTGTGACTCATAAAATTTTAAACGATCTTGACGACAAAAAGTTCTGCATAGGAGTTTTTCTAGATGTAGAAAAGGCATTCGACAAAGTTTGGCACAAAGGACTAATCAGCCAATTGCGCAAAATATTCCCGCATAACGTACTACAGGTATTAGTACACTATATCACAGAAAGACATTTTTTCGTTAAGTACTCAGATGAATATTCCACATTAAGAAAAATCATAACAGGCGTACCACAAGGAAGTGTACTAGGACCGTTATTATACACTATCTTTACAGCGGACATACCATCACCAAATGACGACGCTTCAATGATAGCCACATTTGCTGATGACACTATAATACTTAGCGAACATAGACAAGTAAACACAGCAACATCCAAACTGCAACAGCATCTGGATACTACTCTAAGGTGGTTTGAAAAGCAGAAAATAAAAGTAAATAATACCAAAACAGTACATGTTATATATACAACTAAAACTAAATTCACACCACCTCGTATAACGATTGACGGAGCTGACGTAAAAATTGAAAATGTAGTCAAATACCTAGGATTATATATTGACAACAAACTCAACTGTAAATACCATATACTTAAAAAACGGGATCAAATCAAGCTGAGAATTAGTCAATTATATCTAATGTTAAAAAATTAACATTAGAAAACAAAATACCAATCTACAATGCCATTATAAGACCAATCTGGACGTACGGAGCACAAATTTGGGGAACGGCCAAAAAGTCAAATACAGACATAATACAAAGACAACAATCAAAAATCATTCGTATGATCACCAAGGCTGGGTGGTATATAACTAACGATGATCTGCATCGTGGTCTTAATATTCCAACAGTAACAGAGGAGATTACAAAAATAAGTCGTATCTACCAGACGAAGCTTACCCAACACCCAAATGTTGGTGTCAACCTACTACCAATACAGAACCTTCAACGCAGACGCAGGTTACAGAGGACAAGGCCAGTGGATCTGGTAGAATAAATTCTAAGCTATATACAACACATATATTAATACCTCTGTTTCTTTTTTCTTTTCTTTCTCTTTTTTTTCTCTAATGTTGTTTATTTTTGTATTTTATATTTTATTTTATTTATGTTTCTTTTACTTTATTTTGCTTTAAAATTGTATTAATTTAATTTAAAATTATATTATTTTTTGTTACTATTTTCGTTTTTCCCCCAACATCTTTACAAAATTGGAAAACTTTTGTGATCTGCTCACATCAGTTAGCTATAACCCTAAAATAACGTTTAAACAATGTACTAATAGTCTTAATAAAAAGTAAAGACAAATGTACTAGGACTTTTCATAGACAACAAATTAAATTGGAAACACCATATACAGAAAAAGCGCGAACAAATAAAATTGTAGACTAGACAGCTTTATTGGCTCCTTAACCCTAGATCTAATCTATCGCTAGAAAATAAGCTTTTGATATACAAAGCAATAATCAAACCCAATTGGACATACGGTGCGCAAATATGGGGAACATCCAAAAAATCAAATGTCGCTATAATCCAAAGACAGCAGTCACGAATATTAAGAATAATCACCAGAGTAGGATGGTACATCACAAACGCCGACTTACACCACGACCTCAAAATTCCTACAGTAGCAGAGGAAATAACTAGAAAAAGTCGGATTTATCAAACAAAGCTAGCGCAACACATGAACGTCAATGTCAGCTTATTTTCGAAAAAAGAATCACAGTGTTGGCGACGTTTAAAAAGGACAAGACCAGTTGATCTGGTAAACTCACTTAAAATAATTAATTATTAAAACTACTTCACTACATTATATAACTTCTATGAACTGCTCATAGAAGCTAAATACACCTATACTCGTCATTTAAACAATATATCATCATCATGTATCATCAATCATCGCACTGACTGGGAAACTTACAGAGATTATATTAAGCGATCGCTGCCGCTAAACATTTCAATTACAACTAATAGCGATATAGAATTCTCTTCAATGATGTAATCGAGAAAGCTGCACTACAGTCGACTTCTACACTTACGACCACAGAGCGCAATGCTTTTACTCCACCTTCTCTCCGACGGCTTATCAACAGAAAGAGAAAACTTAAGAAAATTTGGCCAACAATCAGAGCCCCATCTACTAAAAAAGACTACAACAAAGCGACCAAGGAACTGAAAAATATTTAATCGAACAAAAACGAGAACAACTAGAAAAGTATCTCCAAAACTTAAACCAGAAAAGATGCTCGGACAAGACATTTCATCAACCACCATTGAAAATGGACGTCGGGACATGGGCTAGAAGAGACATTGAGCTACAACATTAGCCAATTATTACGAGACCGTTTTTGCGGAGAATGATACTACCACTGATGACTCTCAACCTCCTCTGAACGGAGGTAGTTCAACTGTAGCACTAAAGAAGATCCCTACGAAAGAAATAATTGTAACTAAAAAATACAATATTAAACATAAAAAAGCCCCCGGACTATTACTGAAAGACTGTCCTGTGGAGGCACTAGACTACATACGAAATCTATTTAACGCGGTATTAAGACTAAAACATTTCCCCAGTGCATGGAAAGTTGCCGAGATAATATGTATTTCTAAACTTGGGAAAGACTACAAAAAAGCTTCCTCCTACAGACCCCGCGCTATCAAAAATTTTTTAAAAACTTCTACATCACATGATCACCAAGGCTGGGTGGTATATAACTAACAATGATCTGCATCGTGATCTTAATATTCCAACAGTAACAGAGGAGATTACAAAAATAAGTCGTATCTACCAGACCAAGCTTACCCAACACCCAAATGTTGGTGTCAACCTACTACCAATACAGGAACTACAATGCAGACGCAGGTTACAGAGGACAAGGCCAGTGGATCTGGTTGAATAAATTCGAAATTATATATATATATATCTCAATACCACTTTTTTTTCTTTGTTTTTGTTTAATGTGTTTATTTTTGTATTTTATATTTTTATTACATTTATGTTTACTTTACTATATTTTGCTCTATAATTGTATTAATTTAATTTAAATGTATATTCTTTTTGTTACTATTTTGATTTTTTTCCCCTACATCCTTACAAAAATAAAAAACTTTTGTGATCTGCTCACATAAATTAGTTACAACCCAGAAATAACTTTTAAACCATGTACTAATAGTCTTAATAAAACATAAAGACATATGTACACGACATATGGGAAATAAAAAAAATAAAAATAAAAAAAAAAACTTCTACGTGAGAGACTTCTCGTTCTTCTAAGACGTAATCAAAAAATACCCGACCACCAATTTAGACTCCGACGTAATCATTCTACGACTCAACAGATTCACCGCGTAATCCACAAAATACTTAACGATATAGATGACAACAAATTCTGTATTGGACTATTCCTAGATGTCGAGACAGCCTTTGATAAAGTTTGGCACAAAGGCCTAATACATAAGATCCACTCGATTTTCCCGACCAATTTGACTCAAATTCTGTCAAGCTATATAGAAGGCAGATACTTTTATGTTAAGTATAAAAACGAATACTCTAATGAATACGAATACCCGGTAAGCACAGGAGTTCCCCAAGGAAGCGTTCTTGGGCCACTCCTTTACACTATTTTCACCGCAGGCCTACCTCAACCAACACAGGACTCTACAATGATAGTTACATTTGCAGACGACAGCATTCTTCTATCCGCCCATAAAAGCATAAAAGCAGCAACATCCACTCTACAAAAAAACCTAAATATAACCCTAGAGTGGTTTCGGAAATGGAAAATAAAAATTAACAACAGCAAAACAGTCCAAGTAATTTTCACTACCAAAACAAAATGTAGACCAGTTCACCTAATATATGACGGAAGAGATATAACAATCGGAAACGAAGCTAAGTACCTCGGAACTTACCTTGACAGCAAGCTGACATGGAAATGCCACATTTATAAAATACGAAACCTAATGAAACTTAAAATAAATAAATTGCACTGGTTGTTAAACAAAAATTCGAAAGTATCACTGAACAACAAACTATTAATATATAAAACAATCATCAAACCTATCTGGACGTATGGAGCGCAAATATGGGGGTCTGCGAAAAGATCAAATCTACAATTAATACAAAGCCAACAATCGAAAATTCTACGTAAAATTACAAACGCTGACTGGTATATCACTCATTTCGAAATACACAGACTTGCAGATTTCCACAGTGGCTGAAGAAATAACTAGTTTAAGTAGGAGATACCAAACGAAAATAAGCCAACATACTAACAACGAGGTGAATGCACTGCCTATGCGCGAGCTCCAGCAAAGACGTAGACTTCGACGGTCAAAGCCTGTCGACCTAATCTAAAATAAAACATAAATCATTGTATCAATAGTATAAGCAGGCGTTTATATGTATATATTTAGCATTAGAACTACTCAATAATTATCACAACAAACATTATTCTAAAGCCACATGTATTTTATCTCCGCTTATATAGAGTAACCACATAACCTTTACTGTCACCCCTCTATACATTTTCATTTCAAGAGATAAAAAAAATAAAAAATAAAATAAAAAACAGATATTTTATCTCCAGATTAGCGAGATAAACCAGCGTATAAGGAATATAGCAGCTAACCCACCTCAGATAGAAGTGTACGATGACACAGAATTAATTGAGGGTGTCAAATACGACGAGTCATTGGACATAATAGTCTCTCCCGGAATACGAAGGGAAACAGGAGTCTTGGAGACAAGCGGCGCACACCTCTTATAGATTGTTTGAAAAGTAAGCTGGTAGTTCTAAACATTACCAGGCAGTTGCGATAATTAGGAACAAGGTAACGGTCTTGGCAGACTCGGTATTGTCGTCTTTCAATACCCCACTAAATATCAAGGCAATAATTACCCGCCTTCATTTTACTTACGCCGGCAAACGGCGAATTCATTTAATAGAGATGGAAATATCAACCCTGCGACAGGGCAACATGACAATTTTACAGTTTTACGAGGAGGTCGAAAGAAAGCTAACTCTACTGACCAACAACAGTATAATGACTCATGACGGAGCAGTGGCGTTATTTTAGAACGAAAAATATAGGATATACGCATTGCGTGTGTTCATCTCAGGTGCGAGAAAGGTACTAAGTGACATCCTATTTGCAACTCGCCCGGGTGATCACCCGGCAGCACTTGCTTTGGCCCAAGAAGTGGAGTCGAACCATCGCGATACCGGTTTGCTACTAATTACGCAAGGAGCTTAGAGGACAGAACAGAAACAGAAGGGTAAAGGGAAGAATAGTGAAAGGAACCAACAGAGTAGCAATATCGATCCCCAGTACAATCACCAAGGGGAAAACTGTTACTTGAGAAGGCGCGAGCAGAAACCCGATAGGAGCCAGAAGAAGCTAGACAAGCCGATGGATGTGGATCCAGGTTCTTGGCAAATGCGTTAAAGAACGGAATATAGCCCACAGAACTCGGGACAGAGGCATACTGCCCCCTGTAATCAGAATCGTTATCTGGGGCAAAGTTTTAAAAGGGCTAAGGAGCCCGACAGACGCACGGATCACAATTCCAGAAAATAAACTACTTGGCACCTGAAGCCCCTCCTCAGGAGTACCGAGAGGGGGACTACAGGGAGATGGTTGAGACGGCAGTCGCCGAAGGAGACGGAGAATAACTATGTCAAACAATCTCGCTTTTTCAAGCAGGAAGCTGAATATCTCTGGTTTATTGTGTCAAAGGAAGATGAAGGCCATTAGGAATTCGTTGAGCACTCCACATTGTTCGGAGTAAGGTAAGGAGTAAAGGGGGTAAACGCACACCAGTCAAAAAGAATAAAAATTAAATTTGGGGAAGATGTCATGCTTCGCTATTCCGACTTTAAGAAGACGTTCGATCTAACGACTGATGCCTCTTCGGAAGGTTTGGGGGCGGTACTGTCCCAAGACGGTAAGCCAATCACAATGATATCGAGAACGTTGAAGGATGGGGAGTTGCACTATGCCGTTGGTTGCAAAAGAACTGTTAGCAGTAGTATGGGCATTGAAAAATCTCAGACATTATCTCTAAGGGGCAAAAGACCTGATCTTTTTACGGAGCACCAGCCGCTCACATTTGCGGTGTCGGTTAAAAACCCAAATGCAAAAATAAAGCGGTGGAAGGTTTTCATTGGGGAGCATAATGCTAAGGTTTTCTACAAGCCGGGTAGGAAAAATCATCAAAACATCCATACGCTGGAAAATGAGGTAGAGTCGGACGCTGCAACAATTCACAGTGAAGTGTCCCTGACATACACCATCCAAAAGACGGACAAATCGGTGAACTGTTTCCGAAACCAGATATAGAGACCAGATATTAGAAGAAGAACAACGTGACTCAGTCCGGAACTTTGTAAGGTTTGGGGAAAAGGCTCGACACATTATTTGCTTCACAGACGAAAGGGGTCATAAATCCGGGATTGGAAACGCTATTCATTGTGACTTACCGGTTTGGGCGCACATACAACATAGCATTTTCCGGCCACACCATTTTGGTTCACTGAAAATCTTGTGACTGATGTGGTCAATATAGGGGAACAAAAGAAGATAACCACAGCAGACCATAACCGGGCTCACAGAGGAATTTTTTTTTCCCAAGATGACAAGAGTAGTCAATGAGGTTGTAGCGAATTGCGGGGTTTGTACGAGAGCAAAATATGATCGGCACCCAAAGAAACAAATATTAGGAGATTGCCCGTACCATCATACGCTGGCGAAATGCTGCATATAGACATTTTCTCAACAGACAGTGCACACTTTTTGACTTGTGTCGACAAATTCTCGAAGTTTGCCCTTGTTCAACCGATACCTTCGAGGACAATAGTAGATGTTGCAATCCTCAGCTGTTAAACTTTTACCCGAGTACAAGAACGATTTTCTGCGATAACGAGCCATCGTTAAACACAGAGACTATAGCAAGCCTCTTTTCGAATCTATGGCATTCAGGTAGCAAATGCTCCGCCGCTGCAATCCTCCAGCTGTTAAACTTTTACCCGAGTACAAGAACGATTTTCTGCGATAACGAGCCATCGTTAAACACAGAGACTATAGCAAGCCTCTTTTCGAATCTAGGGCATTCAGGTAGCAAATGTTCCGCCGCTGCATAGAACGTCTAATGGGCGAGTTGAAAGATTCTACGGAACCCTCATGGATATTGCTCGGTGCCTTAAACTAGAAAGAAAGATCGATAACACTATCAATTTGATTCTACAGGCAATAATAGAGTACAACAGAAGTGTACACTCTGTCAACGGTAAAATGCCAATAGACATAATTCATTTGGCACCCAGAGATTCAGGAGGAGATAACGAGGAAAATTGAGAAGGCTCAAGAGACCCAGTTGACTAGATTCAATGAATCCAGACAAAATAGTTTTTCGTCCCGGAGAAAAGGTGTCGGTTAAAACCAACAGAAGGTTGGGAAACAAGGTGACTCCCCTATGTGTCGAAGAAACTGTCGACGCCGACTGAGGGACAACTGTCCTCATTAAGGGGAGGGTGGTCTATAAGGACAATTAACGGTAAAATTATTTTCCTTTTTCACGCACGTTTTCATATAATTCTTGCAGGGATTTGCCGACAATATTTCTATTGACGACTACGACGACGGCGAGATTGACTGACTTTATGTATTTAAGTTACATCTCCATCATGGACGGAGACCATGTACTGTGAACTGAATTTGGATATTTACGGCACACCATGAACCTGACGACATACATGCAAATTACGATCGAAACAATAGCTTTGACGGACAAGTTTCCAGAATCATATGTGAGAAAACTGCTGGAGGCGGACATAACACACATCCACACATTCTTGAAGACGGCAGAATTCACCATAGACAGGCCAGTAGCATCAAACTTTTGGGAACAATCCTGAAGGTGGTTGCGGGGACACTGGACTTCGACGACTTCGAACTGGTAAAGTACAAACAAAACCAGTTCATCGACCCAGAATATAGGCAAATAGTTATTAACACACAAGTTGAAGAAAGAATTAACGAATTATCAGGAAGAGAAAACATATTGATTAAAGAGACAAAAAAGAAACAAGTATACACTGAACATTTGTATGAAGTGCTATTAGCACGAAATAGAATTTCAATAATCGAACTGGTAAATTTACTGCAAAAATTGGCGCAATAAATTTAATAATACTAGATAGTAGTGACATTAAAAACTTAGTGGATAAGCATTTTACAGGAATTAGTTTAATGGGCCTAATGGAAACTTCTCATGTAAAAGTTGTGCAAGATAGGGATGTACAGCACTTTGTAATAAAATATCCTAAGCCTAAGATAGTATGTAAGAAGATTATTGTTTTCCCTGTTTCTCATAATGAAAATATAGTCAACCTAGCCGACAACGACAACATTGCGGAATGCAACAGGCAGTTATTGGCCATCGGAGATTGCAGCCATACTATTACATCAACTTTTTGCAAGCAACTCCCGAAAGCAACGTGCGCTCAATAACTTCACTCAGGAAAAGTTTCACTCTGCAGTACCCTACCAAATGATGATGCTGTCATCGTCATCAGTGGCAACGCGGTAACTGTAAAGGAAGGCGATGGTACGGAAAAGGTTGTCCCGGCACTTTCGAACGCGAGTTTCGTGTTAACGATTCCATGTATGTCAACCAAAATAACATGGTGAAAAAGATGCCCGGCATTTTGGCCTCAGCACTGCTGAACATAACCAGCGGTTATGTGCTACACCCTGGTCAAGCTCACCCAAGTCTGGAAGAAAAGAAGTCAGTGACGCCTCCTTCGAGTGGTAATCGACGAGTTGAAGAGAACCGACGTGTCGACCACAGCAACAATATGCTCAGCAAATGGGAAAACACTGAGTCGGCAAGAAGCGAAACGAAGTAGCTGATTGCGCGTCTGGCGTACGTCCGGCGAACCGAACTCGAACCTGACACCGCGTATGCAACAGCACCGCGGAGGACCAACGTCGGCATTCTTAGGACTAACGGCGAACTGAACTTGACACAGCACATTCAGGAGCACTGCACCGCTACACCTTTTCTCCTAATTAATTCTGGACATTTCTGTTTAAATGCATCATTAAGTTTTATAACAGAAGACTTAATTCGGAGGTTTTTGTTGTGTTATTCGGTAAAAGGTAAAAAAAAAAAAAAAAAAAAACATAAAAAAAACTATTTCTTTGTAATCCCATCAAACAGACAGCAACATCACAACCCTTTTTTGATGGATTACGGCTTTCGAAATGCTTTCAGTTTGTGTTTTTTCTCCATGATCTCGTCCATTTGACATTGTTATATACAACCCATTTTTCGTCCCCAGTAATGATGCGCTTCAAAAATGGATAATTTTCGTGATGTTTGAGAATCGAATCACAGACGTAACCGCGACATCACAATTTTCTGTCCGTGAAAACATGGCGAACCCATATATCGAGCTTCGAGGTTGAACCTAGCCTTTTCAAGTGGTCATAAACAGTTGCATATGATAAATATAACCTCTCACCGATCTTACGTGTTGTTGTCCGTCGGTTTGCATTAACTAATGCCTTATTGTGTCTTTATCAGCCTCAACAGCAATTTCGCAAACCAGATCTGGCACTGGCGGACTGTTAATACACCTTCTCGACACACATCGGTTAATTTCTTTCTGCCTTGAATAGCATTTTTATCTTTTCTAAGGTAAAAAAGTAAAATATGGTGAAAATGTTGTTTTTTGCTAGAATCAAAGGCTTTGATATAGCAACTCTCAAAACATAAAAAGATTATACGGCTTGTGAGTTTGGTGTGAAAAAATACCATTAAGCCCTCTGTCGGGAAAAAAACAAATTACTTTCCACCACCTAATAAAAAGTGCTGACATGAAAGTTTTACAATACAGGTTTTGCATTTAAGAGCTGTCACTTAAGGAACGAACTCTGCACATTACTTAGCAGTGCTGATGAATACCCACTCAAGTCAATTTCGGCATTGATGATTTGTGAGGAGGTGCCAGTTCGATAGAACAGCTTTATGAGTTGAAGACTCAATTGGGGGCTCTTTTGAATAACGAAAGGTTCGTCGAGCTTCATAAATGGCGTACCAGTTGCTCTTCTGTTTTAGGTGAAGCTGGCGAGTTTGGAAACCTGCTTATAAATGTATGAGAGTGTTCGACAACTTTTGGAATCAACTGGGAAATAAGACAGGAAGGACAGTTACCATTTTAAAAATATAAATATACTAGCAGGGGCGCAGCTTGGAATTTCTGTAGAATGAAGATATGAATGGCAAATTAAAATGTTTTTAGTCACTTTGAGCGATTTTTGGTTGGGCAAAACTTATGAGTTCGTTTTACCAACATGTTCTTGTATGTCATATAAATAAGTACGTTATTTTCCCCAAATATTTAGATTACTAGCAGGTACAGAAGATTCGGCGTCCATTACGGACAAATAAAAAAACATAGAAACATACTTCAAATTTTATATATATAGAACATAGATTATAATATGCTTTCAAAATTCAAGTTGTATATTTGTTTTTCGATTTATACAGGCTTTTAAGTTATAATTGAAGCTTAATAAGGGTAAGCTACAAGCTTAAATTTTCTAACTTAATACTAATTGCAGTGAAGCAAGTAAGTAAACGCAAAGACTATAAAAGATCGCCCAGAATTTGTTATTGGGTCTCAAAAGTTTCGAAAGAGCGCATTGTCTAACCTATACAATTTCATAGCCTTTGACATTTGACACAAGAAAACAACACAAAATAAAGCAGCGCATCAAACAAAATAAATTAATGAATAATATTATAGTAGACAAAACAAAGCGCATCAAACAAAAATTAATGAATAATATTATAGTACACAACTCTGATACTTATTTTAAAACTTGATTCCTACCTACCTACTTGTGTTCAGAAATTTCACTTGAACAGTGTGCTTAAGCCGGCCACAGACTACACACATGTTGTTTTGACCTGTTGGTGTTCGAGGCAATGTTGGCAGTCTGTGGCGCTGTCCAGACACCGATCGAGTGTTCGTTTGTTGTTATGACCGACCGTCTGTATGAAGATCGAAACAACATGTTGGTAGTTTGCGGCCTGCTTTATATAGGGAAGGCAGATTACTTTTTATTAATTATTTTTTATTTGTATATTTTTTTATATAGTGAGGCAGATTAATTTTTTTATTATTATTACTTTTATTAATTAAAATTTGTATTAATAATTATTGTTATGAATTATTTCTATATAAATTGTACTATAATATACCTAATTTTATGAGTGTACTAGCAAGCAATGCCTCCGAATTTTATTATTATATAATTGTAATTTTTATTATGTTATGAGTTGGAAGTGCCGAAACTCAATCCAGGGCCTTCGTACATGAGAAGCTAGCACTCTACCCACTGCGCTGTCGTCGTTTTATGTATAAATTATTATAAAATATTATATACTCGAAAATTGATTTCACGAACACAAAACTCTGAGTGAGGACGTTGAATTGTAACATTGAACATTACAAGCCGAATTAAAATTCATAAAAGTGAATCACATAAAAAGCAGTCGGCAAAAAAAATGAATAACAGTAAACGAGTTATTTAAGAAAACCCAGAAAAGGAACGGGCTTTTGTAAAGCCCACGCAGTGGTAACTAAGCACACGCACTTCTTGGAAACGATGTTGTCACTTTTAAATATATAACATTTGTATTAATTTTCGATTTAATTCGTCACCCAAAATAAACAGATGCGACCATTTTCCTTTTCTTATATTACTACTACTAGTAATTGGTAATTGGAATGTTTATCTATTCTATGGCAGAAAACATTCCCATTCCAAAAAGTCCACAAAAATTCAAGCACGCTTCTCTTTTGATATTTTACCGTACTTAATCATAAAATTTACCACTTAATAAAATAGTCTGTTTCAATAATAGTTGACCTCTGTTATATATTTTGCTTTAAACAGCTGACAAAACACTGAGTGATGGTGTGATACACAATAATATCATATATTAATCATGGTATATGTACGAGGGTGTTCCCAGAAGTAGTCGGCCTGACATATACTACGTTTATATGGCAGCTAAAATCAGTTCAGCTAAAATCGGATTGCCTTAGAACACTTTATTTGTAAGTGGTTATTACTCTGTTTATATGGCAGCTAAAAGCAGTTTAGCTAAAATCACTTCTCTTCGCTTTAACGCAGTAAGTTCTTCAAGCGTAAGACGCTTTTTGAACCCGACGCTAACTAAGTCGCTATTCACAGTCAGCTGTATATATCGTGCAGAGTTAATATGTGGTGAAATTATTTTGCTTTATTTTCATTTTTTTAAATGATTTTGCAAATTAAATACTGAAAAATCATTGTAAAACGTTATTAAAAATCAAGATAAGCCTTATACATTTATAAATTATTTTATACAATGTGTTTTTTTAAATTTGTTATTCTGATGAGCAAGGCACATAACATTTTTTGCGCGCGTTTTATTCTGAAGAAGAAAAATAAGAAAGAAATGAAGACCCACATATAAACACTTACAAATAACAACAAACAAATACAAATAAAGCGTTCTAAGGCAAACCGATTTTAGCTATACTGCTTTTAGCTGCCATATAAACGGGGTAATAGATGCATACTCTCTTTAGACGGATTTATATTATTTTTATATGTCATTTTTAAAATGTTACATGTGGCAATTCAACTCTCTCAACTAATCGTTAATTCCTCTTTGGTATTGATCTTATTTATTACACTATCTACACTATCTTTCTTTGAACTTTGTGTTTTATAATAATTCAAATTTTTGCATTCTTCTATTAAGAATTCAGTAGCTTCCTTTGACCACACTACATTTGCCCGTTTCGTAATTTAATTTACAAAAGAATGAACGAATATAGTAACGGCGAAAACACCGAACGAATACAAAAAGAAATGTTAAAATGTTGAGAGTGTTGATGGTACACCATCGGCCACCACCATCGGAAATAATTGTATAATGCCTTCAGCTAATAAAAAATGAATGTACTGCGAACAAGCTATAGACGCGAATTGAAGCGGTTGAGGGATTCAGAGAAAAGTGGAGCAGGGGTGGGAAATTGCCTTGAATCGTCATTATATTATTTTTCAATAAATAAATTTGAATAAATTTCCAATAAATAAATAAATTTTTATGCGTACATGATGTGTATTTTCTTTTTCAATGTTTTTTTTTTTTTCAATTTCTTTTTTAAGCACACAGATATAATGGCAATTAAATGTTCGTCCGTCAGTGTTGTCATTTTCGCTCACGTCTGCTCACTTCAAAATTAATCATGAAATGAACGATACAGCTGCAGGAAGGCTGCTTTAAGCATATACCTACACAACTGCTTGATACTACAATGAAGGATGGTGGCGGGTGCGCTTTAAGAGCCAAATATCGTTCCATTCAAAATGATTAGCCGCTGTAGCCTATAGTTCCATTCCATTCTTCTACTTATTCACCAGTTAATCCGCGGTCTTCCGACGTATCATTAATATTTTTCGCTTTACACCAGATTGGGAAAACTTAACCTTTCTACAAATTTTAAGTTGCACAAATTAATACAAACTTCCGATTTCTAATATGTTATTCATATTATCAGTTAGTCTCACTGTATTTTTAAACTTCATTCAAGTGCCGTCTCTAGTATCGTTTCATTCAAAATTCTGAACGGCTACGTTGTTCCCTTTATTCTCCAGTTATTCCTAATCATATGTTTCATATCTACAATGAGGGTGTTCTGTTCTTTTTCACTTCATCATAAATATTTGACTCTTTACACGAGATTACTTTTCTATAAATTGTAAGCTGCAAAGATTGATAGACATATGTGAATTTGATTAAGAAATGTTCTGACTATAGTAATATCTGAAATTAACTCTATTAGGAAAACTACAACATCTGCCTTAAAAGATCAAGAAATTATGTCTCAAAAATTTTCATATCCTATCGCACGCAAAGATGACTCCATCGTAGATGACTTCCATGAAATGCAAGTGAAAGATCCATACCGATGGCTTGAGGATCCTGATTCGGAGGAAACCAAAAAATATGTTGTTGAACAAAACAAAATTAGCAAGCCTTTCTTGGAAAACTGCGACAAATGGAAGAAATTTAATGAAAAACTTACGAAGCTATGGAACTATCCTAAATACGGCTGCCCAATGAAATATGGTAGATACTACTATTTCTATATGAACACAGGTCTACAAAATCAAAGGTAATTGTGATGAAGGTTTAAAACAACAGTATCACACAGCCGGTAATATAGATTGAATAGTTTTTGGGCTTTAAAATTTAATTGCCGATTATATACATCACTTTCTGGATAATTCCAATGCAAGTAATACATACGTAGATACATACAGTACTATCTCGCTAAGCCGCTGCCACAAAATACCGACCATCGGCGAAATACTTTATATAGTGTATAGGAGCAACAGATTCAATGAAACGACGATATTTGTATTTAAAAATCAACGAATTTGATACCTAAATTACTCAGATTTCGAAAAAAAAGTGCTCTAAATTGGCTTGTTTTTTACCAAATTGTTTATTCTTAATAACTTGATCACACATTTTTAGTACCAGATTACGGGTTCGTAACTTGCGTGCACCCAGGTTATCGGAGGTAGGTGCTTAAGAACGTGTTGTGAAGTATACAACGGTGTACGTCATACGCGTGAAATAGTTGAAGATTGTCATTGACGGCGTCTTATGGTGTTTGATCAAGACTAGTATCGACTCACAAAAAAGGCGGATTACCGTCCTTGTTAGATTATCGAGACGACGGATTTAGAGAGATAATACTGGATTCCAAACATTGTGAGTCTGACATATCGGAAGCCCTACAATGTATATATTTAAGGAATTAACATTTTTTTATTGATAATATTAATTAAAGCTAGCAACTAATAACTAAACAGAGATGAGACTTACTGTACAGCTGAGATATTATATATGTTGAGCTTAATTGATTATATACATAGATATTACCCAAAGAAACATGGCATTAAATCGTTGGAAAAAAGAAAACCAAAAGAATACTTCAAATAATGTACAGTCAGTTTCATTGAAAAACGTGCAGCTCTCGGTTATGTGTTCAATTGTCATAACAAAAAAATCAAAACAAAACCCGCAATAGTTTTTTTAAAATATTTTTCTTAGTCTAATTTATACTTTGAGCTCTCCAGGTGTCAAAATTAAATTAATTTTAATGTTTTTATGTATAGTGTATGACAAATTAGTAGTGTAAGTATATAATAAAGTAACCAATATTAAACGCTAAAGTGGTGACCCCGATGTGATCTGAAAACAAATAAAGTTTTCATGTTATGTAAAATTTAATTTAAAACGACGATAAAATAAAGGCAAATTACGGAACTAAGCCATCGCACACTATCGCACTAGCGTTCGAGAAATTTTATGACGCCATACCTTGTTACCGCATACGACGTAATCTTGTCATACTGCACCTCGAAGAGGACGTCATAATAACAGTTGAAGACTTGGTCACGCGCCCACCCTCTGAAAACAAATTCCAAGGCATTAAGACTCGTCTACTCGAAAAATTTGCTGAGTCTGCTGAATTCAAATTACGACGCCTGCTACAAGGTGATAGAACCACTGGACTTAAACCGACAGAGATTCTCTCCAACATGCGGCGACTTGCTCCAGACCCTGGCAGCGAAAAGATCATTCTTACTCTTTTCCTGTCAGAAATGCCATAAACGATCCGCCCGCTTCTCACTGTTTGGGAAGAAACCGATCTTGACAAACTGGCGAAAGTAGCGGACAAGATGCTGGAAGGTCTTGGTACCAACGCCTCCTTCGCCATCGGATCAAGTTCTTCGCCTACGGAATAACTATCAGTCAGTGCTGTAGCCACCGGAGATTCGACTAAAGAATTGTCAAACAGTATTCGTTTGCTTTCTCAGAAGGTTCATGCTTCAGAGTGATGTTAATAAGTCGGTAGTGCGCTCCTCGAACTACTCTCGCAGCCACTCGCGCAGTTTATTAAGTGAACCAGCAAAGGGTAGAAAGTCCGGACAGCAGACAAATGTGGAACAACATAATCTATGTTTCTTTCATCACAGATTTGGCGACCAAGCTCAAAAGTGTCGCCCACCTTGTGCCCGATCGCAACAGTTAAACTAACTACGCCGTCGTCTGATGCGCTGATCAGCGACTGTGCACACATCGTCAACGGTTCCATCATTCCAGAGTACCGTCAACTATCACTGATTTTACTTCAAATATACGATTTCTTATCGATTCCGGATCTGAAGTCTCAGTCATGCCGCGCACATTGGTTAAACAAACGACTAATCAAGATGATCTGATATTGTATGCAGCCAACCAGACAGTCATTCCCACTTACGGAAAGTACGGCATAGGTATAAACTTGGATCTTCGCAGAAAATTTACGTGGGCTTTCATCATCGCTGATGTTCACACGGCCATCAATGGAGCAGATTTCCTGACGAAGTTCCAGTTGCTTATAGATTTAAAAACCAACGTCTAGTCGACTCACGGACTGGTTTCTCAACACCTGCATGCCTGGCCGAGTCGAAGCAAGTATCAGTTTCAACTCTACAAGGTACGTTTAGATTTCAGGATCTCTTACTCGAATTTGTTGACGTAACAAAGCCTTCGCTCAAGACTTCCAACCAGCACCAAGTACGCCATTACATCGAAACGAATGGAACGCCAATTGCGGATAGACCACGACGCTTAACTGGCGAAAAACTTGCCGCTGCGAAGAAAGAGATCAATTTCCTGATTGAGCAAGGTATATGTCATCCATCAAAAATCCCTTGGATAAGTCCTCTGCACATGGTGACCAAGAAGGATGGAAACTGGAAAGCGTGTGGTGAGAATCGTAAACTCAACGCGATCACGGTACCGGACCGCTACCCAATCGCCCGCATCCACGATTTCTCCGAACAGTTATACGGAAAGAAAATTTTTTCGTCACTCGACCTGGTAAAAGCCTATTATCAAATTCCTATGGCAGGAAGCGACATTCAAAAGACAGCTGTATGTACTCCGTTCGGACTCTTCGAATTTCTGTGCATGCCGTTTGGATTGAAAAATGCGACGCATCGCTTTATGGACAACATTTTTCGGGGCTTGGATTTCGTTTATTGCTACGTAGATGACATACTCATCATGTCAAGGTCTATCGAAGAACATGAAGAACATTTTCGCGCTACTCTACAAGTACTCCGGAAGTATGGCCTAAGCGTTAACCTGAGTAAATGCCAACTTCCGAAACCGGAAGTTACTTTTCTTAGTTTCGCAATTAACGCACATGGTATTCAGCCACCAACCGACCGCATAGATGTCATTCTAAACTACGCGCGTCCTGAGAGCATCAGTCAACTAGGCCGATTTCTCGGTGTAATAAACTATTATCACAGATGTTTACCACACTCTTCGCATAAACAGGCATCACTGTCAGAATTGCTAAGAGATGTCAAGAAGAACGACCAACGCAAAATTGAATGGACACCTGAACTCATTAAAGCGTTTGAAGATCTCAGAACTAGTGTGGCTGACGCCAACCTCCTTTGTTTTCCATCGCCAAAAGCAGAACTTCAATTAGTCTGTGAATCATCAGACTTGACACTCGAAGCAGTTTTGGAGCAACGAGCGAGTGGTATTTGGCAACCGCTGGGGTTTTTTCCAAAAAGTTAAGCAATGCCGAAAAAAACTACAGCACCTATGATAGAGAACTACTCGCAATATTCGAATCTATAAAATACTTTAAACATCTTATCGACGGACGAATTTTCACCATAAAAACGGACCATAAACCGCTGGTCTACGCTTTTCAACAACGCCCTGAAAAAGCATCTCCTCGCCATCTCCCTTATTTGGGATGTATTTCCCAATTTTCTACAACGATCATGCATGTGAAGGGATCTGACAACATGGTCGCGGACGCCTTTTGGAGACTATGCTCAAAAACATGTCGACAGCGAGACAGCACTGTCTCAAATCGAGGAAGAACAAAACACGGATTCGGAGTTACAAGATCTCCTACTAGGAAAAACATCGCTCAAACTGCACAGAGTTCAGTACGACGACATAACGTCGCTCTACTATGACGGACATGTACGCCCATATGTACCAAACAAATTACGCAACGAAGTCTTCCACCTGGTCCACAACCTGTCGTATTCAAGTGGTCGAGCAACCTTGAAGCAGGTCAGACAGAAGTTCGTGTGGCCTTCGATAAACAAAGACGTCATCAGTTGGTGTAGAAGCTGCCTTCCTTGTCAGCGTTCGAAAATCCATAAACATAATCATTTCCAACCAGAGAAGATCCAAGTACCAAGCGGCAGATTCGACCACGTCCACTTAGACATCGTAGTGATGCCGTCTCATGACAATTGTCTAACGACGATAAACCGATTTTCGCGGTGGCGAGAGGCTGTTCCACTCAGCAACATTACTGCTGAAACGGTAACCACTGGATCTCACGCTTCGCGACTCTAAAAGCCATAACCACATATCAAGGTTCACAATTTGAATCTGCTATCTTCAAGGAATTGACCCAGCTTGTCGGTAACAAGCACATACACACCACCAGCTATCATCCGCAATCGAATGGTCTAGTCGAACGATGGCACAGATCGTTCAAAGCAGCACTGATGTGTAACAGCAGCACGCCATGGCCACAACTACTTCCCACAGTACTACTCGGATTACGTAGCTGCTTTAAAGAAGACTTAGGCTCATCGGTAACAGAAATCTTGTAAGGAGCGCCGATCCGACTACTCAATTAGTTTTTCGAGGATCTCGACAAAGGTGTAGATCCTAGCACTTTCACAAGCACCTTTCGACAAAATATGCAGAGAATTCGACCTATGCCAACAGCTCATCATATAAGAGAGAAAATGTTTCTACTCAAAGAAATCGAAATGTGCTCTCACGTTTTCCTACGCACGGATGCCGTCAAACTACCTCTTCAATCACCGTATTCCGGTCCCTACGAAGTCATAAAGCGTCAAACTGACCGCGTATACGTACTACGGATCAACGACAAAGAATTGGCTGTATCGATCGATCGCCTCAAGCCAGCATTTTTCGTTAAAGACGATCAAAGTCTAACCTCGGAGCAATGTAAAGCAAGCACATTAGAGTGTGCCAAGACGATGTCACTGGGGGGGAGTAATGTGGCGACTTCGCCGACGCCTTACGGGAACGACAAAACAGCAGCCTGAAGCGATCGATAACAAAAATCAAAAGTAAACCCTGACTAGAAATGGCGGCTTACGAATTTAATTGGTCTGATAACGCGCATGTATAGCGTATGACAAATTAGTAGTGTAAATATATAATAAAGTAACCTTCAATATTAAACGCTAAATACAGCAGAAACAGGCCAATAACCTACTCTGCCCCAAAAACCATCCATCATGGTAAATATACTTGGCAATATCGATTAGTGAAACCACCACAATCTCGATTAAAGAGACTTGTGGGAGGCCCTAATGAAGGAATAAAAAAAAACTGATCTGAGTAAGAAATATAATGCTTCAGAATTCTTTATCTAAATGGAAACATACATACTCAATAGGGTTAACCCTAGTACTTTGCGTAGGTGGTTTCAAATGACTTCCATTATAAAGTAGTTAGATATTCCATATTTGAGGTCGTTGCCTTCTTGGAACTTGAATCGCACGAAAATCTCATTGAAATTTTTTTTTTTTTTGTTTTTTCTTTATAAATATATTTAATAAATATTTTCCAGTATATCCCAAGAAAAACTTTGGTAAAATGTTTCATTTTTCTCAGTTTATTCAAGTTTTTTGATTTTTTGCATCTTTTATATGCGAAATAATTTTAGGGGCATTTAAAGTTTTCGTCTTGAAAATGAAATTTTCAATGAACGTTCTAATTCTTATTTTATGTATTTGCCTTTAGCACCATATTATGATTGTATATGATTGTGAGGGATGTTTCTCCAAGCCGACACAACAGCCTTCATTGGTTCGTCTTAATTGCCGGTCATTTTTTGCGGACTGCTAAGTTTTTTTGTGATATACTGGAAAATAATTGTTAAATACATTTATGAAGAAAAAAACCAAAAAAAGTTTGCAATTTATTTAGGTTGAAAAATGTAAGTGAGCCTAACCTTACTTCGCACACTATATATATAATAACTCCGAATTCCAAGGCCCTACAGTTACTCGTGTGTATAGGCCCAATGAAAGACCAACTTAAAGTCCTTATAAGAATACTGTTATTGTATTTTTATGATGTGCAATAACATTTTTAATATTTATGAATTTTGTAATAGCGTGATGTATCAACAAAAATCATTGGACCATGAGCCAGAAATATTCATTGATCCCAACGTTTTATCGGAGGACGGTACAATAGCTCTAGTCCAAAAGGCATTTTCGGAAGATGGCAATTACATGGCTTATGGCTTGAGCGAAAGCGGGTCTGACTGGATAAAAATTCGCATTCGAGATGTTAGGTCTGGCAAAGATTACGATGAGGTTCTTGAGAAAGTTAAGTTTTCGGATATATCTTGGACAAAAGACAATAAAGGATTTTTTTATGGAGTAAGATTCAAATAATTTATTACGTTAAGCTTAAACTATTTAATTGTTTTAAATCTATTACAGAGATATCCCGATCAAGATGGCAAAACCGATGGCTCTGAAACCAAACAAAACGAAAACCAAAAACTTTTTTACCACTGTTTGGGTCATAGTCAAGATAATGATGTTTTGGTTGTTGAGTTTCCAGAAGAGCCAACTTGGCGCATGTAAGTGAAAAAATCGAATAATCTCCGATAAACAATTATTTGTACCTTAAGATACTTTTTTCAAGTGTGTGTTGAGTGTAGGATTTATTATACACAGATGGTTGTACTCTCAATTGTGAGTTATTGGACTTGAAGGCCTATCATATGGGATGCCTATGGCATCATTTTGATCGATATTCGATGGCATTTGTAGTGGTAAAGTATTTTTTACTTTTGCGAAACCACTTCTCACATGCCTATATGCTTAGAGCACACTATCAATTAGTTTCTACCAGCAAATGAAGAGTTTCAACGGCCTTTTTGTTCTGATTAAATAAGAAAAGCATTGCATGCAGCAAACGCTCTTTTTCAGGCACGAAACTTGACATATGCACAGAGATCTACACAAGACGCTATAATGACACGTGTTGTTTTTGAATGCCAATCACAGTGGTATTAAATGACATGTACGTCAAATTATTCAAATATGTAGGGATAACTGTTGTGTCCTTTAACGTTGCGGTAGCTTTAGCGCCATTTATCGTCTACGCGATCTTTGTTGCCTGCACTAGTGTTGATGTGGGCAACTCACATATTTTTTAATACTACACCTTCTTCACTCCTCAGAAAGAAGCAAAAAAAGCTCGCGTATGTAAATAAATTAAAACTATTAACTTTATCCGTGTTTTATACAAGCATTATAGCGTTCAGCTATAAACTCTTACGGCTAACGACATCTGTTGGAAAAACCGGAAAGAACTTTCCGGAACACCTGGTATTTTCAGTGTACAGTGGATCCGGTAAAGTGCAGCCCCGCTTAATGGAATTTTCCACATAAATGTCTAATGCTTTGTGCATTTTTAATAAATTAAAACCCCCAGTGGCAATATTAAATGACTAGATTGCATAAATTCCAACATTTATCAACATTTTCGACTTGTCATTTATGCGATATCCACTGTATTCTATTACAAGTAATTTATTTTATATAAATGTTTATGTTACATGTTTATGCGATGTAATGAGGCTGGCCTGGTTTCGTCTTTCCACACTAGTTGAATGACAGCATTCTATGTATATAATACAGGTTTTTTTTGTATTCATTAGCTTGGCTTCTTCGCGTTTTGTAGATGTCTTTTTTATGTTACTAAATTGTGAATGAAATTGTAAATGGACAAATCATAATGCCATTCAAACTGTTTAAGAATTGAGTTGACCTGCACTGCTGCTCCAAATTTACAGGTTCATTTATGTACAGTAGACTGGATATATGATTAAATTAATATTTTATAGAAGAGTTTAATCAGACAAACACTAGTTTGTATTTTAATAGATAAATTAAATTCTTCCAACATTTCAGCAAAACACTCGGTGTTACTTTAGCGTTTCGGTGTTTATTTAGTCTTTTTAGTCTTAGCAACAAAAGAAGCTTAAAAATTCCGATTTCAGTTTGATCCACAAGCTGTAGTAAAGGCGTTATACTTGGTGGAAGATATGGTGAATATATCTGATGTTGTTGTATTCCAAAGGCAGATCAACAGTTATAAGTGCTTTTGGATTATTGATTTTTCTTCTGCAAACACAAGCATTCATAGTTTTGGTAGTTTACTTCCAGATCCATTTCTCTCATTTCAGAAAACATATGTTTTTGGGCCACATCTTACAGAAAAAGGCAGTCTCGTGTACATTGTAAATTTGCTCATTTCAAGCTTAGCAATATTTGCTTTCAAATGTGCTTTGAAAGGGTCCATTAATTGTCACATATACTTTGCGTTGTTCCCGAAATCACCCCTACAAAAGCTTCACTGGGTTAGGGTACTCAGTATTTTGAATTTCCACTTTTTTTTAGGACCAGAAAAGGTTTCAGACACTGTCAATAAATTAATTTATGTTGTGTATTATATTGCTAACTCTTTATTTGGCAATTCTATGTCGAACTTATTACTACTGAATGTGAATGACATTAGTAAGGGGAAAAAACCAGGGACCGTAACTGTTATGAGTTTTATTTCAAAAAATCATTTTTTAATTTTTATTTTATAATTCTTACTTAAAAAGCAAAAGAAATTATTATTTTAAATTTTTATTTTAAAAATCAAAAATAAAAAATTTTAAATCATTCGCAAGTGCACTGTCAAGTCGACTAGTCGTCTCCTTTCGCTTTCCGAATTTAACAACACAAAAACTAAATCAAGAGACAAGATAATCAATTGTTCTTATCTCATGATGCCTGTTGAACGCAGTCCCCCGACTGCGTGCAGCTCTCAAAAACAAAATCATCCATCAAGGAACAGCATGAGTGTACCCCAACAGAGAGAACTTATTCATATAGAGGTTACATTTCTCTCTTAAAAAATGGCCGGAGAGACTTCAGACACGATTAAAATCCGACCAGAGAGAACTTATTCATATAGAGTTCCCATTTCTCCCTTAAAAAAATGGCCGGAGAGACTTTTAAGAAACGATTGGCTTATGTTAAATTTTAAGCAGTTGTACAGATTTCTTGTCTGTTCAACCATGTGGGGTAAAATATTCTGTTGGTTTGCTTAAGGTAAACAAGCAAATGGACGGACTGCCGTAAAAGGGGAAAATATTGAATGATAACAAAATTATAAAAAGACGAATTTCTCATGAACCGCTATTTTCACACTTTCCTTTTTTAAAAAATTACGAAATAGTACCTCAATTAAAATATTCCATACTTTTTATTATAGAATTATGCCAAAATTTAGTTCCGCTTCTATTTTTATTTCCGATGCAAAAACGTGGTCACTTAAAGAAGCATACAAAAGTAATATTTCTGCCGAAAAAAGCACAAAAGCGAAAACAAAATAAAGTACCGTTATAAACTAACTATGCACAGTGGGATGTATGCATCCAATTTGGTCACATAATTAGCAAACTGGTTTGAAATGTAAAACTACATGCCGTTTCTATTATTTTTTCCATCACTATATATAAAAGCAACAACAGAACACGAAGAAGGCAAGCGAATGAACACAAAAGATATAAACAATAGAATGACTCATAACATTTTGTTTTACAAAAAATCTCTCAATGCGACTAAAGAAGTTTTCACTTGCCTTTTACAACTTCATTCTACACACATCCTGAGCTACTCCGAGATCCCTGCTGGTGTCGACTGCTTTCCTGCTTATTTCTTAGTTACTTTCTTATACTGTCTTTTTTTTTTTTTGCTGTCTTTGTTCGTTCATTTGCTCTCTTATTCCAGGCTTCTAACATAATATATAAGCGTATAACACTCATGGTTAGATTTAACTTCTTGAGCTATCGCTAGAACGGAAGGTCACTGGTTCTTGGTGCAAAAAGTACATCGCTCAATGCCTTGCTCCATAAAATAGATTGGACGTTTGTCCGAATATGTAAAATCAAGCCTAATAATGATTGCTCTAAAATTTAAGAATGTGTTAAAGGATGCCAGTACCCTGTACTGCAGGGCTGTACCGACTGTAGTCTGTATTATTGCTTTCAGGGTTTCAGCGTGCATTTTTTGTTCGGTCTGTGTCTGTATGTCCGTCATTTGATTTGCCTTCTATAGTTATTTCCTGTTATTGTCGACGGTGCACTTTCCACTTTTAGTTGCACAATTTTTGTTTTAAATTAACCGTTAGGCATTTCATGAGTTCTTTTGTAGTTGAGCAATGGCTTTTCCTCGAACGGTCCGACGTCCAGACAATGCAGCATCGGCGAGTTAAGAAATGCGTACGCGGCACAGCTTGCATGTTTAGGCCGTTTGACGCTTTTATGTGATACCTTTTTTTTTAATTTTGGGTATCGGTGAATTGATGCAGTAAAATAAAATTTAAAAAATATAACATAAATTAAAAATAATCTGAAGAATTTGAATACACTTATTTGAATAATTTAGAAGTGATTTTGGACTAAATAATTAATGAATGAACAATTTTAATTTATTATTATTTAATAAATTATTATTTAATTTAGTCAAGCAGTTGTATCGGATTGTGGCAAATATCTGATAATGCCCATTGTAAAAGACTGCCGGGATAATATTCTTTATTATGCGAATCTTGAAAGCGAAGTGCGTTCAAAGTTGATCATAAAAAAAATTGTTGATAAATTTGAATCCGACTATGATGTGAGTTGACAATATTTTAAATATGAAAATGAAATTAAACAAAATTTAGAACTTTAGTACATAACAAATATTGGATCAAAAGTATATCTGCGCACTAACAAGGACGCTCCGAATTATCGTGTTATTGTTATAGATTTCGATAAACCAGCTGAGGAGAACTGGATTACTATAATACAAGTAAGAAACAAATTTAAGAAATGCATACAGATAACATATAATATTTACGGTTCAATTATAGGAACATGAAAAGGATGTACTTGATTGGGTGAAATGCGTTGATGAGAATAAGCTGCTGTTGTGCTATATTCAGGATGTGAAAGTAAGAATAGTTTTTAATTTGCTTGTGACACCCGAATTATGATTTTTTCTCTCTTTAGAGTGCCTTACAAGTAAATAATATTGAATCTGGAGATGTCATTCGCAAATTTGACTTGGATATTGGGACTATTGTAGCTGTATCGGGGAAAAAGGCATATTCGGAAATTTTTTATAATTTTTCATCATTTTTAAACCCCGGCACAATATATCATTACGATTTCAAAAAACCAGAGGAAGTGCCAAAAGTGTACCGCGAAATAAAATTAAATTTGGAGGGCTTCCGTCAGGAAGATTATAAAGTAGAGCAAATATTTTACCGAAGCAAAGACGAGACTAGCATTCCAATGTTCATCATTCGCAAAAAAAGTGCGTCTATTGTGCCGCGACCTTGTTTATTATATGGATATGGTGGTTTCAATATAAGCATACAACCGTCGTTTGGAATAATTGGGTTCTTATCTATTTTTTTAATTTTTTAGTTTTTGTTTTATAATAAACACAGTAATATATGATTCTTAATTTCACAGTCTTATGTTCATCGACGTCTTCAATGGTGTTCTTGCATATCCAAACTTGCGTGGTGGAGGCGAATACGGAGAGAAATGGCATAATGGTGGTCGCTTACTGAATAAACAAAATGTTTTCGATGATTTCCAGGCTGCAGGCGAATACCTAATTGACGAAGAATACACGACTAAGGATCGCCTCGTTATTCAAGGTGGTTCTAATGGAGGACTTCTTGTTGGTGCTTGTATAAATCAACGACCCGATTTATTTGGAGCTGCAGTGGCTCAAGTAGGGTAAGTTAATTAATCACTTTACGCTAGGGTCGTGCTAATTTAAAACTTTTACTTAGAAGAGGAGTACGGGGTGTATTTAAAAAAAGTGCATGTTTTTTAGCAAAAAAAAAAAATTCCTTTGTAATTCAGTTTGATTATCATGTTATTTTAACGTGTGCTAAATTGTTACACAGCGCACCTGAGTAATCGACATGTCTACGGCGAAAAATTGCACAAAGATCTTTTGCTCCTTATATCCTCACAGAAACAAAAGTTTTTTATAAAAGTGAAATTTTTTTTGGAACACAAGACCTGTTTGGGGGTGTTAAATCAGACGGCGCTAATCTGGTCATCCAAACATGTATAGTGGTTACACTCTGAAGAAATTAAAGATACGAATTTTTCAAAAATTTTACAGTTCAAGCGATTAGTTCACTCGGGGGTTCACACGATCCTGGTATTATAATTGTACCCAAAGGTTTAATAATTTATAAAGGTATTACTTTCTTCTTGCAGCGTGATGGACATGCTCCGCTTCCACAAGTTTACAATAGGTCATGCATGGTGTTCAGACTATGGAAATCCTGGTGAAAAAGAACATTTTGAAAATCTTTTGAAGTACTCGCCACTTCATAATGTCTATACGCCAAAAACTGCCAAAGAAGAATACCCTTCTACACTGATTCTAACTGCCGATCATGATGATCGTGTTAGTCCGTTACATTCACTGAAATTTGCTGCAGCTCTTCAAGAAGCTGTCGGTAAATCAGACATTCAGAAGAAGCCAATACTCTTGCGCGTTTATAGCAAGGCTGGACACGGTGCGGGCAAACCAACATCAAAACGTATTGAGGAAGCAACAGATATTCTGACCTTTATGTGTAAAAGTCTCAGTGTTGATAAAATTAACATATAAATAATAAATTTAACTATGTATTTACAATATATTAAAGTGCATCAATTGAACATGAAATCGTAGATATACAACAACCAATATTTGTTTGTTTGTGTGCTTGATTCTTCGTATTTTATGCGCTGCCAAACCGTTCATCACATCGTGATAGAACTTTGTCATGGTATTGCTTGCATTTGAGTTAAGTTAATAGTTAGTTAATACAGAAGGTGAACCACGTGTCGTACCGGCAAATGTATTTGAATGAATAATCTGAGTGAATTGATGTCGAAGCAATAATTTTCTTTTCAGTTATATATCGTTTTTTTTTTATTTTTTTTTTTTATGTCGACTTAGTGGGTACGCAATGACCACACACGCAATACCAAAGCTAATGTCTACGTACTAAATATTTGGCTACAGATGAAAACATCATCAGCCATTAACATAATCAGCATTCAAGATTAAACTAAAGTTAATATTAAGTTTAGAATTCATTACCTACAATAACATAGATTATTTAAACAAGGAGGAAAAATTGAGGTTACAAGTATAGAAATAAGTTATGCATTAATTCAATGATGCCAACAATTTAGTTTTTATAACATAAGAAGAGGTGGGAGAAGCAGCAACACGCAAAGTGGGTATTAAAAGATTTGCATAAGACATAGAATGTCTTGCAAATAAGAAGCTCTACAAAAGAGAAGAGTAATAGGAGAACAGTTTCTAGTTGGACGTGCTGGTACACTAAAGTTAATCATTCTAAGTAATAAAAGTGAGTTAATACTACCATAAATGAGGTTATACTTAAAAGTTACACCAATGACCGTTCTACGACTAGACAAGGTAGGGAGGTTGATCAATTTGAGACGACACCGATAAGATGGTATGCAAGCATTAGGATCCCAGTGCAAGTTTTTGAGAGCAAAAAGTAGAAATTGCTTTTGCACCGACTCAATACGATCAATATACATCTGATATTGAGGATCCCAGACACAAGACGCATACTCCAGAATAGGTCTTACCAGTGAAGGGTATAGTACTTTGGCAGTATACCAATCATCAAATTCCTTACACCAGCGTTTAATATAGCCAAGGACACCTCTAGCTTTAGAGACCGAAGTGGAAATGTGGGTACCGAAATGCAACTTCGAGTCCATCAAAATACCAAGGTCGTTAAACTGGGAAATACTATCTAAACTATTTGAGTTAATGTAATAAGAATTTGAAATAAGGGCTCCGGTATTTATTGGTATTGAGGATTAAATAGTTATTGGAACACCAACGAGATAAAGAGTCTATGTCACTCTGAAGGAAAATCCCGTGAGAAGGGTTATTAAGGCGGAAACATAGTTTTACATCATCTGCATACATTAAAATCTGAGAGTGTTTGATGACGGTAGGTAGATCATTAATAAATATGTTGAAAAGCAAAGGTCCCAAATGACTGCCTTGGGGAACATCTGATGTTACCTTTAAAGACTTAGATATTGAAGACTTAAAAAGTACCCTTTGAGTGCGATGATCAAGGTGAGATGCCAGCCATCGGATCAATAGAGAAGGGAAACCAAAAGCTTTGAGTTTGGTTATGAGCAACGCATGCGATACAGCAGAGAGAACTTATTCATATAGAGTTCACATTTCTCTCACGAGCTTTTGGAGCTTTTTCCAAATATTAAGAAGACATTGCCTTATGTTATTTGTCTGCTATTAACATCGAAGTAGCAGCGCAGGTCGCTGTGTAGCAAACTCATTGTGCTAACTACTGAACTGAAGTAATCAGGCAAACAGAAATTCTAGAATGTGGGTGCCTGTTGTGAAATCGAAGCAAGCGCTGTTTCCTCTTCTTGATGTGTCTTCCTACATTTTGTGTTCTTAGCGCGAATTAGCATGAAAAGGAATTTCTGTATATCACCTTTGTTTTGTTTGTTTTGATTGCCGTCACCCATTTTTATTTTGATTGTATTGATATTGTTGTGGGAATGATATGATAGCGAAAAAGGAACATGTATAGGTTTGGCGCGATTTTTTTATGAATGACGAACATGATTTTTGTTAGTGCAATTCCCACCACCTACTTGTATTGGTTTTGGTGGGACTTTTAAGGAATAAATAATAAATAATTATAATAATAACGAATAAATTATTCGTTCGGGCTGTTAGAAATAAAGAAACAAATTACTCAATTAAGAAGTAAAATTGATTTAAAATGCATATTTTGCGCTAGGTATGTCCAAAAATCCAAGTTGAATACAGCTAATTCTACCTTTACTACCAGCTAAACAGATAAAACAGCAAGCAACTGCAAATAACTGCAAGTGTCCCATGTGAAAACGATATCAAACCACCTGGGCTACTGCGAATACAGTAAAGAAAGAAAGAAATTTTGCCTTCGCCCAACAACAAAGCGTGTGACATTTGGTTTTTCCTTATTTGCCGAACATAAGGGAAGACAAAGAAAAGAGATATGCCTGCGTGAGTGAATATGTATACTTTTTGCGTGCAAATTAACAATTTCGGTGTTGAGGAAGTGTTTTTAAAAAGAAAAGGATAATTTATGAACAGCTTTATTTATCAGTAATCGAATTAGTAAAATTACAGACTGTGTGTCTTCTTGTGATTCACTTTTAAGAGTAGTGCTTGATGTGAAACTTACGACTATTTATAGTGCCAGAAGCAAAGATTGGCTTACTGCATTGAGATGCGTTATTGTGAAATTATAAATGTCTATTTACATTAAAGAAGTTTCTTTCCATTAATGCTTACGAATTGCTATTGGTCTCTTGTTGATTTTGTAGCTTTGTTTATGTTATTAACCACAGTGTTTTTACGCATTGGTTTTGTTAATGTTCTGAGCCACGCTCAATGACAAGAATGTTTACGTTAAAGTCAAGGCCAGAGAATGTTTATGTTGAAATCTGAGAAGTTTTGACCAAAGATTGTTTATGTTATTGGAATTAATCATTAAGAGAAGACTTAAAAATGTTTACATTTTGCGTAAAAAAGCTGTGGAGGCAATACTGTTAACTTGCACGCAAATTTGAAGTCAACAACGAAACGCGCTCGGGGTCTGACAAGCGAAGATTGACTTGTTGGCTAGGATGTGAAGTGGGGCGCGTGCGGGAATAAAAATACCTCCTTTTTGCTACGCTCACGCAACAACAAAGTTTAGACCATTTGTCTCTTTCTTCATTGACGATCGAGGAAAGAACACAACACAAAGTAAGGGTGACGAAATTTGCTTTGCGCGATTGAGACTCGAACTTCGCGGACTGTGCGTATTGCTCGTACAGTCAAACACCCAAATCTCGAATTACCATAATGCATAACAAAAGTTCGAGTTATGGGGATATTCCAGTTATGGAAGACATATTATATTGATTTTTCACTATAAACGTACTCAATTCGAGTCATGGAGATATTCGACTTATAAAAGTTCGACCTATGGAAATTCGACGATAGTTAAAAATTTCACTTGGGTTTCTTTGGCTTTTCAATAAATGCGCATTCACTGTACTTGCTCTTGAAATGGATTTCGTTTTCTGCCACAACCGAAAATTGTCTTCAAGTTGAAGTCAAAAATCAAAACTTGCCATTGTGTGGGTGACCTTGTTGTGTAGGTGTGGTACGTGTATGAGATTGTGTTGGTTTTCTTTTTCGCCCTTGCGTGCAAAGCAGAGAGAACTTATTCATATAGAGGTTACATTTCTCTCTTTAAAAAATGGCCGGAGAGACTCTTCAGACACGATTAGAATCCGACACTGATTCTGTACATCAACATTATTGTTGGCTGTTCAACTTATTCAGCGTAACATATTGCTGTTGATTTGCTTGGGTTTGCATAAACAAATTGGGCGGGAGTATGATATTCAAAGAAAATAAATACACAAGAAAGACATAATAAAAACAAAAATCAAAAACACTTTCTTCTTTCTTTGATTTTTTCGTTCAATGTTTTTTATTTGCAAGGTTCAAGAATATTAAGCAAATTGTGTGGAGTTTTCTTTAATTTATGAAATATGAAATTTAACAAACGAAATCGAGCCATAGCTGACTTGTATTTGCCTATATTCATTTATATGAACGAAATGAAAATACCAAGCCGTTAGCAAAAAAGAAGACATGAAAAAGCAAAATCGTACAAAAATATTCCCACACAATAAGAAACCAATCTTATGCACGCACTATACCTACACAACACACTCAAAATTATCACACTTTGCACGCAAGGGCAAAAAAGAAAACCAACACAATCTCATACACGTAGCACACCTATACAACAAGGTTACCCACACAATGGCAAGTTTTGATTTTTGACTTCAACTTCTTGATGACAATTTTCGGTTGTGGCAGAAATCAAAATCCATTTCAAGAGCAAGTACAGTGAATGCGGATTTATTGAACAGCCAAAGAAACCCAAGTGGAATTTCTAACTACCGTCGAGTTTTCATAGGTCAAACTTTTATAAGTCGAATATCTCCATGACTCGAATTAAGTGCGTTTATAGCGAAAAATCAATAGAATATGCTTTCCATAACTCGAATATCCCCATAATTTGAAATTTTGTTATTCATTATGGTGATTCAAGATTTGGCAGTTGACTGTACGAGCAATACGCACAGTCCGCGAAGTTCGAGTCTCAGTCGCGCAAAGCAAATTTCGTCACCCTTACTTTGTGTTGTGTTCTTTCCTCCTCTTTCCTTGTGATCGGCAATGAAGAAAAAAACAAAAAACAAACAAAAAAACAAAAATCTAGACTTTGTTGTTGCGTGATCGTAGCAAAAAGGAGGAATTTTTATTCCCGCACGCGCCCCACTTCACAACACAGTCAACAAGTCAATTTTCGATTGTGGTACCAAATTTGTCACAGGTCAGGTCTCGAACGCGTTTCGTTATTCAGTTTAAATTTGGGTGCACGCTAAAAGTATACATATTCACTCACGCAGGAATATCTCCTTTCTTTGTCTTCCCTTATGTTCGGCAAATAAGGAAAAAACAAATGTCACACGCTTTGTTGTTGCGTGGTCAAAGGCAAAATGTATTGTTTGTCTGTTTTCGCAGTAGCGCAGCTGGTTTGATATCGTTTTCACATGGGACACTTGCAGTTGCTTGATGTTTTTTCTGTCTGCTAGTCAAGGTAGAATTAGCTATATTCAAATTCGAGTTTTATATACATATATACATAGCGCAAAAATAGGTATAATAAATTTCTTTTAAATTAATTTGAGTTTTTTATTTAGTTGTATTAAAGAAAACAATTTTTACTAATTAAATGCAATAGCAAAAATCATGTTCCTCATTCATTAAAAAATCGCGCCAAACCAATATATGTTCCTTTTTCGCTATCCTTCCCACAACAATATCAATACATCAAAATACATATGGGTGACGGCAATCAAAACAAACAAAACAAAGGTGACAGACAGAAATTCCTTTCATGCAAATTCGCGCCAAATACACAAAATTGATCATGACACAGTCCGACGGGGAACAGCACTTGCTTCGATTTCGCAACAGGCACCCGTATTTAAATTTCTGTTTGCCTGGTTACTTTGAGTGCAATACAATGTTTTCGTATAATAAAAGAAACAAAACGCCATCATAAAAATTTGTTGTTTACATCTATTCTTGCCAACTAAATGTATAATAAGCGTAAAGAATAGCATATTGATGAATAAACCAAAGAACGATAATTTCAAAGGGGTCAAGTCAGTCAATAAAAAATACGCGCGTTAGCAGAATGACGTTGCTAAACAGCGGCTGCGCTGCTACTTCGATGTTAATAACAGAGAAGTAAAATATTCCCATAGGTTCTATTTATTTGAAAAAAGCTCAAAAAGCTTTTGAGAGAAATGTAACCTCTATATAAATGAATACTCTTTGGTGCAAAGTGTGATAATTTGGAGTGTGTTGTGTAGGTATAGTACGTGTATAAGATTGTATTGTTTACTTATTTTGTGTATGACTGGGAATTTTTTTGTACGATTTTGCTTTGTTTTCATGCCTTTTTTTTTTGTTGGCCGCTTGGTATTTTCATTTCGTTAATATAAATGAATATAGGCGAATAAAAGGCAGCCTTGTTGATATGGGCTGGGCTGGGCTCAATTTGGTGTGTAGTTTAAAATTAAAGAAAACTCCACGCAATTTGCTTAATGTTCTCGAACCTTGCAAATAAAAAACTTTGAACAAAATCAAAAAAAAAAAGACAGTGTCTCTGATTTTTGTTTTTATTATGTCTTTCTTGTGTTTTTATAATTTTCTTATCATTCAATATTTTCCCCTTTTACGGCAGTCCGTCCATTTGCTTGTTTACCTTAAGCAAACCAACAGAATATTTTACGCCACATGGTTGAACAGACAAGAAATTTGAACAACTGCTTAAAATTTAACATAAGCCAATCGTTTCTTAAAAGTCTCTCCGGCCATTTTTTTAAGGGAGAAATGTGAACTCTATATGAATAAGTTCTCTCTGGTTCTTGTATCGGGGTGAACGGTGGGTGGTTCTTGTGCGCTTTTTTTCTCCCTCGCACATGCCGATTGCGTGACCCGAAGTGGTTGCCATAGACAACGTCTATGTGTTCACTTATTTTTTCGCATTGCTTCTCCTTTGCACATGCGGTTTGTTCCAGCCAAAGTGGTCGCCGAAGCAGAACATAAATAAATGATTCGAAGTTTCGCAAATTTTTGAAAGTACCACTTAGACCCGTATTACACTTGACAAATCAACTCACTTTTTCTCTCTCTCAACCAGTGTTCCTAAAGATGGGAAGCGAGATGTTACGGGTACGACGGTGTACAATCTATACTTTTACATTTCTTTTGTGTTAATTCTGTTTTTTCGCCGTTACTTCATTCGTTCGTTCGTTTATGCGAGTGAGTGAGTTCATGTGATGGCGCATAAGATTACGAAAAGGGCGAAAGTAGTGTGGTCGAAGGAAGCTACACAATTATTAATTGAACAAATAATTTTTTTTTTTTTTTTTAAATTCATATTATGAATTATTGTATAACACGAAAAGTTCAGAATACATTAACAAAGTGAAAAAGGCTGGTGCGTCAATTGCAAATGACTTACAAACACAAGTAGAACATGTGACTGCAGTTGATGTGAATAACAAAGTTCGTGGTCTTCGAACACAATAAAAATGGGAATTGCGGTGTGTGGAGGAGAGACGAAAAAGTGGATGTAGTGTCGACGATATTTACACACCAAGGCTGGGATGAGATATGTTATAGTTTCTTCGTCCACATTGCCGCATCCGGACAGCAGTTCGAATATTGAAGTAATGCGTTTATTTCAGGGACCGTAACTGCTATGAGTTTTATTTCAAAAAATCATTTTATTTTGTAATTCTTACTTGAAAAATCAAAAGTAATTATTATTTCCAATTTTTGTTTTAAAAATTAAAAAATAAAAATTATTTTTAATTTGTGTTTTAAAAATTAAAAAATAAAAATTATTTTCAATTTTTATTTAAAAATCCAAAATATAAAAATTATTTTTATTTTAAAAATTATTTGCAATTTTTATTTTAATAATTAAAGAAAAATTACTTTCGATTTTTATTTTAAAAATCAAAAAATTAAAATTATTTGCGATTCTTATTTCAAAAATCACAAATAATCAGGGGTGTCACAGAGTTTTAGGAGTTTTGTAAAACTCTCGGTAAAACCGTAGGTGCCACATTCTTCTAAACATTTTTATCCAATACCAAAACCGCTTCAACTGAACGTTTTGCTTGACTTAAGCAAGGCACATACAAATATTCATCTAAAATTTATTACTCATATTATTATTTGAATTTTTGACAAAAAAAGCGGTTAAAATGTATTTGCCATAAAAGAACAATTAGGAAATGAAATTATTGCAATTGTACTTTTAAAATTGTAATGGAAAATATTTTGAAACGCTTCTCGGGCCAAATTTAACAACATACGCGAAAACTCCTATGTGAAATAATTCAATGGGACTCTGTGACAGTCACTTTTCAATGTTTATTTGTTCACATAAGCAATTTATTTTTTCGAAAATCTTGCCTTGTTGCGCTGTTCAATGTTTTCCTCTGAAAAAGTCTATCTATAAATATTTTTAACATAAAAAGTGTTCTTACTTTTTAGAATCCCGTTTTTTGCTTATAAATTTCTTCCTCTTCCTAACTTCGCATTAACATTCCGTTTTAAGCTTTGTTCAACATGCCAACTTAAAACAAGTTTTGATTTAACTTTTACTTAAAATGCACAAAAAATACGTGATTAATTAACAATTTAAAAGTAACAACGTTATTATTAATTTTATTACTTCAATATACAACACAACTTATTGATCTATTCGATAAAACCAAATGTTCTAAAAATGTTGCATTGAATTTGAAACGAGTTGGTATCTTTATGCTCGATTGGTTTTGCCTACTAAAGACGGTTTATTAGACGGCTTGTAAAATAGTAAATTGATCAAATAAACAAATTAGTTGTTTAAAAAAAATTTATGCAGATTACTTTGAAAAAGAAAAACCTATGCTTTCGTATCATTGGTTTTATTTAAAAAGATATTCTTATGAGTGAAAATAACCAATTATCCCAACAACACTGTGGAGGTTTTGAATCCCACCTAAAGAGTTTTCTGGGACACCTAAAATCGGTGTTCGGGCGGAACTGAGGCGAAAGAGTTTTCTGTGACATCCCTGAATAATTGTTATTAAGGTGTTTTACTGTTGTGATATCCATGGTGTTGTTTTTTATTTTTCTATTGATTTCATAACTGTTGTTATTGAGCATGGAGCTTTGACCATGCGGTCTGCTCATGCTTTAGAGTTGTGTTTAAATTCACTTAAATTTTTATGTTTTTTCTTATAAATAAGGCGAGAATATTCTAGCTGCACACTGATTTAACTAGTAACTATTGTGTCCTTTGCACTAAGTAAATGTCTTAATAATTTTGGTTTCAAACATTGCTGCTGAACGCGCCCAATATTTGACAGACTGTAAATATATTTTACACACCTATGATACAGTTCGATACTGCATGTTTGACCATGGTGGGTTAACTTTAAACAAAAGTAACAATTGAATGTAAACAAACAATTGAAAATGTTAAAGAAAAAAGTAAATCTTTTGAAATAAGGTCAGAAGTTACCAAAAATAATTTATTATTGTTGCAAATTTGAGGTAACGTAATAAATAAACATTTAGTACGCAGTTGACAAATAACTCTCGTCGAGATAAGACGTCGATTTACGCCAACGACGGTCCCACAGGAGTCGACATCTCCGAACACAATTCACTCAACTCATGTAAAGGAGTCATCTACACAAACTTTTTGCGAAACATAACTGAAGATGAAATCATCTTAGAACTCAAAACCCAAAACGTCCAGGAGTGCAAAAAAATTCTCAAAAAATATAAAACACAGACACTAAAAGAAACCGGACTAATTGTTTTCACCTTCTCAACACCAACGCATCCAACGCATATATATCTTGTCTACGAAAAAGTAAGTGTACGGTCGTATATCCCTCTACCTCTTCGATGCAGAAAGTGCGGACGCCTAGGCCATTCCAACAAAGCTGCAGGTCTACCGAACTTTGTCTCAACTGCTATCTCGAAAAGCACCCAGATACTGAAGATATGGAAACCTGCCAGAACACCACGATTTGCATCAACTGTAAACATAACAACATCACAAACTATCTAGACAGCATATTCGACCGGAACTGCTCCACCTTCCTCAAGCACAAGGAACTCCCAACTATTCGTGTGTTGGAGAAAACGGACTTGAAAAACGCGGAAAGAATCTACGCTGAACGCCATTCCCCGACGGGTTCGCGCTACTCAGAAACGCTGCGATCGACTCAGCTCACTACCAAACCTGAGAACATAACCTCAAACTCTCTTCCCAGCAACTGCCAACCAACTTTCAACCAACAACCCATCAACACTTTCTGACGCAATCCTTCCCTCCACCTCTACTTCTCCCATCACAGATATTTCCGAAAAACTTCCCACCAACCCCTCTCACAAATTTTAGTTCAATCCATAACCGATACAAAACTTAAAATATTATCAAGCAACTCTAAACCATCAATTCAAAAAAAAAGCAACAAAAAAAATACCTCTTTCGAAACAAAAATACTGCTGCTCTACTAAATAACCTCGATATCGACTCAATGTCTTAATAATTGATACATCATTTTCTCAGTGCGGCCTGCTGGGTGTGTGCTAACTTGGACATCATTAGAGAAATGAGAGTTAACGACGGGGACTCTCATATCTCTTTCTCCACTTCAGGTCTAGCACTGCCTCAGCACGCCGCACTTCATCGCATTGTACATAGTGCGGTCTCTCTGCGGATTAACTGTCGACGCAGTGGAGGCCAAACTCAATAGAACTGTAATTGATCAACCCAGATCAAAGCTAAATTATTTTCAAATCTCATAACCCCCTCTAATCAATATGTCTCTTAGTATTATTCAGTGGAATTGTAATGGTTACATAAACAACTATGATCAATTACAAATTTTAATTAAAAAATACAGCCCATAAATTATTTCCCTCCAGGAAACACACCCAGCACCCAAACACATCATTCCAACCCCTATAAACTATGAATTATACAGCGTTAATTCAGCCAAAGGATCATCTAGAGGAGTGGCCCTCCTCATTCACAATTCCATTCAACACGAACAGATTACCCTCAATCAAGACTTTGATCCGTCGGTGTTTCAATTCACTCCAAAATTACCTTTAATATTATTTGCTCATACATCCCCCCAAACAAAATATTCACCATCCGTAACCTACGAAACATATTCAATTGCCTTAATACCTCTACTGTTATAACAAGAGACTTTAACAGTTTGCACAATTTATGGGGCTCTCCAATCAACAACCAAAAAAGGTAATACTCTGATAAAATTCATCGAACAATCCCCTCTCATACTCCTAAACAACGGTTCACCTACACATTTTAGGACTCACCACACATTCACACATATTGATTTCACACTTGCTACCCCTACTATTCCTTTAGAAGCAAGATGGGAAATTGAAACTGATAATTTTGGCAGCGACTATCTCCCAGTCATTATATCTCTCTTTGTCAAATCTCCTTTCCCAAAACCCACTTTAAAATTCAAAGTAGACTCAGTGCACTGGCCCAAATACACAACCGCCTCCTTATTATATCATCGCCAGCGCCCTGTTAGCTACAGTTTGAACAAAGAATCCGCAAATCTTGTTAGGATTATTCGAGAAAGCGCCAACATTTCCATTCATTCAACATTCACAATCCCCACCTGCCTACCGTAACAAGCATGCAGAAAACCATGGTGGAACTCTCACCTTCAAAATCTCAAGAACCAAAAGATCTTAAAATATAAAAAAGCTAACGCTTTGCTTAAACGGGAAATAAAAATTTCAAAACGCTCCTCCTTAGAGGCTTTTACAACAGAAATCAATCCTCACACTCCTACATCTAAAATATGGTATAAAATCCGCACTTTTTGTGTACTTAGAAATCGCTTACCAATCCACTGCATGTCATCATCTACTTCAACAACTCCAATTACTAATCACCTGCTTATATCAGAAGAATTCTGTTCTCACTTGTCCCATCAATCACATGATTCCAACTTTAGCCAAACTTTCCGCACGAACAACTACCGGACATCCCCGTTCACAAACTCCTACAACCTTTCATCATCAGCAATTCAAATCGACCCCCTATCACTTCAATAGAACTTGTTGGTGCACTCTCAAAATTAAAAGGTAAAATCCCAGGACTCGATCGTATATCTTACCCCATGCTAAAAAAACTTCACCCCTCAGTTATTAGTAGACTTCTCGATCACTACAATAAAGTTTTTAGCTCTTTCATACCACAAAATCACAAGCTCAGTAAAATTATTCCTGTAAACAAACCTGAACAAACAAAACAAACCTTAATTCATACCGACCTATCTCACTTAACTCTTGCCTAGCTAAAACCTTAGACAAAATAATCGCAAACAGATTGTGGTGGTTCGTCTCGTACAACAAATCTATTGACACTCGACAAAGCGGCTTTAGAAAGGAAAAGTCGATATCAGACACTTCTCTCGTTAGATTATCGGGTATCTTCTTCCCTCTCCACTAATAATCACACATATATTGTCTCCTTAGACTTTTCTAAGGCGTTTGATAAAATAGGAATTCATTCTTTATTGACGAATTAAAACTTTAGAAAATAGGACCTGAAATCATAAACTATGTTTTATGCTTCAGGTCCTACCGAAAAATTACAGTACATGTCAATGGCCATCTTTCTACAGTACAGCCCCTTTATAACAGATTCCACAAGGCTCGCCCCTATCCGTAATCCTATTTCTAATAGCCTTCGCAGACGACTACCACATCATTAGAAACCTTAACAAACTTAGCTCTGTTTAATTAGATCCACTGTTATACGACATACTCAAATGGTGCGACTATTCTGGTGCTAAACTTTCCTCCCTATCAAGAAAGCTCAATATCATCAAATGCCTCTCTAATAGCAAATACAACTGTAACCCTGTCGCAGTTTTAACAGTCGTTAAACTCGTTATAATGGCGAAAATAGATTTTGGCATTTATCTCTACAGAAACGCACCAGTTTCCCAAACCAATAGAAATAAGTCCGTTTATCATTCAGCTTTAAGAATAGCCCTTGGCGCTTTTAAAACTACGCCCATCAATAATCTTCTCTTTGAATCTGACATCTCTCCCCTAGAACATAGATTCAACCACTTAAGAGTCCAGCTCATCAAACCCATCCTTCTCCCGAAAACATCGTCCTTAGCTAACCCCATTAAAAATATATGTCACGCTAAAAAAAACAAACCCCAAATTTCACTCCGCACTTTTAAATGCCATAAACCTAAATATACAACTTTGGCATCCTACATCTCCAATTCCGACTGCTATCTGCACTGACTCATTATCCTCAATAAATGCAATTTCTAACACCAATAATCTATCTTTTTATCCACTTCATATTAGACAAACCCTTCAAAATCTGTCCCCAAAAATTATCATCACTGGGTCCCAGGACATTGTCAAATATCTGGCAACGAAAAAGCCGACAACGCCGCTAAAACCGCCACTCTCCTTCCTCTGATCTTCAACACCAATCACAACATCCCCGACATTATTAAACACATTAACGTTATTTTACGTACAAACGATTTTTACAACCATTACAAAAAAAAAAACAACATCTATAGTTATGCTAACCATACCCAATGTTCCCTCCGCGATCTTACTAGAATCATCAGACTACGTCTGGGACACACAAACCTAACCCATTCTCATTTATTCGATCGTACAGGAACTTCATCTAATACTTGCTGTTACTGCAACACTAATATCACTTCAGTTCATCACATCCTTTCAGATTGTCATAATTTCATAAACATAAAACTTCATTTCTTTCCCCTTCATGATCCCCTTCATTCAATTTTCAACCCAACTATAGACAATATCTCAAAAACAATTATGTACCTAAAATCAACAAACTTGTACAATATATTATAAATATAACATAAGATAAATACTGTAAATACAGCCTAATCATAATATTCATACACGTACATACATATATTATCCACAACACATTTAAACATTAATACTAGCTTAAGGCCTTTGTTGTTATAGCTTTTTAAGTTTATTTATAATTTATACATTGTAAATAAACTGTATATAATAATATCAATATAATAATAATAAAATAAATAAAATTTTGGTTCCACCACTTATTGATTGAGCTTTAAGTATGTCCGTCACGGATGACATTCAAACCGCGAATCTTCTTACCTTTCCTTATGTTCGCGGAAACCCAACTGCTTTTTTTCGTTTTTTAATAACTTTTACTTGGGCATTTGCCCACGGCGAAATAGTTTTGTATGTTGAAATTCAAATTCAATTTTTTATTTATTTATTGAAACTTATTGTTATAATTTTATATTAAATATTATTAATAAATTATTCAATTATTAATTAATCAATTAACTAATTATTTACTATTAATTAATTATTATAATTGTACTTGGTGATGCAGTGGTTCGGCAAAAACTTAATACTAAGATAAAACATATTTTTCTTTAAAAAATCAAATATATATTTAGCCCTTTGCATTCAGTGTATGTAGCATTCTAGTTGTGAAAGAATTTTAAAGATCGGATAGGTACCTTCGAAGATTAGTCCAATCATCCAAACAAACACTTCCTCTTTATAATATTAGTATAGATATAGATAAGTAACCTACTTGATCCTTACTCATACATTTGAGCTCAAATCAGCACGCCTGCCTGCTTTTCATTTAAATAATTTGGCTTATGAATTATAAATCAACAAAATGCGTAGGTCCGGAAACAATTGCTTCTCCGTGTTTGCAAAATTTTTCACGATGAGTACGAAGTTGTAAGAGGTTTCAAAAAGAAAACGAAAAACCTAGCGGACGGCCGAAAATTTAGGAAGACGCAGAATTATTGGCAGAAAATTCTTGCCAAACACAAGAACTTGCATATATTTTCAGGACCATCCACAATGAATGCCGTTTTTGAACAAATGGCTGAATCTTATTTGTACACCTAACACAGGCGACTAGAAAAGAGTTAACCGAAATATTGTATGATCCTGCATTTATAGTAAAAACTTAAAGGTCGACGTATTTGAAAAATGTTTAAAAGAACTATTTTGCAAATACCCGCATCATGACGTGAT
Organism: Cacoxenus indagator; assembly: GCA_035041755.1. Classification (NCBI taxonomy): domain Eukaryota; kingdom Metazoa; phylum Arthropoda; class Insecta; order Diptera; family Drosophilidae; genus Cacoxenus; species Cacoxenus indagator. Next base: position 277,510 of record JAWNKX010000239.1, read on the forward strand.
GGAAGAGCCAAAGAGTGGAAAATACGAAGTGTGGTTCTACCCATTAAGGCCGTAAGCCAAGGGTCACATAATTACTCTCACTTAGAAGCATAGTTGCATTATTAACAAAAATTCATTGTTTAAATTAAATCTAGATAATAAAAATGATAAGCTTTTAATCAAGTTGTTTTTTGTAATTTTATTTTGTATCCAACTGTAAGAATACAATTAAGAGTACATTTATGGTCAAGACTACTTGTCTTCTGGTTTGGTAAACACAAAGGTCAGGTTGCACTTGCCACAGTAGTGACGGTCTTCATGAGCAGCCATGAAGACACCAGCTCCACAGTTCTCGCCAGGGCACTCACGGCGCAGGCGATGGATTTTGCCATTCTCGTCAACCTAATTTAAAAAAAAAAATTTAATAGCGTGATTTAATTTAAATTACCATTTGGTAAGAGATCACATCCGCCTTTGAATGCAATTAAAAAATCAATCAAGTTTTTGTGCGATCTGGTGACTCCTTGAGAATTCGAATCTAAGACTTTTGGATACAGAAACGAAATCGGTACAAATAACTTCTTGTCATTGAAGTTTTCCACAGTGGTCAACAGCCCAAGATATCGAAGACTCAAGAATTCCAAGAACAAATCAATTTGAAGTGACACTTTCAATATGCAATTCTTGCATATTGGGTATCGTCAATGTACCTTGTAGTATTTCAACACTGCTAGCTTGACCTTCTTCCTCTTGTGCTTAATCTTCTTGGGTGTAGAGTAGTTCTTCTTCTTACGTTTCTTGGCGCCACCACGAAGGCGCAATACCAAATGCAAAGTCGACTCTTTTTGAATATTATAATCTGAGAGAGTTCGACCATCTTCCAACTGCTTGCCAGCGAAGATCAGTCTTTGTTGATCTGGAGGAATTCCCTCTTTGTCCTGAATCTTGGCTTTGACATTTTCAATTGTGTCCGATGGTTCGACCTCAAGAGTGATGGTCTTGCCCGTGAGGGTCTTTACGAAAATCTGCATTTTGTCCTAACGACACCAAAGAACTGGAATAAAAAAAAAATGTTATTCATTGAATGGCTATAAAGAAAATATGAAATTACTCTATGAAAAGTGGAGTGAAACATATGATAAATTCAAGTCGCAAGTACATGTATTGTCAAAAAGTAGTACATGGCATATAAAACGAAATTTTATAACTAATATTAAATTAAAGTTGTTTAGACCAACAGAACAGCATTAATAACGCCATCGTTCTCCGGATTATTTGTCACCTGGGCGTACTTGCCCCAGACGACTTTGCCGGTTTGTGTGACCAAACCAAGCTCGGATATGTTAACCTCGATGACGGTTCCTTTCGTTATTACACCCAAAGATGTGTACATTGGCGAGCTTGGGTTTTTCTTAACGCCAATAATGGGCAAGTAAAAGGTCGCCTTCAGTTCAGGATGAGTCACATGAGCCTTCTTCATGCGAAGTGCCATTGGCCGAATGAAACGCTCGAATTTTGGTGGTTTACGTGTGAAGTTCTCTCCAACAAAAGTGATTTTCGTAACCATACGCTTCCACGCTTTTCGTTTTGTTTTGCCAGTCTTCAATACTTTAAAAACTTCCGCGTCGGATTGTGCTCTAACTTTCGGAATTGGCACGTCCCATTTTCCAGCTTTCTCTTTGCGTTTTTGCTTTATCATATTGGATAAAACTTTGGCACTGGACTGGATTCCTCTATCAAGTAAGTAATGTGGCAATGCCCCATCCTCTACTTTCTGTTCCTGCTTTTTCACCTTTTTCTCTTCATGAGACTGAATTTTTTTCTTTATTTGAATCTTCTCATTTCTACGCTCCTTATTGAACAGTTTCGCTTTAATGCCTCGTAGCTTATGTGCTTTTCTGGCGCGTTCCTTGGGTAGGCGTGCCTCCTTCTTTCGTTTCCTTTCCGCGTAATCGAGCCGCCGACCATAGAGTTTACGGTGGCGCTCCATATATTCATTCTGTGGCATGGTGTACTAGTGCCTTGTTTACAGAAATCCTGCAATGAAAAAAACAAGTATTCATTGACTCTACTTTAAGCAGAATGATGGCACAAGCAGCTTTCAGAAATATTTAAAAATATGCTCTGAAAACACTATCCAAGATTCTGCCTCTACTTACCAACAAAAATAATTAATATATATTGTATTTATATACATATGTATATACAATCCACAAAAAAATTTTACATCTTTTCAATTCCTTCGTTTATTGAAAAAACGAATAAAATTAATATTTTTGTCAAAATTCGAAATACAGTTGTGTTGTCGATTACTATTGTATGTATGTACATAGTAATAAAGTATATAATGCAAAAACCACATGACCCGAGAATATATAACCACGTGTTATTTTCAAATTTGTCATACTTCTTTATTACAGTTGAAATGTTTAAAAAAAATTTCGACACTCAACCACTTACACATAACTAAACAAACAAAAAGAAAAAAAATAACACTACTTCCTAACTAGTTTGAAATTACAGTCGAACCCACCTTATCCGAGAGAAGCACGACTTGGAAAGGTAGACACAAATTCCCGATGACAGGAAGTGAGGCTGTTTCATTCCAAAGTTGTCACATGTTCATCAGAGATGTTTTTTAGATTAAACATTTTCAAACTATGCACACTGTTTAAAGGGCCCATGCACTACGCAAACATAATTGACAAACGCTGTGTTTGTCAAGCGGCTTCCCAGTGGGTGACCGTGTTTGAATCGATGTTTGAGAAAATTCTATTTCATTTTGATATTTTTGTGCGTGTGTTTTTGTGTTGTGTGTGGGCAAATATCTTCATCTTACAGTAAATTTCGAGGCGAACGATTTTGTAAAAATGAACGCTCATAATAATTTTTGGTTTGAGTTCTTAGAAATGTACCAGACATTGCCTGTTTTGTGGAAAGTGAAGAGTGATAATTATTGCAATCGTGTTGAAAAGGCGGCAGCGTATGACAATTTCGTCAACAAATTAAAAGAAATTGATCCGAACGGCAAAAGAATGAAAGTTACAAAAAAATTATATTATTTTTCTCTAGCGATAATGAAAACATGTAATCTTTTTTTTTTGTTGATTAAATTTTTCAGTTTTTCTTTACATTAATGAAATGGATTTTTTAAATTAAGTGTTTTGAATGTGAAAATTAAAAACAAAATGAATTTAATTTTATATATTAGGTTTCTATTATTAATTTAAAACTAAAAGGACAATTTTGACTGATTCTGGCGATTAAACACTTTTGTTTACATTTCTGTTGCAAATTTGATCCTACCATGGTACAATTCCCACAATATTGAAGTACTCACAAAATTTATTTCGCACATCCTTTGCACGATTACTTTAGTTTCTGATGGTTGTTGCAGGCATCCTGTTTAAAATAGCATTATCATTAAGGTATCGCCCAAATCGGCTATTTTTTGTACCACTTTTTCATCCAAACATGTTTTTTCAGTTTGCTTTCGTACTCTTTTGCAGAGAATAGCACTTATTATGACCGCACATGCTTCATATGTATCCATTTTAAACAACCTTCACTCTCAAATGTCGATTACAAATGCTGTTTGTCAAACGGCTTGGTAATATGTGTGTGCTACGCATTTTTTAACAAACATGTTTGTTGTTGCCTTATTCTGTTAAAGCTTGGGCAGGAAGATAGGATATGCAATATTGAAATGGGATGGTTGGTAGTGCAGAATAGGTTAGTGGGAAGGATTTGTCTAGATAGTGCTTATGAGTGTTTGTGAGTGGTTTGTGTGAACAAGCTCGGAGTTCATCTTGAGTTTAGAGTATATTATTTTTTTTTTTTTTTTTTTAAATTAAATTATAACATTAAACGCAGTAAACTGCATAAAACATTTGTCGGATTTAAAAAATAATGACGTGACAATAAAAATAAAAAATTAGACTTATACTAACTTAATTAATTATAGAAGGCTGTATCCTTCTTAGAGGGAGATCATGTGGGTGCAGCCTCTTCAGTCTACGCCTTGTTGAGATACGGGTGAGGGAGAAAGCTAGAGGATTTGGGTGCGACAAAAGTCTGTAGTGATAGCGGCAGCTGTGAGAATTAATCACCTCCATAACAGTTGGCACGGCAAGATCCCTATGCAGCGTGGAGTTGCGGACGTACCAAGGGGCGCCCATAAATCTTCTGAGAGCCTTGCTCTGGACACGCCTGCACTCTTCTGATGTTGTAGGCAGCAGTAGTGCCCCAAATTTGTATGGCGTAGCGCCAAGCAGGTGCCACTACTTGCAGATAGATGAGCCTTTTATTAGTTAAAGATAACTTATTCGATGGGCGGAGGAGCCACTCCAGTTTCTTGAGCTTTTGATAGCAGCGCGCTGTAACTACCTTAATGTGTGCACGCCAGGTAAGACGCTTATCCAGGATCAAACCGAGATACCGGATTTGCTCCATTTGCGGAATGATTCTTGTGTTGTAAGTCACAACCGGACAGACGCCTTGCCTTAAAGTGAAGGTACAGTGAGCTGATTTCTCAGAGTTTATGGCTATATTCCAACGCCTGGCCCATGAGTGGAATCTATCCAGGTAGCTGGACAATTTCTCCGCAGCTTCGTAGAGTATATTATTGAAAGAAATAGTATAAATACGTGTAAATAGTATTATTCAACACTGTTGTTAGGAATAAATTTAGAGAGTAAGGTTCAACACTGTAATTGGCATGGCGTGTTTCTGGGACTGATGGTGACTTTAGTGTTCCATCAGTAGCCACGAGAAAGACCGCGAAATAAACACAAGTACTAGCACTCAAGAGAGTTATAAGTTAAATTCGCTAGTGGTGACGCCTGATCGGAACAAATTTTATTTTGCAATTTATTATTGCGACACTCATGCTTACGCGCATAACGGCCAAAATTGTGTGTGCGGTGTTGTAGCCATTTTGTATTTCTCAAGAGGCGAAGTATGCAAGTGAGCCGTTAGTTTGATCAGCATTGACAATGACTCCTCATGGGACACAACCGCCGTGTCAACAGTTAACGTGGTCATTGGAAGATCGAAGTATTGCAGCTCACTCAGTTGAAACAAAGTCGAACGTTTGTGCTGCCAATCCGCTCCCAGTCCCGTCGACGTCTAGTGGTGACCCCTTTGTAACGCCAAGACCATATTTACCAACAGAGGAGAATCCAGCCGTGAAAGCCGTCTCGTACGACACACGTATCCAACCAAACTAATTGACCTACCGGAATTCAACGGGAACCCTGAGGATTTGCCAACGTTTTATACAGCATTCACTTAATCAACAGCAGCCTACGGATACAATAATTTCGAGAACAACCAATGGCTACAAAAATGCTTAAAGGGAGATGCTCGTAAAGTCGTCAAATCCGGCCAACGTCAATAGCATAATTGAGTAGTTAAGGTTTAGATTCGGACCTCCGGGGCAGCTGATCCGAAGTCAATTAGAAATCGTTTGCCAAATCCCATCGATATCGGAGAGTGCCGTGGAAAAAATTATACCCTCCGCTACAAAGGTGAGAAATATTTGTGCGTTTTTACAAGCCGCTGATGGGTATCGGTATCTAGAAGAGCCAATCTTGCTTGAGGATTTGGAAAATTGCCTTTGAGTAAACGAATCGAGTGCGCTAGGCATTCAGTAGCCGATAACGTACATCATCATTTGTTTCATAAAGCACAAACAGAACCTTCTGAACCGATCATTTCGCCAATAAGACCGACCGCTAATGATAATACAATCACCTTATCTGAATATCATTGAATGGATAACGGGCGACATCTGCCTGGTGATTCAGAAACGCTAGTCTTGGGCTGCACGGCCACTAACAACGATCAGGACGACTCCGATGCACAGTCTGATCAGCCATCAGTGGAGGACTAGCCAGCGCAGTCGACGTCATCAGTTGTGTCAAAGTCGCATGTGGGGTTTGAGCCTCAGCCGGAAGATCTGACCTACAATGATACTAAACGACTGGTCAGCAAGGCTGAGAAGCAGAACGTCAATGGAACCGATGTCAATAAGTTGAAGAACTGTAAGCCGCAGGTGAACGTAGTTGTGGAGCCGAATCATTCCGAAGTGAAGGTGCCGGGGGACGTTATCGAATTAAAGACGCAGAAAAGGAAGCGTGAGAAGAAGAAAGATAACAGTAGTGTGAACACTAACAGCCACAAAAGAGATAAAATGGCCAAGAAGGAGAACAATTCTGTGGAGAAGTCATCGCCGTTGGTTTTTGCAGCGGTTGAGCGGCTTGTGGAAGTGCTACATATAGCCACGGAGCTGCATAAACAGCAGGAGGAAAGGGTCTCACTTAACGCGCAGCTTAAGGCCACCAGCAATAAAACCAAGCAGCAACAGAAGAAACACCACAAGCAGCAGGACATGCCAGCATCACACTCCGAGTGGTCCGATGATATCTGCCAAAAGTTTAAGCGCCAATTGGAGAAGAAGGAAAAGGCGCTTGTTGATAGTGGCAGGTATAGATAAGTAAATTACGCACCGAAGACACCACTGAACGGCCACAGATGACTGCAAAGATTAAGGCATGTTTTGATAAGCTGCACATCCAAGACAGAGAACTCACAGCTCACACTCATGCAGAACGAGTTAGCACACAAGGGTGAAGTTATTGCTGATCTTACTACATTTGTGAATGCCACACATCAAACGGTGGGGAAGTCGAAGCAAAGGAATACATTGATATACCGGGTAAAGTGGTGCCAGAGGGCTCAACCCATTAAGGAGGGTGACTTGGTATCTTATGCAATCCCAATGTGCCACGAAAGGACTGGTGCCGCGGCGTCGTGGAGAAGGTTTTCCCGGAGTCAGATGGAGTCATTCGGCGCGTCAACGTTCGCGCTACCATTGGTACAAAACAACGGGCTGTCTCGAAATTCTGGATGTTGTGCGTGGTGAATCAGGCTGATTCACGGGGGTAGGGATGTTATTGATAGAAATAGTATAAATATGTGGTAATAGTATTATTCAACACTGTTGTTAGGAATAAGTTTAGAGAGTAAGGTTAAACACTGTAATTTAGTGTTCGATCAGTAGCCACGAGAAACACTGCGAAATAAACACAAGTAAAAGCACGCAAGAGAGTTATAAGTTAAATTCGCTAGTGGCGACGCCTGATCGGAACAGAGTATGATAGGAGGTTGTTTTTGCTCGAGTTGATGGATTGGTCGTGGGTGCTGGAGGGGGCCCAGATGAGGTTGAAATTTTCAGTGATGTGGAATTTGATGCAGTTGATATCGCGGACGTTGGGACTAAGTTGGATGGTTAGAGGGAGGAGGAATCAGTCTTTGGCTTCTTTGTCGGCTGTTTCGTTACCAGCAATGCCAAAATGACGTGGTACCCCGATGAATTTGATGCGGGGGAAATTCGATTGAATGAGGTGTCGTATTGTTGAGGCGTAGTTTGAATAATTCGAGACGTTACTATTGATCATACCTATTATTTCGGCGGAGAATATAGAGAAAAAAGGAGGGGAGCAGAATTGTTGAATGGTTCTATGAGAGGTTGTAATACAGAAAGAAACACCTGCTTGAGATTTCGATCCATCCGTGAAAAGAAAAGAGTACTTGTCTAAGCGACTCTTAAGCTCCAGGAACAGCTTTTTGAAGGTGGAGGCGGAGTGTCAGGCTTGGCAAAGTAATAAAGGATTGTGTATGGTGGAAAGGTCGATGACCAAGTGGGTAAGGATTGCTTGGGTATATGTAGAGGCTTGGCAGGTAAGTTAAATTCGGCACACAACCCTATTGCGAGTTGTAAAGCGGACGGTAATCTAGGATATTTATTAGACTTGCGGATTTTTTCAACGGCGCTTGAGATGGGTGAATCCTTAGCGTAGAGGATTGATTTGTTTAGACGGGCGAGAGAACGTTGGTAACGAATTTCTAGTGGCAAAATGCCAGTTTCATAGAGCATGTTTTGGATTGGGGTGGATGTGATGGCGCCGAGGGCAAGCCTAATCGCTAATGGTAGATACATCTTATATTTATCTTATTGCGAGGAGCGTTGCCATATAGAAATAGACCGTAGTCGATTTTGGACATAATTATGGATTTGATGGTGGAGATAAGAGTGAGATGGTTGCAGTTGAATTTTTTGGTGGAGAGGCATTTGATATTGTTAAGTTAATTGGAAAGGGATTGCTGGAGAGTTTCAATGTGGATGTTCTAGGTATAAGTTCAGTTAAATGTAATTCCGACGATTTTAAGTTTTTTGAATTGTCCGATGTATAATTGGGTTGAGTGAAGTTGAAATTGGCATATTTTTTTTCTTGGAGAAATGGATGTGCTTGCTTTTGTTTGGAGACAATCTTGCGCCTGAGTAATCACACCATGATAGTATGCCGTTAAATAGAGGATCGATGTTCAGAGTTTGGAGGTTGTTTATTTTCCTAATTATAAGATACTCATCCGCGTAAGCATAGAAGTCTAGATGTTTATGGAGAGCAATTTTTTGGTTAAGTTGGTTGAAGGATATTAAGAAAAGGATGACTGATAAAGGGAGCCTTGGAGTATGCCATTAGACTGAGGGAGGTTGGAGGAAAAGTGGATATACATATGCTATGATTTATCTGTTTGTCATAAAGTTTATGACGTACTTTATAATTTTGGGGCCCAATTTCCATTTTGCTAATTCATCGACTATGGTGTGAACACCAATTTTATCGGAAACTTTATGTAAGTCGAGTTAAATAACTGATGCGTAGTTTTTTGTAGAAAGAAAAGAATAATATATAATGATCTAGATACATTAGATTGTCGCATATTGATTTTCCTTCTTTGAAAGCAGTTTGGCGGCTATCTATAAGAGTGTTTTTTTTTGCTAACCATAGCCTGTTAGCAATAGTTTTATGGAAGAGTTTGGAGCAATAGGGGTTAAGGGATATCGGCCTGTATGAGGAAATGGATGATTTGTCAGAGTTAGGCTTAATGATCGGGATGACTTTACTAGTTTTGTAATGTTAAGGAATGAAATTGATGAAAATGCAGTTGTAAAGATTGAAGAGGCGGAGGAGAACGGTATTGTCGAGGTTTTTTATCATTGGGTAGGATATCTTGTCGATGTCACTTTTTTAGTCTTGAAAGAGCTGAATGTATTTCAATGATCGATATTAGGTCTTCTATTTTCGTTGCTATTGGGAAGGGTAAGTAGTCGGGAGTAAAGGATGGAGAGATATTTTCCAAATTTTTTCAGGAGGAGTTGTAGAAATAATATCGGCTATGAAATGAGATAAGCACTCACGTTTAGATTTATTGATTTCTCTCTTAAGGGTGGTATTGGCTTTTTTAAAGCTGAGGATGTTATCTGTGGCGATAGGGCGTCTTAAAGTGTACCAAAGTTTATTTTTTGCAGATTTTAATTTTTCTAATTTGTCATTCCACTAAGGAACGGTATATTTCTTATGATATTTGATAATGGATAGGGAAATAGGGGCGTGTGCGCTTTGTCGGATGATTTTTGTAATATTTGATGATTCCTTGTTAATATTGGGGCTGATAGGTTTTGTAGCGCTCAGGTTTTTGGATATAGCGGTAAACTTTGACTAGTTCGCACGATTTTTTTGAATATTGGGCAAGATTTAGGAGTGAAAGAGGGAGGCGTAAAAAGCGAGATGACAATGGGAAAGTGATCGCTACAATGCAATTGTACGCTAGGGATAAGTCCATGTGGGTGAATGTATGGTGGGTGCTGAAGTCAGTGGGAGAGCCATTGTTCAGAATGAGGATAGGCGACTGATTAATAAATGTCGATATGATGTTTCCTCTACGATTATTCGAGGGGGAACCCCATGAGCGGTGCCTAGCATTAAGGTCACCAGTTATGATGGCAGGCTCAGAAATATTTTGAAAAACATTTTGAAGATTATTTAGGGAGTGTTTTATTGGGGGGGATGTAGGTGGAGAACTTATTGGATCTGATTTTTGATTGGACAGACACGGCAACAGATTCAAAGTCCTGAGCAAGTTGCAGTCTTGTTGGAGATATTTGTATAGAGGAACAGCAGCGCCACCAGATCGGAACGCGCGGCAGCAAAAGTAGCCATTAAAGTTGATGGGGATAGGAATATTATCAGGGGAAGAAAGATAGGTTTCTTGTAATGATACGATTTTTGGGGAGTGAGATTTTATGAGTATTGCTCACTGATCGTAATTGTGAAGATAACCGTGTATATTCCATTGCATAACTTTTGACATTTGTGATGAGTATAAAGAATTAAAATTAAATAGTCTAAGCATATAAAAGTAAAGAGTAAATCAGTAAAGAGATGAGCAGGACCAACACTGCGTCGACAGGCAATCCGCAGTGAGACCACATTAAATATAATGCGATGAAGTGTGGCGTGCTGATGGAGTGCCAGACCTGGAGTAGAGGAAGAAATATAAGAGTCCTCGTCATTAGCTCCCATTTCTCATTCCACGTCAAAGCCAGCAATTCACCCAGCATGTCGGACTGAGTAGATTTTGTAGCATTTATTGAGACATTGATTCAGCAAAAACAAAGTTAGTTAGAGGAGAGGCTGTATTTTTTGATTCAAAGGAGAGTTTTTTTTTTGTTGTGTTTCTTTTGTAGTGCTTGGTTAGAGCTGTTCCACAATATTTTGGTTTGGTTTCGTTGAGGGGTAGAACTGAAAGTTTGGCGACTTTAGGGGGATGTTCATCGGACGTTTTAATAAGTGAAGTAGTGGTTGTGGAGGCAAGTTCAGTGTCAATAAGTGATGCTAGGTTAATTGCAGGAGAGCTTGTGGTGTTATTGTAAGGGTGAGTGATGTGCTGAATAGAACGGAGTGTATCTGCGTAGCGCGAACCCGTCAGGGAATGGCGTTGAGCGTAGATTTTTTTTGCGTTTTTAATATCGGTTTTTTCGAATGGCTTGGATTTTCTTGTGTTTGAGGAAGGTGGGGCAGTTCCGATCAAAAATACTGTAGTGGTAGAAATGTTATTATGTCTGCAGTTGATGCAACGCATGGTGTTTTGGCAGGTCTCCATGTCTTCGGAATCTAGATGTTTGTCGAGGCCGCAGTTGAGGCAGAGTTCGGAAGATTTACATACTCTGGTGGAATGGCCTAGGCGTCCGCAGTTCCTGCACCTGAGAGGGAGAGGGATGTACGACCGTACACTCAATCTTTCATAGCCAATATTGATGTGGTTTGGTAGCGTTGTATTTCAGAAAGTGAAGATAATAAGTTCTGTTTCCTTACGTGTGTGGTCCTTGTCTTTTTTTAGAATTTTTTTAGATTCCTATACGTTCTGGGATTTAAGTTCAGAGGTGATTTCTTCTTCTGATATGTCTCGGAGAATATAGGTGTAAATAACTCCTTTGAAATTGTTAAGTAAGTTGTGTTAGCTGATAGTGACCCCAGTGGAGCCATCAACTATTGTCGATTACTTTGTGTAGTAGGAAATAGGGAAAATAGTGTCGATTGTAGAGTTTGGTTCCACTCTTGTTATCACGAGATATTTAGGGCCGCTGGTGAGATTTTTTAGTGCTTTTCAAGTTCTTAAACATATTGGTGAAGTTCCACAATACGAATTTGAAACTGATAACAGAACCGGTTTTAAGTAGTATTATAACGGGATTTTTTTCTGCTTTGTTCTTTTGTTTGCTTTGCGCGGAGCGTCCGTAAATTGACGGCTTGTCCCAAAGAAAGTTTTTTGTCAACTGAACTGTTTGCATTATATTATAATGTATTGAAGTGTTTGTTTCTATACATTTGATCATTATTGTAGCAAAATATTTTTAATATAATATTTTAATGTTTTACATTTTAAGAAATAATTTTTTTGTATGTAATTTTGACAATCACACATGAATTTGTCACCATTGAGGATTAAGCATTTCTATGAGGGGTATTACGTTTGGCAATTCAACTCCCTCAAATATTCGTTAATTCCTCTTTGGTATTGATTCACAGTAGCTTTCAAAATTTTTGACAGTTCTTTATATGGTGTTGTATAATAATTCTTAATATTGCATAATTTCTATTAAAATTTTAGTAGCTTTCTTTGACCACACTACTTTTGCCTTTTTCGTAATTTAATTTACAAAAGATGAACGAACGAATAAAGTAACGGCGAAAAATTGAACGAACACAAAAAGAAATAGTAAAATGTTGAGAGTGTTGATGGTATACCATCGTCAACAATCAACACTTCGTACAGTATTTCTTCATAAAGTGGATGCCTTTGGTGTTCCAACCAACCTGGTCAGTTGGATTACTTCCTACCTAACTTCTAGAACTCAAAATGTTTTGTTTAAAACAGTCACATCCGAGACTATTTGCGTAACCTTCGGTGTCCTTCAAGGTAGTAACCTTGGTCCGTTGTTATTCAATATTTTTATAAACGATTTGCCAGTTGCCATTAAAAATTTTGACGAGTACATACGCAGACGATGTGAAACTATTCATGTCTATTTTATCTCCTGTCCATTTAAAGTTTCTTCAAGATGACCTCGACTCTGTATATCGTTGGTGCTCTATAAACTTTCTTTCACTTAATTGTGGAAAATGTAAACGTATGTCGTTCTATCGTAAAAATGTGATTCTAAATAGTTATAGTATCAACGATCACTTACTAGAACGTGTTTCACAATTTAATGATCTGGGGGTATTGACGGACCCAAAGCTCCATTTCAGATGCCAAATATACTCATCCGTCAATAAGGCTAAGAGTGTGTTAGGATACATTAAACGATAGTCTAACGATTTTAATGATCCTTTTACCACTAAATTGCAGTACACATTCTTAGTTAGACCTAATTTAGAATATGCATCTTCTGTATGAAACCTCCAGTTTAGAATTTATAGCAATCGCATTGAATCAGTACAAAAACAATTCTTACTGTTTGCACTGCGTAACATGCACTGAGATCCAAATGCCCATATTCCATCCTATCGATGCCGCACAAAACTTATCCAGCTACCTACATTGTCCAGTCGTAGAACTACTCTCGGTGTGATGTTTCTACATAATTTAATTGTTGGTAGTATCTATTTTCTATTTTTGCTTGGCAGCATAAACTTTAACGTTCCTTCTCGGGTTACTAGAGGTTGTATTCCAATTTCTATTGGTTTCTGTAGAACTACTTATCTGCTGCATGATCCATTTCGCGAGTTATGTCAATCATATAATTTTCACTATAACTTAATATCCATCTCTAAATCTTCTGATAATTTAAAATCTATCCTATTATCTTACCTCAACACTTAGTAAATAATGTTCTTTTCAATGAACACAGTTCTCACACATGTAGCGTCGTCTTAATTAGAGCCGTTGAATTAATGGTAGCTATATTTCTTTAAATTTTTGTTATGGTATGTAATGTAACTCTAAGTTGAATCTTATCTTTAGTTCATTTTGCATGTTTATTTGTTAAAGGCTAATTATGTTCTTATCTGTATCCAAATACGTTTGTAGACATTTGCTTTGGTATCGCATGTCCACCAGCTGAGCCAGAAATTAGCAATTAAAACCAGCTGAGCCCAGTCTACTATGTAACTGGGTGAATTTTGATTCTACTTGGGCTTGCCCCATGTAAGATCAGTGTGTGGTCATTGCGTACCTGCTAAGTCAATGTAATAAGTACCCCATAGCCTCGCGCTTCTCTTCTCCGCGAATACGGGTTGAGAGAGAGAAATTGAAAATTGAATTGCCAAGTGTAATACGGGTATAAGGAGTAGTTATATAGTCTTTGTATTTGCGAGGATGTTGTTGCGGGCAAATAAGGAAAAATTATGCGAAAATTGCCGTTTTGGATATAATTGACAAAAATTGTGGAACAAAACAATGTTTTTGTTTTCATTGAATACTGGCGATACACACCGAATAAAACACACTATTTTTAAGCCAGCGTCGTTACTCATAATTGCGTTGGATCTTATAGCGCAACACACACCGCATGCATTAAAAAAAACAAAACAAAGCAAAACAGAAAAACATGTTTCATTGTCGATAGCCGGCCAATTGTTTTTCGAAAACAAAATTTTGATTTCGTTTTTGTTCTTCTTTCTTCTCGTTATCTTCAGGTTCTCTTCGCGTTCTTTACATTCTACGTGAAATTTCCATTAATGCGGAAAAGTTATAGTTTTTAGTAGAGGCAAAACGCTCAATATAAAATTATAAGGATAAAGATCATGCCAATAAATTAACAATATATAAACTGGGGTTAGAAATACCAAGCGAAATGAATTGTCAAGGCAAGTTTAATGTATTTTCTTTATTATGGATGACTACATATGTATGTATATACATATGTCTAAGAAGCATATATAAAAACTATTTTGCATACTTTCATTCACAAGGAAGCCAGCCAGTAGCGGAGTTAAATTACGAAAGAAACTAATGGCCTTGCGTGTTGTGTACTTTCACTCGTTGTATTTCTTCCATGGCTTCGCGATCAACATATATTTCTTGTAGCAAAATTTTTTGGGTTCCCGAATTATATTATGCAAAAAGCAGGCAAATATACTAATTATTTTTAGTAAAAAGTAAGTTGCAAAATGTTGTTTTGTTTTAGCGCAAAACACACTAAATAAATTAGGAAAACGAAACGTTATGTTTTTTTACATTATGCTTCGCTTGGTGTGTGTTGGAATAAAAAACGTTTTCTTGCCTTATGAATCAAAAACATTTTGTCTGATCCGGTATGTTCTCAGCTTTACTCAAACAGCTTAACACTGAAACCCATAGTCTTATTTGAGGGATATATATATAAATTAAAGAAAATTAGTTTTAATTTTTTTTTTTTTTTTAAACATTTTTATGATCAGTAAAACGGCTTGCTTCCACGAGTCTGAGTTCGCGAGCCGCTAACTTTATAGTTAGCGTAGTCCCAAGAATAATGATCTCTCGCGGTGCTGCTGCATGCGCGGTGTCAGACTTAGTTCGCTGTTGGTCCTAAATGCCAACGTTGGTCGGTTTGCTTTTAATGCCGACGCTGGTCTTCTACGGTGTTGCTGCATGTGCGGTGTGAGGCTCGGTTTGCCGTTAGCCTTAAGAGTGCCGAAGTTGGTCTTCCGCAATGCTCCTGCATGTGCTGTGTAATGCCGACGTTGGTAGCCCGCGATGCTGCTGCATGCGCAGTGTCAGGCCGGACATACGCCAGGCGCACAGTCAGCTACTTCGTTTCGCTTCTTCTCGACTCAGTGTTTTCTCATGGGCTGAGCATACTGTTGCTGTGGTCAACACGATAGCTTTGTTGTCGTCTTATGCCATCGTGCTAACTTATATATTCCTGCATTACTACACCAGGGAGCATAGGGCCTCCCACAAGTCTCTTCAATTGAGATTGTAGTGGTTTCGTTAATCAAGACTGCAAGTCTATTTACCATTTTTTTGGAGGTTTTTGGAGCAGAGCAGGTGATTGGCCTGTTACTGCCGTGTATAGCCAATGTGGCGCCATCTGTGGTTTGGTAGACGAGGCCTCTCCTTTCTATTATTTTAATAGTCACCCTGACTCTACAACATGACCAAATGTTTTTCGTTGGGACATATTGTCGAGTTGCGGTACCATTAGCGGAAGGAGGCCTCCGCAAACATGTGGTGTTTTATTAATGAATTATTAATTCAAATTATTATTATTAATTAATTAAATCGTTAATTAATTAGTTAGAAAGGGGGAAAAGTTAGACTCTAGGCTACCGAGGTCGACATTTGAGGGAAAAACAATCAAATAAACACAAGTTTTGGGCCATTTTCTGATTCATCGAAGTCTTATTAACTAATTGATTAACCGCCCTATTCTCAACACGCTATAAACTTAATAGGTCAGAGTATTTATAGCTTTTGGTATTTCTCATTTACTTTGAAAGCTGAAAGCTGCACTATTAAAAACGTTCTTTTTCAAAACAATCTGTAAAGTTCGTGTTGCCCGTCTGTAAAGTTCATTTGAACAAATGGTATTTATTTATTTATTTTATTTACTGTGCAAAAATTTAAATGAAAAACCCACTGATGTAAGTACTGCATTATTTATTATGTGTTTATAAAACCAGTTACAACTGGTTTTATGTATTTCTCATATACTAGACCACAAAAATTGCATTTTGGGAACCGATCACTTCAACATATTTCTTTTGTTATAATTGTTCAGTTGCCTAACAAGTCTAGCAAAACTCAACGGGATTAAGTCTATTTATAAACTACTTATCTGTTGCACCCTGGTATTGTGTTTCATCTGTGTGCATTCATTCAAGAAAGTGTTAATAATCTATTAACATTGCTTGAATGGACTCTGTCGCTGATAATTAGGACCATTGGTGGACTCGGATGCGGCCAAGCAAAAACTCAAGCTGGTCCCCTCGGCCTCACCAAAGCCTGTAATTATACTGCAGAAGAATGTTGAGGCTAATACAATCCCTCAAAACAGCCATGATGTTTGCCCATCAACTCTACATGGCTTTCGACCCAGAAGCAGTTATAAATCCAGCTAAGTTGATGTCAGCAAACCATTTGCTACTTTAGGGTCAGAGATGGACACCGGTGCCGATATTTTTGAAGTTAGCGAAGCTTCCAGGATTAGGTGGAAACCTAATCCACCTGACCTGGCTTACGTCCAGCCTCCCGGCGCGGCGTTGGCTACGGTTTCTGCTAACAGTGCCACATTTCCACCAAAGGCGTTGAAACCACCACCAATCATTGTCGGAGGCATAACCAACATCAATGACCTGATCAACGCCATTAATGGCGTCTGACTGCTACATTGTTAAAACGGGCTCTGGATCAGTTGTTCGTATAATGACTGTCAGTACTGATGCATACCGAGGACTAGTAGCCATGTTTTTGGCCAAAGAAATTACATTTAATCCCTATCAGCGTAAGGTAGAGAGCATATCGGGTGGTTGCAAGGGGTCTTCACCGCACCACCCTTCACATCTCTATAAAACGGGATTTTGAGAAGTTGGGACACAATGTGCGCATCGTACACAATGTCAAGAGTCGCACCGATGATGCGGAACTCAATCTGTTTTTCGTGAAGCTGGAACCTGCTGTGAAAATTAGGAGATGTATGCACTTAAACGCTTCTGTCATCAGAAGGTGACAATAAAGCATCCTCGTAGACATGACAAAGTACCTCAATGCCATCGTTGCCAGGAGTATGGCCAAACTAAGCGATATTCTTAAAAAAAGTTTTCGTTACGTGCAATGTAGTAAAGAGCATGCATCTATAAAACGCATTAAATCAGCAACTGCATCAACGAAGTGTGCTCTGTGCCTCGAGGCTCACACGACCAATTGAAAGGGCTGTGCTATATACCAGCACATTATTAGCCAGCGCCCCCAAGGATTATCTTTCACAGCCTTTCGCAAGGAGTGCCAGCAGTAGTTGATCGAAATGTGTCTTATGCTGATGCGGCCCGTCGGGGAATGCAACAGCTACAACCTCAGCAACAACACCAGCAGCAGGAACTATAACAGCAGCCTTAACAGCATTCTGCGCAGCAGCTTCAGAAATAAGAGCAGTAATCTCTTCAGCAACCACAACAATAACAGCCACTACGGCAACAGCAAAGCAAAAACCTAACCACTAGAAACCGAAGTGTCAATCCAAACAACAGCGTCTACAAAACCTGCAGTAGTTACAACCAATTCAGCGGCAGCAATTTTAAAAGGACCGCAGATCAGCAAAATCAACTGCAATACCAACTAGACCCGTATTGACAACAGCAGTAGCAAGCTCAGTTGGCATCTGAGGCTAAGTTTGAGGGTAAGTTTGATGCTTTGATGGCCAAACTTGACAAGTCGGCATCTGAAACCTGATGCCTTGATGATTAAGCTTGAACAGCTCCTTGATATGAAGTCGCAATTTATGACCATCTTGTCAGCTTTTGTTACGCACATAACTACCAACATTACAGAAGCTACTACATCAGCAGCAACCCATATAGTAGCAGCTCCGTTAGCAGCATCTGCTGCTCTTCCTGTCATCTGAACTAGAGCTATTCGTACATAGGTACAACATAGGCTAATCGCATAAGCAGTTCTTATCAAATCTTGCTTAAAGTACACCTTATGACGATTAGCCTAGACAATATGTAGTGTGACGCGGTTAACGTTGTCAGTAACTAAGGGGAGATCGTCATTGCTGCTTTCTACTGCCAACCAAATTATGGGTGGGAGGTGGAAGAAGGAAGGTTTCTGATTGCCGGAATCTGGAATGTACACCATCCTCTGTGGAGCGTTAGGAACTCCTCCCCGTAAGGAAGGGCGCTTGCGAGATGCGTGTCTGGCTCCAACCTGCAAGTCTTTGCTATAGGTGGTCCCACACACAAAACCCTTATATTATTTTCCGGGATCCAGTCTGACAACCTTAATATTTAAGAAGGAATTGAGTTGAGTTCAGATCACATTCCTTTGATTATGGAGTTTCGAGTAGCCGTCCTCATTATTTAGACAAAACCGCGACTCCTAGCCCGAAAAGTTTACATTTCCCGGTTTCAGCATAGGTTGGAGCAGCTGATCAACCTGAACATGGAGTTAAGGTCACTTCCTGATCGATACTGCAGCGGAGTTATTTGTACGTAACTACTTTTCTGCCCTCCCAGACCACCCCGGTCATTTTTGAAACCTGAGTGTTGCGGCGCCACGCCAACCCTATTATCTTCTGTTGCAGAGCGTATTTCGTATTTAATTAAAATTCGCTGTGTAAATTGGTTATGGTGAAATCTTTATTTTACAAGTTATTAAATTTCTATATAAATTATGTTGTTTTCCACTCGTACATGTGCTCTCCTCAGCTGTCACGATAGCTTTGGCTTTGTACATTAAAGGCATAGGTGAAAGCGTAAAAATAGCTTTGACCTCTGCTATGACTGAACCTCTGCACTCAGGTGCGAAAGAGACAGAGTTATACAGAAATGCAGTCACAACGGTAGTCAAAGCTCGGCTAGCTAACCCAATAACCAATATATCGGATATTCTGTTCGTCTACTTGACCCCTCCCTGCCTTCTACTTTGCGGCGCAACATACCCCAACCCGTAATTCACTGCCCGCACTGCGTTGTGGATTACCTCTTTCAATGTTCAATTTCGCTAATTTCACGGATGGGCGTGTGATGATCCCGTCGGCTGTATGTACGACTGCACTTCTCACTTGACCATATTATCCGCGATGCACGTCGATTATCACGCCTTCGGACCATTAGTTACGCTTGCTACTGTCATCTACGATGATAACTATATCGTTTACAGCAATTGGGTTGGGCGACGGCTGAAACCATTTGGTACGTCTAATTGAATTGTATCGTTGGGTATAGCTGCTCTACTGCTGATGTCGATATCCGTAGCATCTCATCTTTCAGAGTTCGGCTGGCACCTCGAAAGTTCGTTCCGTTATCCGAAAACATTCGTAATGGTACGTCGCGTCAAGCTACAAATGACTTAATTACGCATAGGAAGGAATCAGTGGAGAGTGTAGTTGCAATTTCCAGGTGAACAGCCCGTGTAGTGAGGTATTACGCCCCACCTCCTCTCGCTGCGTCGAACAACGACTATCTGGATAGGGCCAAAGTAATCGACACCAGTATAAGTGAACGCTCGCGTGTGTGGCGATAACCGCTCCGCAGGGATATCACCCATCTCCGCTGGCTTTGGTTGAGCTAGCCTTATACGACATGCTGGGCAGGCCTTGCAACTTCCCTCAACAGAGCTAGTAGACCGCTGACCCAATAACGCTGACGCATTTCATTGACGACGATCTCGTTATGCAGATGATGATATCGTCTGTGATATGATTCGGCTAGCAGATATGTTACGCGGTGTCGTCTTGGTAAAATTATGGGGCGCTTCATGTCGAATTCGATGCCTCCTATTGCGTCGATTCGTTCTTTGATGCGGAGAACGCCCAAATCATCTAAAATGGGAGAACACTTGTATAATAGGATTTTACGATTTTTTACTCCTCCTCCGACCTTTATGGCGATGATCTCGTCGTGAAACTCTTCTTGTTGACATACTCGTATAAATATTGCGTCAGTTTCGCTGTCTCGCTTTAAGTAGGCCACTTAGCAGTTGACCACTCGGCCCTTTAACCGTGGCGCGCAAGAAGTCTAAAACAGACTTCTGGGCAGATCGGAGATGCTCCAATTTACTAAAGCGTTGGGGATCTGGCATTATACATTGTAGTGTTGGGACGTGTCAATCTTTTCGTCATGGTTATTATATGTATATTGTTTGCCTTTAGGGCAAAGTTTGTTGTTGGCCATTGCATCTCGCCCAGATATAAGAACTCGGGCCCAACAAACCAACGAATTGATCCATTCATTTCCGGCATATTTGTCCATTTCGTACCATCATCTACAACATTGAATACCGTGGGGACCCAGCGCCAAGTCGACACATCACATCCTTTAAGTATTTCTCCAATACTCAACGAGACGAATTGTTGAAATTTTCGAGCATCACTAAGGATCCAAAAAAGTACATCCATCGAGTCAGTGCAGAAAAGACGGCGATCGATGTGAACAGTGTGCTCAGAGTCCACACACTTCGCCAGACGAAGCCCAAGGACAGCAACCATCATCAATTGATGTCCATTGCCGCATATCAAATCGGCCCTCAGCATGAATTCTTTTCACGCTGGTCGCCAGTTGAATCATTTCATCTTCTGAGTTGACTGACTGTAATCAATCGTCTACGAATGTGTTACAGCAGATTGCGTTGACGGCCTCCGGAAACTGAATCGTTACTGAATCGTTTGGCGTTGCGGTTCTTTATGTAGTTCGCCATGGCCGGTGAACAGGATGCCCCAAAGGTCATGACTTTCATCACATAAGTTACTGGTTTCCGGGTTGAATCGCTGTCGGGTCATAAGATTTTTTGGGCCACTTGATCTTCAGGGCGCACTCGGACTTAATGAAACATTTCCCGTATACCGCCAGCCACAGCTACAGGGCGTTCCCGGAACCGTATTAGCACTCCTATCAGCGAAGCAAGTACATCGGGGCCCTTTAAGAGGACATCATTGAGCGACAGACTTTTTGTCTTCTAGTTTTTGTGTATATCCCTTCTCCTTGTAGTTTTGAATTGTGCGGATCATAAAGGCCTTTAGGTCAGCATCTGTCGTCAATTTCCTTTCAAGGCATTTCAAACGCTTTAGTGCCATTGGGTAGGAATCGGGTAACACAACTTCATCAAATCTCCATAACAGTCCGGTCTGCTAACGTTTTGCCGTCGAGATGTAACTCGTAGTCACCTCCATGATTTGCATTGCGCGTTCATCTTCCATTGATCGCAATAGTTTTTGTGATATGTTGACACCAGCAGATTCTAATGAGAAATAATCTCTCATGGACTGGTCCAGCAGGCATAGATAATTTGTATCGCTGCATTGACAAATGTGTAATACCCGAGGTGGTTTAGAAGTTTTGATGCTGTGTCGCCCGTATACAGACCATCCCAGTTTACATCGCGTGGCGATACTTAAGGAAACGCATCTGCGTGCGTTTCACGCACGTCCACGCTCACTTTGATGTTGTCCAGTCCAATAATAATTCTCGCCCTCGCGTTGGTGTATGGCTGGATTGGAATGCACTGCAAATGACTTTTATTTTCATCAAATGATTGAAGGGGCAGTTCCAATCGAGCTACTGTAAATACACCTTTCAGGGTGTACTGGGGCGCCTCTTAATTTCTCTCTGATATATTGACGCAAACAGATTTAGAGTCCCGTTCTGTTTGCGTTACTTCGCCAGTCCACCTTAAACACAGATCATCCTTCGGACCGTCGAGTTGGAGATGTGATTGTGGATCTGGTGAGACTCAAGAGGGCTCGTCGTCGATTCATGCTTTCTTGTAATCGACTAGATCAAGCAGACTACAGACGTGTTCATCACGAACTGTCAAATTTAATTTATGGAAAGCGACACGCCAAGTTAAGCGGCAAGCAAACAGAAGGATCTGCATAAGGAGAGATGATAACACGTGGTATAAAACTGATACGTAGAGAGTAATGACGTTTGCTGATGAGCTGCAAGACTGGTTCACGCCTTTTGAGCTCGCAAGCCCAAATAAAGCTCGTGCCACCGAAATCTTTTTGAACACTTTAATTAATTTTAATTTACTTAATTTTTTCAAATTTAATTTTATCACTTATTTATTTACCATTTATTAGGTATTTACTTTGTGCTTGGACTGGGGGTTCAAGCGGGTTTTTTTTCTGCTAATTGTTTCCAGAAACATTCAATATTTAAGGTTTTTATGCCCTTTCGAAAATCCTTAGCATATTCAGGAATTTGTTCCATTTCTGAAACCATTCTCCAAATTTTGAATTGTGGCGGCGTTGATATTTTTATATCCCTTAATTTTCACTACACTCGCTTCAGTGTCGCCACCTCAAATGCCGACGACAGAATACGAATATTTCACAGTCGACACAAGACGACACCGGGAATGCCAACTTGTTATTTTTGAGTTGTTTTTAAACAAAATCCCCACCGGAAATACGTTCTATGCATCTAATGCCTTTCTCATGCAGAAGATGCAGAACTCTGCCCTTCGTCAGATAGTTAACCGGCACAGAAGCCAAGATAATAACCGGCTAAGGATTCATGTCAATAGACTAACATCTGCTCTGGCTACAAACACCTCTAGGAGAAGGCTCAAAAGCCTTCACCCAAATGATCTCGTAAGTGCACTGCCAAGTCGACTAGTCGTCTCCTTTCGCTTTCCGAATTTAAAGCAGTCCCCCGACTGCGTGCAGCTCGCAAAAACAAAATCATCCATTAAGGAACAGCACGAGCGTACCCCACGCTCAAACAGCTGTCCGCATAAATAACAACAACGAATACCTTTGCACATCAACAAGCGGTTCAAACAACAGCATCAACATCAGTGACTCACACCAAGCCTCACTTCCCGTTAATTTCGAGAGAGCGCGTTCGTGCTCTCCCGCAATACATCAAACAGCTACACTCTCACAAAGTGAAAACAATAACGGATCATCAATCCAAACAAACGCAACCTCTCGCTCTGCCACTTAACTAACTGTCAGCTGTTCCATGGCAGCAGGTAACATGCAGCCTCTGCCGTGGAGTGTTCCAACCAACAACAACAACCACAACGCAGTCATCAGCTGCTATCTCACTAATTACAACAACCACCACGTCATCTTTCTCAGCTACAATGCCAATTTCCTCCCTCTCTTCGGCAACAACATTGATCAGAGAAAAGACATCAAACACGCAAGTACAAACTTCAACCAATCAAAACCCACAAGAGTCAAAAATACGCAACCGTAGTAAGCTCTCTCCCAACAACACTTCCGAACAAAATAGCAATAGTAAAAAAAGTAGGAAAAAAAACTCAAACACAAACGACAACACAAACATCACTGCAAAAGTACTGGCTGAGCGCGCCTAACACTAATAACAGGTTCGAACTCCTCTCACAAGACGAAACGGCTGAAGACGGCAGTGGATCAACCTCGGCCATCTACTAAAATTCACAAACCACCACCAATATACGTACAGGACGTAGAACAAATGAATGTGCTAAACAAAGTTCTGAAAAACACAATACAACCAAACTACGTTTTAAAAACACAAAAACAACGAAGTATGCGTACATACAAATAACTCGTCGAACTACTAGGCGGTGGTTAAGATGCTAAGGGAAAACAAAACTAAATACTACACATTTATGCCGAAAGAGGAGCGGGGATTCAAAACAGTATTTAGGAATATGCACTACGCCACTGAACTTGACGAATTTAAGAACGAGTTATCGGAACTAGACCACGACGTCATTAATATCCACAATGTACAACAAAAACTCACAAAAAAATCCCTGCCGCTATTTTTTATAGAATTAAAAGCCAAAGCAAATAATAGAGAAATCTTTAATATCACCACACTCCTATGTACCAAAGCCACCACACCACAAACGCACGGTAGCTCAGTGCTCAAACTGCCAAAAATATGGTCATACACGTAATTTCTGCACCAACGCCCGATCTGCGTGAAATGCACTGGCAAGCACAAGACTGCAAACTAATAAGTGCAGACCAAATTAAATGTGCTCTTTGTGGCGGCTCACGCCCAACCAACTATAAGGGATGTGACGTATACAAACACATAAAAATTAAAAGATTTCACTCACTATAAGAGAAAGACGCTAAAAAAGATGACCATCAGGCAGAAAAACAACCATCAAACAAAGTTAAAATTGGATTAACATAGGCCCAAACAGCAGCAGGTAACCGTAGAAATCCCATAAATCAGTTACAACCTCAACAAAAAGATGAGGAACACAACAAAAACGAAAGCAATAAAAACGAAACCAACAAAAACGAGACTAGTGAAAACACAGAAAAAAAGACCGAATTTTCAAAAGATTTAGCTGAAATAAAAGATATAATAAAACAACTAGTGCAACAAATAAGTAATATGATGAACATCATGACAGTACCATTGACAAAACTCGACAACAAGAATGGACACTAAAATAAAAATTTTAACTTGGAATGCAAACGGATTAAAAAATCACCTGAATGAACTACAGCTTACACAACAACTACACTGACATTGCTTTGATATCGGAAACACACTATACAAGTAGCCAGCACATGAACATAAGTGGATACAAGATGTACCACACAAGCCATCCCGACGGTACAGGACACGGTGGGACTGCTATCGTTATTAAACAAAACATTAAACATAACGTACTGTTTCCATTCCAAGAAGCCTATATCCAGTCGACAAGCATACAAATCTTCAACTCATTCGGACCACTAAGAATAACAGCCGTGTACAGCCCACCAAAGCACAATATCTCACAGTCTCAATACCTTGACTTCTAAAAAACTCTCGGACAACGCTTTATAGCTGCAGGCGACTACAATGCGAAGCATGGAGACTGGGGCTCCAGAATATCAAACAAGAAAGGTAAAAACCTACAAGGTGCACTGCGATATACAACCCCTACGCTTCGCAAATTGATATGCACAAAACGAAAACTGAAAAAAGCATGGACCATTTGCAGATCCCTCGATGCGAAAAATAAATATAACAAGGCAACTAAAGAAATTAAAAAATATCTCCAAAATCAGAAAAATTATGAAATCACGAAGTATTTACAGAGGCTAATTCCGACAAGCTTTACCGACTACTCCCTGTGGAAGGCTACAAAAAAACTGACAAATAAAACAATACACCAGGCACCTATAAAAATAGACAATGGATCATGGGCAGTAACGAACCTAGACAAGGCGACAGTTCTAGCGAATTATTATGAAAAAATATTTGCTGATGAAACTATCAACGAAGATGACTGTCATATAAACTCGACAGTCACTCCTCAGCAACTCGCCTAAAAAAATATGAACAAATGAAATACTCAAATGTATACAGCACGACATAAAGCCCAAAAAAGCACCCGGGTATGACAAAATTGACGGAAAACTTTTAAGGGAGCTACCACTTCAAGCAGTGGTATACATACGTAATATTTTCAACTCGATAATTAGATTAAATTACTTTCCTAAAGTATGGAAAGAGCCTGAAGTCATTGCAATTCCAAAACCTGTTAAAGACGTATATAATCCAGCATCATATAGACCAATTAGCTTACTTCCAGTGCTGTCAAGTATATTCGAGAAGCTCCTGTGCTAGCGACTGTTACCTATTATAGAATGCAAACATATAATACCTGACCACCAATTTGGCTTTCGACGAAAACACTCGACCATACAACAAATCCATCGTGTGACTCATAAAATTTTAAACGATCTTGACGACAAAAAGTTCTGTGTAGGAGTTTTTCTAGATGTAGAAAAGGCATTCGACAAAGTTTGGCACAAAGGTCTAATCAGCCAATTGCGCAATATATTTCCGCATAACGTACTACAGATATTAGTATACTATATCAGAGAAAGACATTTTTTCGTTAAGTATTCAGATGAATATTCCACATTAAGAAAAATTAAAACAGGCGTACCACAAGGAAGTGTACTAGGACCGTTATTATACACTATCTTTACAGCGGACATACCATCACCAAATGACGACGCTTCAATGATAGCCACATTTGCTGATGACACTATAATACTTAGCGCACATAGACAAGTAAACACAGGAACATTCAAACTGCAACAGCATCTGGATACTACCCTAAGATGGTTTGAAAAGTGGCAAATAAAAGTAAATAATACCAAAACAGTACATGTTATATATACAACTAAAACCAAATTCACACCACCTAGTATAACGATTGACCGAGCTGACGTAAGAATTGAAAATGTAGTCAAATACCTAGGATTATATATTGACAACAAACTCAACTGGAAATACCATATACTTAAAAAACGGAATCAAATCAAGCTGAGGATTGGTCAATTATATTGGCTGCTCAAATCAAAGTTAACATTAGAAAACAAAATACTGATCTACAAAGCCATTATAAGACCAATCTGGACGTACGGAGCACAAATCTGAGGAACGGCCAAAAAATCAAATACAGACATAATACAAAGACAACAATCAAAGATCATTCGTATGATCACCAAGGCTGGGTGGTATATAACTAACGTTGATCTGCATCGTGATCTTAATATTCCAACAGTATCAGAGGGGATTACAAAGGTGAGTCGTATCTACCAGGCGAAGCTTACCCAACACCCAAATTTTAGTGTCAACCTACTACCAATATAGGAACTACAATGCAGACGCTGGTTACAGAGGACAAGGCCGGGTGGATCTGGTTGAATAAATTCGAAGCTAGATACAACACATAAATCAATGCCTCTTTCTTTTTTGTTTTTGTTTAATGTGTTTATTTTTGTATTTTGTATTCTTATTGCATTTATGTTTATTTTACTTTATTTTGCTCTATAATTGTATTAATTAATTTTAAATGTATATTATTTTTGTTACTATTTTGATTTTTTTCCCCTACATCCTTACAAAAATGAAAAACTTTTGTGATCTGCTCACATAAATTAGCTACAACCCTAAAATAACGTTTAAACCATGTACTAATAGTCTTAATAAAAAATAAAGACATATGTACACGACATATGGGAAATATATAAAAAAAAAAATTATCTTTGGATACACGGCCGCCAAAGAGAACGTAGACTCCAATTCTGATTTTTTTATTTTATTTATATAGAATAACAACTTAGTGAATAGTGAACTTGACTAAGTTGGATTGTTGATTGATTCATTGGTTAACATAATTACAAAGATCTCTCCGCAAGGTCGACAGGATACAGACTCCGGAGCCTTTTTTTTCTATGCGTCCTGAGAAGGCGTTTAACCAGACGATTTGAATGATGTTTGAGCCGCTTTAAATACGTCGCAGCTTGTTGGTTAAGGTATTCCTTAGCGCCATGCAGGTGCTATTATTGCCTTGTAAATGATGATCTTGTTCTGTAGCGACGGATTTTTTCTGCCGTTGAGTAGTCAGCCCAGTTTGTTAATCTTGATATAAGTCTTGAAAGTGAGCCCCCCGTCAAGATAGACACCCAGATATTTATGTCCAGGTTGGTGATCCAGCAGCTGACCCTGAAGACAGATAGGGACAGAACGAAATCCGCTAGATTTCGCTAAGATTAAGCGTTGGAAAGCGTTCATTGTTGAACATAACGCCCAAATTTTCTACAAGCCCGGTAAAGAAAACCATGTTCCTGACACACTGTCACGACAACACATCAATGTCCTAGAAGGAGAATCTACGACAGCAACAACTTACAGCTGTCCTTAACCTATGCTATCGAAAAGAATGAAAAACCAGTCAATTGCTTCAGAAATCAAATTGTAATTGAAGAGGCTCAGACAGATTCATATCAGAATCTCATAATGTTCGGTAAAAAGACTAGGCACGTTATTGAGTACCAAATAGTAATAAACTCTTAGATACCATCAAAGGCGTCGTAAACCCTGATGTAGTTAATGCCATTTGCTGCAGCCTACCAACGATAGCTCAGATACAACACGAACTAGTCGAGGCTCTTCCATCACTCAGATTTTGGTATACTGAAAAATTTATTATTGACATATTCACAAAAGAAGAATAAAAGGAGATTGTAGTCGCCGAACATAACCGTGCCCATAGGGTAGCCAAGAAAATATAAAGGAAATCCTATTGGACTACTTCTTTCCAAAGATGTTCAGAATGCCGAACGAAGTCGCCGTAAACTGCAGAATTTGCGCAAAATCGAAATACGACAGACACCCGAAAAACCAGATCATGGGCGAAAACCCGATTCCTTCTTATGCGGGTGAAATGTTGCATATCGACAGATAACATTTCCTAACCTCCAGCGATAAATTTTCGAAATTTACCATTATCCAAAAGCCTCACGGACAATTTTGGTTGTCAAGCCAATAATTCTCCAGTTATTAAATATTTATCAAAATACAAAAACTGTATTTGGCGATAATGAATCTGCTATCGTTATTAAACAAAACATTAAACATAACGTACTGTTTCCATTCCAAGAAGCCTATATCCAGTCGACAAGCATACAAATCTTGGACTCATTCGGACCACTAAGAATAACAGCCTTGTACAGCCCACCAAAGCACAATATCTCACTGTCTTAATACCTTGACTTCTTAAAAACTCTCGGACAACGCTTTATAGCTGCTTGCGACTACAATGCGAAGCATACAGACTGGGGTTCCAAAACAAGAAAGGTAAAAACCTACAGGGTGCACTGCTGTTAGCAAAAGCTAAACATCTTAGTACCGGCGAACCCACGTATTGGCCAACCGACAAAAATAAAAAGCCAGACCTCATTGAATTTTATATACTCAAAGACATAGACTTAAATAAATGTTTCATAACATAAAGGCTGGAACTATCGTCAGACCATACACCTATACTACTCGAACTTAATTCAACTGAAGTGAACACAACCAAGTCCAAACTATGGCACAACAACAAAACTGACTGGGATACCTATCGCGACTACATTAACACAAACTTAACTACAAGCATTCCACCTAAACGATACCATTGAGTCATTTCCCAGCCAACTCGCCTAAAAAAAACATGCACAAATGAAATACTCAAATGTATACAGCACGACATAAAGCCCAAAAAAGCACCCAGATATGACAAAATTGGCGGAAAGTTTTAAGGGAGCTACCACTTTAAGCAGTGGTATACATACGTAATATTTTCAACGCAACAATTAGATTAAATTACGTATGGAAAGTGCCTGAAGTCATTGCAATTCCAAAACCTGTTAAAGACGTATATAATCCAGCATCATATAGACCAATTAGCTTACTTCCAGTGCTGTCAAGAATATTCGAGAAGCTCCTGTGCTAGCGACTGTTACCTATTATAGAATGCAAACATATAATACCTGACCACCAATTTGGCTTTCGACGAAAACACTCGACCATACAACAAATCCATCGTGTGACTCATAAAATTTTAAACGATCTTGACGACAAAAAGTTCTGTGTAGGAGTTTTTCTAGATGTAGAAAAGGCATTCGACAAAGTTTGGCACAAAGGTCTAATCAGCAAATTGCGCAATATATTTCCGCATAACGTACTACAGATATTAGTACACTATATCACAGAAAGACATTTTTTCGTTAAGTACTCAGATGAATATTCCACATTAAGAAAAATTAAAACAGGCGTACCACAAGGAAGTGTACTAGGACCGTTATTATACACTATCTTTACAGCGGACATACCATCACCAAATGACGACGCTTCAATGATAGCCACATTTGCTGATGACACTATAATACTTAGCGCACATAGACAAGTAAACACAGGAACATTCAAACTGCAACAGCATCTGGATACTACCCTAAGATGGTTTGAAAAGTGGCAAATAAAAGTAAATAATACCAAAACAGTACATGTTATATATACAACTAAAACTAAATTCACACCACCTCGTATAACGATTGATGGAGCTGACGTAAAAATTGAAAATGTAGTCAAATACCTAGGATTATATATTGACAACAAACTCAACTGGAAATACCATATACTTAAAAAACGGGATCTAATCAAGGTGAGGATTAGTCAATTATATTGGCTGCTCAAATCAAAATTAACATTAGAAAACAAAATTCTGATCTATAAAGCCATTATAAGACCAATCTGGACGTACGGAGCACAAATTTGGAGAACGGCCAAAAAATCTAATACAGACATAATACAAAGACAACAATCAAAAATCATTCGTATGATATCGCTAGAAAATAAGCTTTTGATATACAAAGCGATAATCAAATCCATTTGGACATACGGTGCGCAAATATGGGGAACATCCAAAAAATTAAATGTCGCTATAATCCAAAGACCGCAGTTACGAATATTAAGAATAATCACCAAAGTAGAATGGTACATCACAAACGCAGACTTACACTACGACCTCAAAACTCCCACAGTAGCAGAGGAAATAACTGGAAGAAGTCGGATTTTGTTTGATAAATTAGCGCAACACATGAACGTCAATGTCAGCTTACTTCCGCAAAAAGAATTACAGTGTAGACGACGTCTAAAAAGGACAAGACCAGTAGATCTGGTAAACTAAATTAATCATGCATCATCAATCATCGCACTGACTGCCAAACTTACAGAGATTATATTAAGCGATCGCTGCCGCTAAACATTTCAATTACAACTAATAGCGATATAGAATTCTCTTCAATGATGTAATCGAGAAAGCTGCACTACAGTCGACTTCTACACTTACGACCACAGAGCGCAATGCTTTTACTCCACCTTCTTTCCGACGGCTTATCAACAGAAAGAGAAAACTTAAGAAAATTTGGCAAACAATCAGAGCCCCATCTACTACAACAAAGCGACCAAGGAACTGAAAAAATATTTAATCGAACAAAAACGAGAACAACTAGAATAGTATCCCCAAAACTTAAACCCGAAAAGATGCTCGGACTATTCTCTGTGGAAAGCGACTAAAAAAATGACAAACAAGACAATTCATCAACTACCACTGAAAATGAACGATGGGACATGGGCTAGAACAGACCTTGAGAATGCTACAACATTAGCCAATTATTACGAGAGTGTATTTGCGGAGAATGATACTACCATTGATGACTCACTACCTCCTCTGAACGGAGGTCGTTCAACTGTAGCACTAAAGAAGATATCTACAAAAGAAATAATTGCGATTATAAAATACGACATTAAATATAAAAAAGCCCCTGGTTACGACAAAATAAACAGACTATTTCGAAAAGAATGTCCTGTGGAGGCACTAGACTACATATGAAATCTATTTAATGCGGTATTAAGACTAAGACATTTCCCCAGTGCATGGAAAGCTGCCGAGATAATAAGTATTCCTAAACCTGGGAAAGAGTACAAAAAGGCTTCCTCCTACAGACCCATAAGCTTGCTATCCGTGCTGTCAAAAATGTTTGAAAAGCTTCTACGTGAGAGGCTTCTTGTTCTTCGAAAACGTAATCAAATAATACCCGACCACCAATTTGGATTCCGACGTAATCATACCATTCAACAGATTCACCGCGTAACCCACAAAATACTTAACGATATAGATGACAACAAATTCTGTATTGGACTATTCCTAGATGTCGAGAAAGCCTTTTATAAAGTTTGGCATATGGCCTAATCCACAAGATCCACTCGATTTTCCCGACCAATGTGATTCAAATTCTTTCAAGCTATATAGAAGGCATAAAAACGAATACTCAACACTACGCCCGGTAAGCACAGGAGTTCCCCAAGGAAGCGTTCTTGAACCACTCCTTTAAACTATTTTTACCGCAGGCCTACCTCAACCAACACAGGACTCTACAATGATAGCTACGTTTGCAGACGACACTTTTTCTTCTATCCGCCCATAAAAGCATATATGCAGCAACATCCACTCTACAAACCCCTAGAATGGTTTCGGAAATGGAGAATAAAAATTAACAACAGCAAAACAATCCAAGTAATTTTTACTACCTTTTTTTTTTTTTTTGATAATTAAATTAAAATTTAACGCAGTAAACTGCATAACACATTTGTCGGATTTAATTGACGGAATACCTCGGAATCTACCTCGACAGCAAACTGACATAGAAATACCACATTTTCAAAATACGAAACCAGTCTCACTGAATAACAAACTATTAATATAGAAAACAATCATCAAACTTATCTGAACGTACGGATCGCAAATATGGGGGTCTGCGAAAAGATCAAATCAACAATTAATACAAACACAACAATCGAAAATTCTGCGTATAATTACAAACGCTGACTGGTACATTACAAACTTCGGCATTTACAGAGACGTGCAGATTTCTACAGTGGCTGAAGAAATAACTGGTGTAAGTCGGAGCTACCAAACAAAAATAAGCCAACATACTAACAACGAGGTGAATGCACTGTCTCTGTGCGAGCTCCAGCAAAGACGTAGACTTCGCCGGTCAAGGCCTGTCGACCTAATCTAAAATAAAACGTAAATCTTTGTAGAAATAGTATAAGCAAGCGTTTATATGGCTATATTTAGCATAAGAACTACTCAAAAGTTATCATACCAAACATTATTCTAAAGCCACCTGTATTTTACCTCTGCCTGTATTTTAACCATATAAGCTTTACTGTCACCCCTCTTTATATTGTGCAAACTTAGTATTAAGAGTTCAAAATGTGTTGACATATACATTTCAAGGGGAAATAAAAATAAATAAATAAATAAGTTGACCAGCCAACAATTCTGTTGATGTACATAATCAGTGTCGGGCTCTAATCGTTTCTGAAGAGTCTCTCCGTCCATTTTTTTAAGAGAGAAATGCAAACTCTATATGAATAAGTTCTTCCTGGGCCAATTTGTCAACCTCGGACATGCAGAATGGCACGAACATACTTATTCGCCTAGTCAAATCGTCAAGTTCTATTTCTTCATTGAAGCTATGTTTGGATTGCTCCGTTTTACTTCGCGTTGGCTGCCGTTTGAAATACTCGTTGTTGGACTTCGCAGTACGTTATCCAATTATCTTTCCAAAGTGGCATCCACTTACGATTGCCATGGCCGCCGAGCCGTCAGGGTCACAGGGAGACTAACACAAAACACCCTGGTGTTCGTACCGTAACTGTGAACAGTACTGGTAATGCGACTACACCCTCTCCGTGAGGGTGGCTAGAAACAGTTTCAAGGCAAGGTTATGTATCTGCCTCGGATGCTGGCTAATGGTAGTCGGGTGGAGAGATGTACCAGTCTTTTAAATAAAACACCCTAATGCACGGTGGAACAGCGTACGCCAAGGGTTGCATGGTCAGGAGGGTGCTTGATCTTTAGTCATCTGTATACCTGTTGCCCTCCAGTTTCAGCTAGACCTACCGCGGTAACGGGCTCTGGCGTGGGTGACTTCTCTTCCCGATTACTCGTGGGACAAAGTATGATACACACCAAAACCCTAAATTAGTGCGATGCAGCTCTAAATGGATCATCCGCTGGCCATACCTTTACGGATTTTGCCAACACCACCTCTGCAGCCATGCGGCTGCCGGTCAACACTCCTCAAGTCAAAGCCATTGGGCACGTGCAATAGGTCGTGAATCGACCAACTACCCAAAATCCATTAGGAGAGGGTGAGTCAGCTGGTTTTTCGGTAGAGGCAACAAAATGCGGCTTGATGAGCATGTCGGAGGTATCCGTGTCCTCGGATTCGGAGTCAAACCATACAATGGTGTCTGCCTCCACTCTCCCGTCTCGAAAATCCGGCGCCACGGAGGCAGGTGCTCAACTGCACAAACTTCATTTGGAAAAGGACCAGCCTTTGTCTGAATAGCTACAAAAAAGCGCAGGAGCTTCACGCGCGCGTTAAACAGTGGGTAGGGCAGAGACCCTAGAGCTTTCCAAAACCTGCGAGAAAGCCGTCATCAAAGAATACGCTCCGAGGAGCAATCGCCCGGTGTGAACAATACCAAGAAGCCCAAGCGGACTCAAGTGGAGTCGGATAAAGCTTCATACAGCCGGGTAGCAAGCGGCGTCACGGTTGGGCTTATCCCAACTGGTCCATCAAAGAAACCCGTTACTGCTGAGCATATGGCACTGCGTCAAGAGGCTATTTTGGAGGTTGTTATCGAAAAACCGGATGACAACTTTAAGCCAAAATTCGAGGGATGCGTCCCCCGAATCGACTGGCTACAGATAACCTATTCCACGATGTCCATAGTGACATGGTTAAGAAACAACCTGGTCATCGAACTCGGCATCACCATCCGGAAAGTTGGGAGGCACTAAGAGAAGGCCGGCTTCCAACCCAGGTTTGCTGAGGCAGGGAGTCATAAAGGGCGCTCGCCAAGAAGCACTCAAATGATCTCAGATTTAGATATAGCAAATAGGGGGTGCAAACCAACCTTTGTCACCTCTTCCAGATAGGAGGTACTTGCCCTCACCCTTGCCAACAGGGCCATAAGCCGTATGGAACTGGCATGTCTCTGAGGAAGCCTCGCTGTCGGATCATATGCACATCCGTTTTGACATCCTCGACAACTCACAACTTCGGTCCCCAATCTATCCCTTAAAAAAGAGAGACTGGGATATTTATCGGAGATTAGTGAACGCTAAGGTCAGCACTCTTGTTCACAACATCAGGTCCACATACGTGCTAGACGATGCAGCTGAACAACTCACCCAGGTGCTCATAGAGTCTTTTAAGCAGAGTAAACACACCACGCATAGCAGACATAGGGTCCTGTGGTAAAATGAGGTGCTCACGACTAAAATACAGATAGTAAGGAAACTATTCAACAGAACTAAACGCTCTGGTCAGTAGGGCGAATATAAGAGGCGCACACCGATTATAACACACACATTAGACGAACCAAGCATTTGACATGGCGCAGGCACTGTGAAGGATTGCAAACCGAAGCAGCCCGAAGCAGCTCGTCTGCAAAAAAGTGTTAGCCAAGGCCCCGCCGAATGGCATAAGTTACGAACAGTCGGCAAGAGACCTTAAAGTATCTACTCCAGGTTTACTTTCCTGGTTCTATCACCACCTCGAATCCGCTGCAACTACCCTCCCTTGTCTAATGGATCTCGGGACGCTGGGATACCAGCCTTTCTGGCATCATCTTTAACGAGGACAAGCTACGCTGGGATATCTCCTTATTCCAGCCCTTTAAGGCAGCGGGCGGTGATGGCATTTTTCCAGATTTTCTGCAAATTTGCCTAGACATAATTATCCCACCACAAATTGGTCTCTTTAGGCAATTTTCATTCTGGGATTCATACCACAGTCATGGAGGAAGGTGACAGTAGTTTTTATCCCCAATCAAGACAATTGGCCTATGGAACTACCCAAATCATACAGACCAATAAGTCTAACTTCCTTCATCTTAAAGACTATGGAGCGCTTAGTCGAGCTTTCGACAACACCACCTATGATTCTCTAACTAAAGCACTGGGCTATAGGAATATAGATAATAATACAATAGCCGTCCTCGTTGGGCAACATCACCGTTTGCATAAGAGCAATTAAGGGTTGTCCACAAGGCGGAATTCTCACCCCGCTACTCTGGTCCCTCTTCATTGACGATATTTTGGCTATGATGAGCGCACTTGGTTATGAGATCGTAGGATATGCAGATTACGTAGGCATTGTTGTATCGGGGAGATTCGAACTATCTCAGTCTTAATGTGCTCCGCACTCCAAATCATCAACAACTGGTGCAACAGAGAGGGTCTCAGCATTAACCCACAAAAGGTTGTATTGGTACGCTTTCCATAGAGGTACTAACTGGATATTGGTTGAACGGTACTGCAATTGAACTATCCACTGAGACCAAATACCTGGGGTTAACTCTGGATAAACGTCTGAACTGGAATGTTCATCTTAAAAGAATACTCAACAAGGCCACAAGAGCCATGTGGCTTCACCATGGTGTAGTCAAAGCCGTCGTCACCTATACGGCTCTCATGTGGTGGCCCAAATCAGCAAGAGCCATGCGGCAATGCGACAAGCTCCAGCGGCTTGCGTGCCTCGCTATGGCCTGGGCCATGTGCACCTGCCCGACGGCTGCCATGGTGTCGATCATTGGACTCACTCCCTTACATATTTTTGTTAGAAGGTCAGCCGTAACTAGTGCTCTGAACATTCAAATAAAATCTGGCATGCCTTTCAAAGGCACTGGTCACTCGGAAATACTTAGCGTAATCCCTGGGATCTCAATCTGCACCAGAACAGACCATATCACCACGGAATTGCGCTTTGGCCGGAGCTTCACGGGTCTCATCCCCAACTGAGCTGAATGGAATGTCGGGAACCCGGGCCTTACGCCCAGTGGAAATACATGGTTTACTGATAGTTCTAGAATGGAAACTGGTGCCGGAGCCGGGATTTTCGAACCAAACACAAGGATCTCAATGGCCACGCGTCAATGGCACACTGTATCCTAAAGGGGGTAATGAACTGCCGAAGTGGCGAGAACTGGGTCCTCCTCCAGGTTTATCGGCCCTGAACCCTATATCGGTATTATCTGGCTAACGGCCAAGTCGTTTATAGAGGAATGGATCAGAGTTGTCACCCTATACCTTTGCGCACGCAGTGGGGGCCTTCATCAAGCCAAACTGCTCATCCGCCCCGGAAACACCGCTCCAAATTTAGATCGTGGTAGATCTTAGCTTAGACTCCTCGTGGGCTACTTAACCGGTCACCACCGCATAAATTACCATCTGCACAAACTAGGTTTGTCACCCTCTCCAGAGTGTAGGCTCTGCTTAGAAGACGCAGAAACAAGTCTTCCCCTCCTGTGCGAGTGTCCCGCGTTAGCCAAACTTCGTCTAAACTTCCTGGAACAAGACTCTGTGGCACCTGTTCTGATCAGGAATTCTTCGACAAAGAACCTTTTAGCCTTTATCAAAAAGGCAGAGGCTCAATTGTCTTAACCAGGGTATAGGGTACAAAATATCTACTCTGGTCGCAGTGCCCGTATTGCTTCGACAGGAATACCCCTCAACTAGTTGTGGATCCTCGGACCCCCGAACCGTTAACAGGCCTGGGCTTGGTGTCGCCTGCTCCACTGGATGGCTGGTGGCTGAGATCAGGTCTCTACCACCACGTCATGCAAATGTTTTTTTTTGTATGATTGGCATCATTCGAGAATTTTATGAGAGGAATCGGCATGCAGGGTCCTATTCGCTTTTGGCCTCTATTCGCTTGCATTATTGGCCCTTTGGTGATCGGAGAGCGATTGCGAGTGTCGTGAGCCAATTCCTACGATGATTTCGGATTGGGCCGCGTCTGGCTGAGCATATAATGGCAGACCTGCCAGAGGATAGTGTAGATGTAACTTGGTCATTCGTCGTTACAGGAATAGATTATTGTGGACTATTTTATTACAGATCGAACAAACAACAACAAACCACCTGTTAAATGCTTAATTAGAGTTGTTTTATGCTTTGCAACCAATGCCATTTACCTAAAGCTTGTCAAGGATCGCCTCCTACATTTCTTGTGACACTGAAGCGATTCATATTAACTAGTGTTAAGCCAAGCCCCATTTCGTCAGATAATGCGACCAACTTTCTTGGAGCCAGAAACGAATTTATGTACCTTCGTCGCCTTCTCCTTAGTGATGCTCATTAATAAGTCCTTCATCCGTATTGCCACTCGGTCAATATTATTTTCAAACTCATTCCCCCTCGGTCAACATATTTCGCGGGACTGTGAAAAGCACCTGTGAAAATAGCAAAATATCGTTTTTATAGCGCCGTTAGATCATCGGTCCTCATCTTTGTGGAATCCCAAACTGTAGTTTGTTATATTTGCACAATTTTTAATTCAAGGCTATTAGTTAATTTTTCAGAAGATCTTTCTGACTTGGATGTGCTGACACCTGCTCATTTTCTCATCGGGTCATCATTTGCGGCTGTCTCCGAGCCTGATGACACCCATTCGAACTAAAATCCACTTGATCGTTGGCAGCGCGTGTCGTATTTGCAGCAAATATTTTGGAAGCGTGGAGTAAAGAATGTCTTACCTTGCTGCCAGAGCGCGCCAAATGGAGTAGGCATAAGCCTGCTTTTAAGGTCAACGAAATTATGTTGATTCGAGATGGGAATCGGTCTCAACTCATACCTGTCGCAGAAGGCGTTGCTCGCCTTGAGAAACTGCTAACTACTTCTGGGTCTGCTCGTCGCCTCATACGCAAGCTGTGCCCACTACCTATTAGAAGGCCGGCCTTTTCAACGGGGGTAGTATGTTCGGTGCAGCCATCATCAGTTTAGATTAATCCTATTTTCTCAAAAATGCACTCAATTTATACTTAAAACTCAAAATAATTGTCTCTTGAAATTGGCTTGTAAGTTTGTTAATCACTTGTCGCTTATCGCCTCAATCGTGAATTGAAGCGAATGATGGATTCGTTAAAAAGTGGAGCAGGGGTTGGTTGAATCATTATATTTCAATTCAATATTTTTTATAAGTTTTATTACATTTTACATAATTGTACATTTAAAAAATTTATAAAATAAATTTATAAAATAAAATAAAATAATAAAAAAATGTGTGAGGTCGGGGGACCGCCGTCAAGAACGAAGTTCCTCACGCCTCCTTACATATAAATTACAACACTTTTTTTATAGCCTTAAACTTACGCTCATGTCTCAATTCTTGATATGTAACTAAAAGTTCGGAGAACTGCGCGATTGTCCATTTTTGTGATGATTTACTCTACTTATGTAATGCTCTTTCGTTATGTTACGGTTTCTACCTGTCAACTTCTACCGCAAGCCAGTAAACTTTTTAAATCTCAGCATATTGTACCATTGTAATTAATGGCTTATGGTAACTATGGTAACTATAAGATGCGTATGCTTGAGATTCCATTTTGTCCAAGTATCTTGAAAAACAGCGTTAATGGTAATAAAGTATTTTTTCCGAATTGCGCTGGATCATTATTAATATGTAAATCAAATGTATCTAATAAAATGGACGTTAATTCTTCGATTTTTTGTTTTTAATTGAAGTTGACGTTGAAGTCCCTAGCCAATATGATTGGAAATTTATGAAAACTTTGTTTAAGTAATTTGGAACCTCCCTCGGTATATTCTAACAATGATCGATGAATGAATAATATAATATCCTCAATCTTCTGATTTGGGGAGCAACAAGGAGAAGTGAATCAAAAATTTAAAAAGAAATGAAATGTGTGAAATACTAAGTGATTCCGCAGATCTGAATCAAAGAGCACACATTCTTATAAAGTTCATCTCGCGAAATTGTGTCTTACATTTTCTCTTCTATCGGTAGTCCACGTGACTGCATATTGTTTTTTTTGCTGAAAATTCCCTGTAAACAATGTTCTTTGTAAAAACAAATGGAACAACTGAGCAAAACAGAACAATAGCAAAGAAGATGTTGAATTTTTATTGTAATTCGCTTCTCTTTAACACATTTTCTAATCTAAATCACTGGCTCGATTTTGATTGCGCATATCAAGCGAAGAATACCTTTTGATTGGTTTTTTTATATTAATTATTTTAAATAATAAATTCTTAAAAATAACTACATTAAATAAACAAATGTATTTTATATATGAGTGGCTTCATTTAGACAAAGTCTCTGGATGAGTTCTCGAGTTCCTAATCTTTGAGAATCTTTTTAGGAATATTTATAAATTAACTTAAATACAGTTAAAATATTATATTTTAATTGTTATGAAAGATTAGAAAAACATAGTGTTGAGCTGCCGAGCTTATTCGACAGCTGTAATTCTGCTATTTCAAAGAAGAAGCAGAGCCTGCGAAATTTATCAACCGACTTTTTTATTGCGCAAGTGACAACATAAATTTATAATACATAATTTGAGCCCGACTGCTGGACATAACAAAGAAATGTGGTGGAGAGAGGAATCGGATAGTGATTGGAGAAGGTGAATGGAAAGTGTGAGCGGGAGTATGTGAGTGGGATTGAAGTGCACCCAAGCTTAAAGAAATCATGCGCTGAAGGCGCCAAATGTACAATAGTTTGAATTGCTTAATATCAACTCCAAGGGCCTGGCGCCAATACATAGCTTAATGATGAAGACAAGAAGAAAAAAAAAACTACAACTAAACTAAAAGTAAGTATGGGATTGGGACCGGAATTTGGATGATGGGAATAGGATGATTGGTATATTTAGGATGTTTTCCACCAGACCTGATTGGTGATAATTAATGACTCATTTTCACCCTTAACTGAGATTGAGGTGTCAAATCTTCTATTATCATTATTTAAATTAGTGTCGTAAATTTAATCAATGTTAATTTTTTATCTGTCGCACGTCTATATCGATGATAAAGCATTGGGACACAATTATTATTTTTCATTAGTTCCCTTTCATCTAACTCTAAGAATACTTCAGGTGGGTTGAAACCGTTTCTTAAGCACATCTGTAGGTATTGTTCGTTTGCATAGTATGGTGCTAAGATAAGATTATTATTGGCATAGTTAGTGCATTGAATTATATGTTTACGTATTACTTTATTATTTTCATTTATTTTTATTATTTAATTATAAAATTATCAATTCTGGTAATTGTATAGTGTTTTATTTGAGTAACTCCTTTTGAAATTCGCTTTGTGGTGTTCTGAATAGAGAAGCCCATGACCTTAAATTTTTTTTTTCGAAATTTCTAATTATATCCATATATGATGGTGATATATTAAACCATATTAGACACTCATATATACTAATAGGCCTTTAATGATTTATACATTATTAATTTGAAGTTACTCTGAATATGCTTAGAAGAAAAACAGCTTTTTATAGACATAAAATGCATTTTTATGTTCATTAAAATATAAGAACTTGTCTAGGTGTAGCTCTATTTAACTAAACTAGACTTTAGTTGACTTTTTTTTCAGTTTTCTTTTAGTATTAGAGTTACAGCGTTTTAGAGGGGTTCGAAATAGAATAGTTTCACAATTTGTAGCGTTAATTTGAAGTTTCCACTCCTTTGTGCGTTCTTCAATTATGTTGAAGTTAGTTTGTAATTTAGAGTTTATATTTTGTATTGTCATGTCGGCCTGGTATCATTACTAGTTTCGTTGGTCAGCATTGCAACACCAAAGCTAATGTCTACGTTCTACATGGCTACAGACAAAACATCATCAGCGGTTTACAATTGAGCATGCAAAATTTAAAGTACACCTAAGAATTAACTAAGATAACTTAGAGATGGATTAACGAAACCAGACCAAGTGCCTATTCTGCAGTGTACAGACAAATGTCAACAGTTGCTATACGACCGAACATAACCAAGGATTGTATAAAGTGTTAGAATTACTTTAAATACTATAGAACATTTACCAACCAACAATAATTTTGAATTAGTTTAACGTCTCTAATAGTTTAGTTTTAAAAGATTTATAGAGGTCGGAGGAGAAGCTAACGCATATTGAGTGTTAAAAGATTTACATATGACATAGAAGGGATAATACTGTAAGTAAGAATTTCTACACAAGCCGAGGCTAATAGGTATGTAATGCCTAGTAAATCGAGCAGGTACATTGAAACTAATCAAACTCAGTAAGGAAGGTGAGTTAATATTACCATAGATAAGATTATGCATGAAGGTCACGCCCAGGAGTGTTCTACGACTACATAAAGAGGAAATGTGAGTTCCGAAATGCAACTTGGAGTCAAACAAAATTCCAAAGTAAATAAATTGAGAGATGTGTTCCAACCTATTACCACTGATGTAGTATGAGTTTGAACTTAAGAATCCACGGAAATATGACATAGCTTTACATTTATAAGAGTTAAGAATAAGATAGTTAGTGGAACACCAAGTAGATAAAGAGTCTAAATGACTCTAAAAAAGGATCCGGTGAGAGAGGCCGTTGAGGCATGAAAATAGTTTAACGTCGTCTAGGTACATTAAAATATGGGAGTGTTTGATAAAAGTAGGTAAGTCGTTGATCAATATATTGAAAAGTTAAGGTTCCAGATGACTGCCTTGAGGGACCCCAGATGTTACAATAATAGAGTTTGATTAAGAAGACTTCCAGAATGCCGTATGAGTTCGACAATCAAGATAAGATGAAAGCCATCGAACTAAGGGTAGAGGTAAACCAAACGCTTTACGTTAGGTTGCGATACTTTGTCAAAAACTTTGGTGAAATTAGTGTAGATAAGGTTGGTTTAACACCTACCAAGAGTTGTGGTTAACGATAGAGATAAATTCCAAAAGATTGGTAACAGTTGAACGATTCTTCACAAAACCATGCTGAGATGACCTTTGATAACACAGCGAAAGAGTCGAGTAAGTACTATAAACGACTTTACCACTGCTTTCCCATACTTATGTACTGGAAACTTTTTAACTGCGTTCGTCTTTTCATGCCTAGCGAAATCTTTCCGTTCTCGATGATATGGCCTTGGATGCTGACCGCTGTCTGTAAAAAACAACATTTCTGCCACTTAAGTCAATCTCGAGCAGCTGTGTCAAAAACTTTTTCATTTTCTTCAGAAATGAACCATCTTTAGTTATGAACTTGAAAGAACCCATTTTCCAAATCCATGACGGCGAATATTTTTGCGCACTGCAATTTCTTCAAGACGTCTTGGATCAACGACACTGGAAAATAGTCTTTAAGGACTATTTTGTTAAGCATTCTAAAGTATACGCAGATTCGAAGTCTTCCATCTTTTTTCTTCGCCACAATCCGACTAGCGACGTTGGTCGTTGACTTTCGCACTATGCCTTGTTCAAACCACTCTGCAACCTGCTTCTTAACGGCAAGAGCCTCATTGATCGGTAAGTGGCTTGGTAACTGTTGAAATTTCACGTTGGAACTGTCTGGAACTATTTTCATCATCACATAATTTCTGTTTAATATGTGTCAATCACCTTTTGCACAACAATTTCCTACTGAGGGGGAACGACCAACTTATTATCCTTTTCAACCACATTGTAGATATTTATATGATTCAGCTGGACATCATATTCATTCAATAGTGATGAAAACTAATAGCCAGCTTGACTTATTACGACGCAAAACTTTTTCACAAAATCGTATCCGAGAAGACCATCATACTCGTTCTTGTCTTCAGCAACAACAATAACCATTCTCTGCTTTGTTTTTAAGGAGTCGACTTCAGTGTCAGCCACAAACTGCCCTGTTGATATTGTGGTTTTATTGCCCAGGCCACGCAATGGGAATGTGCTTTTTTGTATTTCTTTTATTAACATTCTTTTGAGCACTGATACCTTTATAATTAAAATTTATAATCAGACAATCAATGTCAAATCCGTTCATGCGAACTGTCTTCATTCCTGTGCGGTCCACGAGTACACTCAAATTTTTTGCAGCTCTTAGGCAGTCTTTTGAAATGTGACCTCTTTTCTCACTCCCGAAGCATTTCGTTTCCTCCTTACACTCTTTACAATTGTGCTCTACCGAGCCAGATATAAAACATTTCAATTCTTTGCTTTCTTTATTCGTTTTGATCTCCTTTCTAGTTAACACAATCCCGTTGTTATTCTCATATTGTTTTACTCTTTCTGACTTCTCGCGTTTTTTTTCGTAGAATTTTTTTTTTTAAATTCTTTTAGATTTTTCGGGTTATACAAGATCGATTTGTTTATGCTCAAATCATTTATACCGTCGATTACATACTGAGGCAAATTCTTTCATTTGGAGTAAACATTCTTTAGAGTTTGATTCTTCTTAATTTTTCTTTCAACCATTAATGTGTGCAACTGAGCGCTATTAGATTTCGTCTTAAATTCACTGATGGGTGCCTCTTTCAACATTTGCCAACTTGTGATAGATACCGCGTTCACTCACTATGTACATTTTGGACAACCCTTTTGACAATTGTTTAGCAAAGATTAGTTTTTGCAATTCGTGCCATTCCATAATGCCAGCCATCTCTTCAAAGTCGCTGATCCAAATTCACACTGGAAGCGCATCCTTACCGCTAAACGAGCGTATTGAGTATCCGATGTCTTGGAAATTTAAAGCGAACCTTGGTGATGTCATATTCACACTTTGTAGCGACCATGCGTAGTCACCTTATGCCTTACTGAATAATGTGCGCGCTCTTCGTTCTTTGTCAAATTTTTGCTGATAATATTGTTGTAGTTGATTTTACCGTCGTCGCTTTTTTCTATCCTCTTCTTGTTCGTCTTCCACAATATAATCAACCAACAAATGTTCTTTTTGCAAATTGTGAAGAATATGTTCGGTTAAATAATTTTTATTATGGTGCAAGTTTATTATTTTGCATATGACCAGGTCATCCTTGGATATGTTTTCTGTCATGATATGAATTGATGGAAATCAAAGACATGCTGAAACAAGTAACCCAGCACTCAAATAAAATGACGAACATTTTGGGATTACTAATAAACAAACTCGATAAATTAAAATGGACACCAAATTAAAGATTCTAGCCTGGAACGCAAACGGCTTAAAACGCCATCTAAATGAACTAAGCGAAAAATACTTACAAATTCGTGGATACAGTAAACACAAAACAAACCATACAGATGGCACAGGACACGGCGGCACTACCACAATTATTAAACATCACATCAAACAAACGTGCTGCTCCCATTCCATAAGGACCACATCCAAGCAACAACGACCCAAATTTTCAGAGCAGCTGGCCCGATTACTGTATCAGCCATTTACTGCCCTCCCAAGTTCAACATTACCTAGTCACAATATCTGGTATTCTTAAACACACTAGGACAACGATTTATTGCTGCTGGAGACTTCAACGCAAAACACACAAAGTGGGGTTCACGAACTTCAAATAAGAGAGGCAAAAACCTTCTGGACACACTACACTCTGCAAAAATAAGCCATATAAGTACAGGTGAGTCGACATACTGGCCAACAGACATAAATAAAATGCCAGATCTTTTAGACTTCTACATAGTAAGAAATATAGATTTAAGTAAATTCGTAATCAAACCAAGTCTGGATCTCTCGTCAGATCACACAGCTATAGTCTTAGAAATCACAAAGTTTCCGGTAGATTCAATTCCTTAC
Source organism: Cacoxenus indagator (assembly GCA_035041755.1). Lineage (NCBI taxonomy): Eukaryota > Metazoa > Arthropoda > Insecta > Diptera > Drosophilidae > Cacoxenus > Cacoxenus indagator. The sequence continues at coordinate 322,456 of JAWNKX010000239.1, forward strand.
ACAATAACAGAACTGACTGGGACACCTTCAGGGACTATTCCATTTACACCTATCCATAGACATTCGTCTAGAAACACCAGAGGACATAGAATCTGCTTTAGTAAACCTTAACAACGGTATTTTAAAAAGCAGCGATACAAGCAACCCAGGATAAACCCCCTGAACCAACAGGGCATTACAATTCACCTATTCTGAGAAATGTATTACGTGAAAAGCGTAAATTAAAAAAGTACTGGATGGACACTAGGTCCCCCGAGGCCAAAAACGGACGACCCTAAATACCTTGTAATGTCGAGGTTAGAACCCAACACTTCTATGGACATAATTTCGCCTTTCTCACTTCGGAAAGTAATGGTTCTGCGCCTATAAAAACAAAAAATAAGAAGCAAGCATCCAAAGTAATCAAACTCGTTAACCTCGACGGTTCCACAGGAGTCGACATCACCGAACACAATTCACTCAACTCATGTAAATGAGTCATCTACACAAACTTTTTGCGAAACATAACTGAAGATGAAATCATCTCAGAACTCAAAACCCAAAACGTCCAGGAGTGCAAAAAAATTCTCAAAAATTTTTTGTTTTTTGTTAATTGTTTTTTTAATTGTTTTGTTAATTGTTTTCACCTTCTCAATACCAACGCCTCCAACGCATTTATATCTTGGCTACGAAAAACAACAAAGCTTGCAGGTCTACCGAATTTTGTCTCAACTGCTGTCTCGAAAAACACCTAGATACTGAAGATATGGAAACCTGCCAAAACGCCACGATTTGCATCAACTGTAAACAAAACAACATCACAAACTATCTAGACAGCATATTCGACTGGAACTACCCCACCTTCCTCAAGCACAAGGAACTCCAAGCTATTCGTGTGTTTGAAAAACCGGACTTCAAAACCGCTGAAAGAATCTACGCTGAACGCCATTCCCCGACGGGTTCGCTCTACTCAGAAACGCTGCGATCGACTCAACTCACTACCAAACCTGTGGACATAACCTCAAGCTCTCTTCCAACCAACTACCAACCAACAACCCATCAACACTTTCTGACGCAATCCTTCGCTCCAGTTGTACTCCTCCCCACACAAATATTTCCAAAAAAATTCCCACCAACCCCTCTCACAGATTCTCAGTTCAATCCATAACCGATACAAAACTTAATATATTATCTAGCAACTCTAAACAATCAATTAAAAAAAAAGCAACAAAAAAAATACCTCTTTCGAAACAAAAAATACTGCTGCTTTATTAATAACCTCGATATCGACTCAATGTCTTAATAATTGATACATCATTTTCTCAGTGCGGCCTGCTGGGCGTGTGCTGACTTCGACATCATTAGAGAAATGAGAAGTGGAGAAATACTCTTTCTCTATTAACAACCACTATGATTAATTACAAATTTTAATTAAAAAATACACCCCAATAATTATTTCCCTCCAGGAAACACGCCCAACACCCAAACACATTATTCCAACTCCTAAAGCTAGGAATTATACAACGTTAATTCAGCCAATGGATCATCTAGAGGAGTGGCCCTCCTCATTCACAATTCCAATCAACACGAATTGGAATCTAGACTTTGACTCCGTCGGTGTTTCAATTCACTCCAAAATTACCTTTAATATTATTTGCTTATATATCCCCCCAAACAAAATATTCACCATCCGTAACCTACGAAACGAATTCAATTGCCTTACTACCCCTACTGTTATAACAGGAGACTCTAACAGTTGGCACAATTTATGGGGCTCTCCAATCAACAACCAAAAAGGTAATACTATGATAAAATTCATCTAACAATCCCCTCTCATACTCCTAAACAACGGTTCACCAACACATTTTAGCGCCCACCACACATTCACACATATTGATCTCACACTTGCCACCTCTACTATTGCTTTAGAAGCAAGATGGGAAATTGAAACTGATAATTTTGGCAGCGACTATATCCCAGTCATTATATCTCTCTTTGTCAAATCTTCTTTCCCAAAACCCACTCCAAAATTCAAAATAGACTCAGCAGACTGGCCCAAATACACAACCGCCTCCTTATTATATCATCGTCAGCGCCCTGTTAGCCCCAATTTGAACAAAGGATCAGCAAATATTGTTAAGATTATTCGAAAAAGTGCCAACATTTCCATACCACAATCCTCACCTACCTACCGTAACAAGCATGCAGTACCATGGTGGAACTCTCACTCTCAAGAACCAAAAGCGCACACAATGGTCCCTTCTTAAACGTAACGTATCCTCAGATAACATCTTAAAATATAAAAAAGGTAACGCTTTGCTTAAACGGGAAATAAAAATAGCAAAACGCTCCTCCTTAGAGGCTTTTACAACAGAAATCAATCCTCACACTCCTACATCTAAAATATGGTCTAAAATCCGCACTTTTTCTGGACTTAGAAATCGCTTACCAATCCATTGCATGTCATCATCTACTTCAACAACTCCAATTACTAATCAACTGCTTATATCAGAAGAATTCTGTTCTCACTTGTCCCATCAATCACATGATTCCAACTTTAGCCAAACTTTCCGCACGAACAAATACCGGACATCCCCGTTCACAAACTCCTACAACCTTTCATCATCAGCAATTCAAATCGACTCCCCTATCACTTCAATAGAACTTGTTAGTGCACTACCAAAATTAAAAGGTAAAACCCCAGGACTCGGTCGTATATCTTACCCCATGCTAAAGAACTTCACCCCTCAGTTATGAGTAAACTTCTCGATCACTACAATAAACTTTTTAGCTCTTTCATACCCCAAAATCACAAACTCAGTAAAATTATTCCTGTAAACAAACTTGATTCCAACAAAACAAACCTTAATTCATACCGACCTATCTCACTTAACTCTTGCCTAGCTAAAACCTTACACAAAATAGTCGCAAACAGACTTCGTCTCGTATAATAAATCTATTGACACTCGACAAAGCGGAAAGGGAAAGTCGATATCAGACACTCTTCTCTCGTTAGATTATCGGGTATTTTCTTCCCTTTCCACTAATAATCACACATTTATTGTGTCCTTAGACTTTTCTAAGGAGTTTGATAAAATAGGAATTCATTCTATTATTGACGAATTAAAACTTTAGAAAATCATAAACTATGTTTTATGCTTCAGGTCCAACCGAAAAATTACAGTACATGTCAATGGGCATCTTTCTAGAGTATAACCCTTTATAAGGGATTCCACAAGGCTCGCCCCTATCCGTAATCCTATTCCTAATAGCCTTCAATAAACTCAATAGAACTATCCAAATTCACAAAAATTTTAACTACTTTGCCTACGCAGACTACTACCACATCATTAGAAACCTTAACAAACTTAGCTCTGTCTCATTAGATCCACTATTATATGATATACTCAAATGGTGCTACTATTCTGGTGCTAAACTTTCCATACCAAAATGCAAACACATCCACATTTGCAGAAAGAAACGTTGGCCCTTGGCGCTTTTAAAACTACGCCCATCAATAACCTTCTCTTTGAATCTGACATCTCCCCCTAGAATATTGATTCAACCACATAACAGCCAAGCTCATCAAACCCATCCTTCTCTCCAAAACATCGTCCTTAGCTAACCCTATTAAAAATATATGTCACGCCAAAAAACAAACCCCAAAGTTCACTCCGCGCTTTTAAATTCCCTAAACCTAAATACACAACTTGAGCACCCTACATCTCCAATTCCTAACATTCCACATAAATCACCGTCCAGGGTACAGGTCAACAACATTACTCCAATGAATACATCACTACACGACCTACCAAAATCTTCCACGCCTTCTTCAACATACCGTCAACATTTTCTTAACTTAAAACAGTCACTCAGAGCATATAACTTCATTTACACCGACTGCTCCAAATCAGACTCTGGTACATCCTTCAGTATAGTTACTGACAACAATACTCTCAAATATATACTTGGATATCATAGCAGTATTTTTTCGGCAAAAATTATAGCCATCTTTAATGCAATCCACATAGCAAGAAAAAAACCCCACCAGACTGCTATCTGCACTGACTCATTATCCTCAATAAATGCCATTTCTAACACCAATAATCTATCTTTTTATCCACTTCATATTAGACAAACCCTTCAAAATCTGTCCCCAAAAATTATCATCATCTGGGTCCCAGGACATTGTCAAATATGTGGCAATGAAAAAGCCGACAATGCCGCTAAAACCGCCACTCTCCTTCCTCTGATCGTCAACACCAATCACAACATCCCCGACATTATTAAACACATTAAAGTTATCCACAGCAAAAACAACTCACAACTCTCTTTTACGTACAAACGATTTTTACAACCATTACAATTCCAAAAAAAAACAACATCTATAGTTATGCTAACCATCCCCAATTTTCGGTCCTCGATCTTACTAGAATCATCACACTACGTCTGGGACACACAAACCTAACCCATTCTCATTTATTCGATCGTACAGGAACTTCATCTAATACTTGCTGTTACTGCAACACTAATATCACTTCAGTTCATCACATACTTTCAATGTGTCATAATTTCATAAACATAAAACTTCATTTCTTCCCCTTCGTGATCCACACCATTCAATTTTCAACCCAACTATAGACTATAGACAATATCTCAAAAACAATTATGTACCTAAAATCAACAAACTTGTACAATATATTATAAATATAACATAAGATAAACACTGTAAATGCAGCATAATCATAATATTCATACACGTACATACATTATCCACAACACATTTAAACATTATTACTAGCTTTAGTCTAAGTCTAATATTTTCTTTTTTCGCGTCATAATTTCTTTAATCCGACAAATGTGTTATGCAGTTTTCTGCGTTAAATGTTGTAATTTAATTATGAAAAAAAAAACTAGCTTAAGGCCTTTGTTGCTATAGCTTTTTAAGTTTATTTATAATTTATACATTGTAAATAAACTGTATATAATAATAATAAATAATAAAAATATTTAGTAACACAATATGTGAAAAAGAAACAAAAGGTATTTACTTTTATCATATGATTGGGCAGATAAATTGACTATGGTGATAACTTGGACCTTTATACAGTTTAACCTACTTAATCGTTGATTGCCGTCCAACAATTGCTTAATCTTTTTTGGTATGCAGCTAGTTACGGCGTTTGAGCAATTAACGCGATTCATAGGTTCAAGAGCCATTCAAGACTTTTCGTAGTAGCTCAAATTCCCAAAAATGGGTATCCCCTATTTATTTGGATATAACGGAAGGTGAGTAGAGAACTTTTGGTTGTATCAAAACGTGTCATCGAGCTGAGAAAGAATATATACAATACCACTGCAATTTCATGATAAAGTGAATATATGTACATATGTATTTATATACAAATTTCATAGAAAGTTAATTTATGTAATCTCGTCCCCACAGGGGGTTTCAAAATTATCGTTTACTTGTCTCTCCACTGTGGCAATAAATGTATATGGGCTGATAACCAGCCTTCGAAAGACCGTCTTAAGTAGATAATAGTGGAAAAAAATGGTGACGCTGAAACTTAGGCTGAATATCGAAAAACAGTGAAGAGAATGCTGTTCATACATACATACAAACACCTGTATTTGATTTTTGTTTTTGATTCTGTTCAATAAAAAAACAAATTGGAAGCATAGAGAACAATTTAAAATTCATTGTATATAAAACATTTAATCAAAATCGAACTCTTTAGTACTTGAAAGAATTTCAGCCATAAGCATTGATATATCATTGGGTAAAAAATTTCGCTACGTAATTTGTCCCTGATTTGATGAAGGAGCATCTGATGATGAAGTGAGCTTAAAATTGAATCAATACCATATAAGACTTACAAGCACTTCTTTTACAATGCAATTGAATGAATCTTCAGTGTATTATTCCCGATTTCGCTTTTTCTTTACTACGTAAAGAAAAATACATATATTTTATTTTTTTTTATTTTTTTATATTTTTTTTTATAATTAGAGTAGAAAATTTATCGCAGTAAACTGCATAACACATTTATCGGATCAAATAAAAATAATGATGAATAATTAGACTTAGACTAAATTAAAAATGATGCTAGTTGCACCGAAAAGGCAATGACATAAAAGGCTGTTTCCTTCCTAGGTGTAGATCATGCGGGTGTAGCCTCTTCAGTCTACGCCTTGTTGAAATACGGGTGAATGAGGAAGCCAGAGGATTTGTGTGCGACAAAAATCTGTAGTGATAGCGGCAGCTGTGAGAATTAATCACCTCCATAACGGTTGGCACGGCAAGATCCCTATGCAGCGTGGTGTTATGGACGTACCAAGGGGAGCCCGTAAATCTTCTGAGAGCCTTGCTCTGACACGCCTGCACTCTTCTGATGTTGTAGGCAGCAGTAGTGCCCCAAATTTGTATGGCGTAGCGCCAAGCAGGTGTCATTACTTGCAGATAGATGAGCCTTTTATTGGTTACAGATAACTTATTCGATGGGCGGAGGAGCCACTCCAGTTTCTTGAGCTTTTGGTAGGAGCGCGCTGTAACTACCTTAATGTTTGCACGCTAGGTAAAACGCTTATCCAGGATCAGACCGTGATACCGGATTTGCTCCATTTGCGGAATTATGCTTGTGTTGTAAGTCACAACCGGACCGAGGCCTTGCCTTAATGTGAAGGTGCAGTGAGCTCATTTCTCAGAGTTTATGGCTATATTCCAGCGCCTGGCCCATCAGTGGAATCTATCCAGGTAGCTGGACAATTTCTCCGCAGCTTCGTTCAGAGAGGCAGAGTTGAATATAACTGCCGTATCGTCCGCGTAAGTAGCAATAATCGAATGCTCATCTCTAGTTGTTGGCATAACAGACATATATAAGGAGTAGAGGACCGGAGCTAAGACACTCCCCTGCGGGACACGGGCTCTCATGTGGCTTATGGTGGAAATTTTGTCTCTTACCGCCACAGAGAAGGTTTGTCGTTGAAGGAAGCTGCGCATTAGTACAAACGGTTGGCCAGGAAGGAGTACTTTTAATTTATGCAGAAGTCCATCGATCCATACCCTATCGAATGCTTGTTTGACGTCTAGGAAGACTGCAGAGGAATTCTGTTTCATCTTAAACCCAGTAAGTATGTGACTAACGACTCGATGCAGTTGTTCGGGGGTGCCATGCTACAATCTAAATCCAAATTGGTGATCAGGAATGGCTTCTTGAACAACCCGCACTGCCAACAATCTGCTCAAAAATATTCTTTCAAAAATTTTTGAAAAAGTTAAAAGCAGGCTTATGGACCTATATGATGTGACTTGGTTCTCCGGAGTACCAGGTTTAGGGTTCATGCCTACCGTTTCACACTACCACTGTGTGGGAAAATGGCAGATCCGCAGCATGCTGTTGAACAGCAACGTCAGAAATAACACTCCCTTCTAAGGGAGGGCTTTGACCACTTTGTTGTCAATATGGTCATGTCCGGGTCTCTTCTTAGATCTCAGTCTCTGAATTAGAGTCACAACCTATTCAGGGGTGACGTGTTTAGTTGGACTGTGGTCTAAGACACACCTCGATAGGACTCCAGCTGTTTCATCAACGTCTCCAGGGTTAGTCAGGCTAAGAGTGAAGCGGCTCTCCAACTCATTAGCAAATGCTTTTGCTTTCTCGGTCTCCGTACGCAGCCACTGGTTTAGAGGCCCACGCATTGGAGTATGTCTGTGAGGCTGTTGTTTTATGCACTTGGTGGCTCGCCATAGATTGAAGCCAGACATTTTCGTTGGATCCGCTTTGGCCAACAGATTGTTAAAATTGACGCTGAAGCTTAGGCTGAAGCCCGAAAAAAATGAAGAGAATGCTGTTCATACAGCATACATACAAACACCTTTATTTGATTTTTTAAACGGTTTCACCTGCATCATTCTGTTCCCTATTAAAAAAACAAATTGGAAGCATAGAAAACAATTGAAAATTCATTGAATATAAAACATTTAATCAAAATCGAACTCTTTAGTACTTGATGAAAGAATTTCAGCCATAAGCATTGATATATCATTAGCTAGAAAATTTCGCTGAGTAATTTGTCCCTGATTTGATGAAGGAGCATCTGATGAAGAAGTGAGCTTAAAATTGAATCAATACCATATAAGACTTACAAGCACTTCTTTTGCAATGAAATGCAACGAAACTCGAGTGTATTATTCGCGATTTCGCTTTTCCTTAACTACGTAAATACAATTTTAAAGGAATACATTTTTTGTCTATGCAAATCAAGAATTACGCATTCTTAATGCGTAATTAGTGATTCCGATGGATTACTATACTAAATAATTCAAGGCTTCTGATTTTTGAATCGCTTAATTACCACTCCTCAATGCCCTATTCAGAGTTGGCTATGACTCGAATAACTTCCTACATCAAGGAATAGTGACGTATTTTAGGGGTTGTTGTAGAATGCGATACGAATCACCGTCGTATAAGTAATTGATTCGCCACTGATTCTGAACAGGGCTGGCAATTTCTGACAGTGTTGCAAAGTTTTTGGATGAAAATTACCATTCTCAACAGTTTTCGTTCGGTTTTTTTGTGCGCTAAAACAATAAACAGCTGATCGTGGCACATATCAAAGGTAAGTAAAATTTGAAATTTAAAGTTTTATTTTATAAAAATAAGTCCAATTAAAAATATTAACCTTTTCCACAAATGGCACACATTTTTTCAATTCTCAAATTTGTTAATGTGTATATAACCAAAACAAAAAAACAGCTGTTCATGATACGCAATTGAATTTACTGTGAAGACATTTATCGATAATCAATGTGATTTATTTTAATTGAATGAATCAACTAAAGTGGCCTAGACACGGTTCTGCATTCAGCTTCAATCAGTTGTGTTCGTTTTCACGAAACTGCGTACTTTTTTGCAGTTCCATCATTCAATCATCATTTTTGTGTTATATTTTGCAGTGAGCGGATGACAATGTCAATGACGGACGAACAACATTTAATTTTGATTAGGGCTGTTGGTTTAAAAATGAGAGAAGTTGAAAAAAAAAAAATACTGAAAAAGAAAAGAATGTGGATGAAAGCGTTTCACAAAAAAATTCCATTTACGCACCCAAACTGATTGACTTATTTATTGTTTATTGGACTTATGAATTATTTACTGAAATTTATTTATAAATTTGTTAAATGTACACTTATAATATTGAGTGCATGGCAACTAAGTTGAATTTAAGCTGTTGAAGTCCACCACCAGAAATGACCCATCCAAGACGGGGTTTTTGTAAGGATGGTAAGCCTGCGTCCAATTTGATCTGCCCAACGCATAAGGTGTCGTAAAACCTTGGTTAGCATCTAGCCAAATCAATTTGCAATGAAATATTAAATTTCGGGCCATGTAATAGAATATTGGCAGGAATTTTCAAATCCGCGTTGTCTAATGAAATGCTTGGATGGTAACCAATGGTGTGATGTTTTTGCTATGCTCCGAGGCTTGAGAACGCAGGCTAACTCCAACTGTGAAAGAGTCTGTTGTGAGCTCGATGCACCGAGCCCAGACACTGTTGTTAAAGATCTAGTGCTCTTTAATTGAAGCTGGTTGGCGAGGCACCTAGTGAGGAAATAGAATTGTTACCCAGAATCAAGCAACGCCGGACATGGCCCAAGTAAACCAACCCTATACAGCTGCTGTTGTCAGGAGCACAACATTATTATTGGAATTCTGGACTAAAAGAGTCCTAGAAACAACCCTTCTGTGCTGTAAAGACGAAGACGTCTGCGGCGAAGACGAAATCGTTTTCTCCGAAGTTGTGGATGCTGCTGATGAAGTGCTTTGTCACACCGCCGAGCTCGAGTTTCCAAAATGTAAAAGCATATCGTGCTTGGCTCTGCAAGTCCGGCAAGTGCCGGGAGTAGTCAAGGAGGTATTCCGTGACACTCGAAAATATCAGTTCGATATTTTATTTTTTCGTTCTCTGCTTCTTTGTTAGCGCTGTGCAACGTTTTAATATAGATACATATGTATAAATTAAGTTAATAAGTCATAATTAGTAAACAGAAGTTGTAAGAAAGAGAAGCATATAAGTATTTTTTCTTTCGACTTAAAGTTGTAAAATATTAATTTTTATGCTGTCAAACCAATGGGTTCAGCAGAAGTCATCACTGATCATTTTCTCTGACTTAATAACGAATTACTTATTTGTCTCTGCTAAACGCAGTGCTGCTACATTTGTAAAATTACGGCGTTAAGAAATGCGCGGCATTGAAATCCGACACATTTTAAATTATGGCTTGTAGTGTGCAACATTATCAGCTGAGTGCGTCACCACAAAATTTTATAAAATAAACATATTGTCACTTAAAAAAAATTTTTGGATCGATTGAGTTCTTCTTTACGTTTTTTATATGGCCAATATTGTTTAATTATAGAAGTACTTTCCATTTTAGCTACTTCGCAAATAGCCGTTTTCTTTTCTGCCTTAAATATTTTGCCAACAATTAACGTATTCTCCATTCCACTCATCGGTTAAATATATATTATGAACATAAATACATATAAACAAATATTAAATAAATAAATATTATTACATTTCACTTTCAAAGCAACTGATAACAACACTTAAATTATTTTCTTTAAAATTTGTGTCTTTAATACTTTGTTTACAAACGGAAAACATCTGAATGAAATGTGATGACTTGGTTAGCAAAGAATTTTTGCGATAAATTTTTAGTCATCGCAATCACTAAATTTTTAGCGAAATTGTGAATTTGGCGTTCACAATGAGCGAAAAGCATCAAAAAAGTAAGCAAACATTTCTGCTGAACGCGCACAATATTTGACAGACTGTATATATATTTCACACACCTATGATACAGTTGGATACTGCATGTTTGACCATGGTGTGTTAAATTTAAACACAACTATCAATTGAATGTAAACAAAGAATTGAAAATGCTGAAGAAGAATGCAAAAAGTAAATCTTTTGAAATAAGGTCAGAAATTACCAAAAGTAATTTATTATTGTTGCAAATTTGAGGTAATGTAATAAATAAATTTTTAGTACGCAGTTGACAAGTAACTCTCCTCGTGATAAGACGTAGATTTACGCAAACTTTACTTTTTTTTTTTTTTTTTTTAAATTAAATTATAACATTAAACGCAGTAAACTGCATAAAACATTTGTCGGATTTAAAAAATAATGACGTGACAATAAAAATAAAAAATTAGACTTATACTAACTTAATTAATTATAGAAGGCTGTATCCTTCTTAGAGGGAGATCATGTGGGTGCAGCCTCTTCAGTCTACGCCTTGTTGAGATACGGGTGAGGGAGAAAGCTAGAGGATTTGGGTGCGACAAAAGTCTGTAGTGATAGCGGCAGCTGTGAGAATTAATCACCTCCATAACAGTTGGCACGGCAAGGTCCCTATGCAGCTTTTTTTTTTTTTTTTTTTTTTTTTTTTTTTTTTTTTTTTTTTTTTTTTTTTTTTTTTTTTTTTTTTTTTTTTTTTTTTTTTTTTTTTTTTTTTTTTTTTACAAGGAATAGTGACGTCTTTTAGTCCAATTAAAAATATTAACTTTTTCCACAAATGGCAATTTGTTTAATTTTTTCACTTCTCACAATTTGTCATGTGTCAACAAAAAACAGCTGTTCATGATACGGTCCTGCATTCAGCTCTATTTACGCCCCAAACCTTATTGATTTATTTATTGTTTATTGAAAATTTATTTATAAGTTTGTTAAATGTACACTTATAATACTTATACGTAATATGTATGTACTTATAAACAAGACATAAATAATTAAATAGAAATAATATAAGGTTCCAAAGAAAATTTCTATTTTCTAAATTTGCTAGGAATCCCTAATTTGCTTCAATTCGCGTCTATAGCTTGTTCGTAGCACATTTTTTTTATTAGCCAACGGCATTTCATAATTTCACCCAAGTGCTCACGTCTGTATTGTGTAAACAATTCAGAAAAGTGAGCAGTTTTCTATATTCCTCTTTTTCATATGTACTTAACTTATGCAGGCGTAAATGAGATAGCGATGCCAAAAGCAACAGGAACAGTGGTCATGAACAAGTGAAAGTGGGACGTTTGAAATGGGAAATATGGAATGGATTCAGATATTTCTTCACAGTATGTGAGACTTCCACATGTATAGCTCGCTAACGCTATGATGCATACAGCATGTGAATGCAGGAGCGTGTCTAGGCCACTTAATAACAAAAGTTCCATTATGTTCGATAAATAATTCTGGTTGATAAATGCTATTTTACTCATCACTAGAAAGAACTGTGTTCGCGGCAGCTGTGATTCGCTATATTGTAATATGTCGAATAATAATATTGTAGTATAGAAAAGGCAAGTTGATGTGCCTTTGAAAAATGTTTCGAGTGTTGCGGTATACAATTAATCCTGACTTAATCGCATTCAGCTGTGGTAAGAACTGTCAGCTGTTTAGGGTATGTTGTCAGGTTTCAATGTTATGTAAACTATAATAGAAAACTATTTTGTTCTAGTACTACATAAGCAATGCGAAACCAAATACAATAGGAGCATCCACACGAAGTGATGATTATACCAAGTCTGCTGGAAATGTAGTACAATCTATAGAATTACCAGTCGAGGAATCATCGATTAAAGATGTAAGCCAGCAGAAAGCTTCAGTTCAGATTTCGCAAATGGACAAGGGTGCAATTCAGAGTTTAGCATGGATGCCGAGCCCTTACATGGAATACGTGAAATTAACAAGCCAATACAGGAAGCTATCTAAGTTTAGACTCACATGTATGAATGCAAAATACTAAGAGATTACGACTGATAACCAAAGGTCATAATTAATTGGTTTTTTACAGCACTTGTGGTCATCACAACAATGGGCGGATACGCTATGGCTCCAGCAGCTTTCGATATATCCACATTCGTGTTATGTTCCGTAGGAACTGGTTTAGTGTCGGCCGCAGCTAATTCAATCAACCAATACCACGAAGTTCCTTTTGATTCACAAATGTCGCGTACGAAAACCCGGGTTTTGGTCACAGGACAGTTAACTCCATTGCATGCAATTGGTTTCGCCACTGTGTCAGCAACCGTTGGACTAAGTATTATGTATTTTGGTGTAAACGGATTGACAACTGCCTTGGGAGCTAGTAACTTATTTCTATATACGTCTGTATATACTCCTCTAAAGCGTGTCAGCATTTTAAACACGTGGGTGGGGTCTGTTGTTGGAGCCATACCACCTCTCATGGGTTGGGCGGCATGTTGTGGATCACTAGACGTTGGTGCTTGGATATTAGCTGGGATATTGTACGCGTGGCAGTTTCCTCATTTCAACGCGCTGTCGTGGAACCTCAGGCCTGACTACTCCCGTGCGGGGTATCGTATGATGGCCGTCACAAATCCTGGCTTGTGTAGACGGACAGCTCTTAGATACACATTGGGAATTGTGGGGCTCTCCCTACTTGCACCAGCGTTGAACGTTACTAACGCATGGTTTGCACTGGAGACATTACCATTAAATGCGTATTTTTGTTATTTAGGTAAACCATATAGTTTTGAACTTTGCATTCCTAAATAATAATTTTTTTCAGCTTATAAATTTTACCAAAAATCGGATAGTGGGACTTCAAGAAAACTTTTTAGGTTTTCTTTGCTGCACCTTCCTGCGCTCATGTTGCTCCTTATCCTTAACAAAAAGCATTGGTACTTTACGAGTTCTAAAGATGAAAGCATGAGTCCTTCTGAGAAGACAATTAAGCTGACATTGCAATCGCCTCCTTCAAGCGGCTTGAGTAGTGTTCTACCAGTTACAGTCGCCGTAACAAAATAGTGGAAACGCGGGAAAATCTCTAAATCCACGGTATCACCATTTATCACAATTTTAAAGCACTTTCATATTTGGACCTTTGTTTGAAATTAATAAAAAGGAAGGAAGCTTGGGAAATTGAAATTAATCTATGACATGCACCTGATATACAAATGTGTACAAGTAATAGTCATCGATCAATTTATATATTGGTAAGAGCATAATGAAATTGATTTGCATATATATACAACAAATGAGATTTGTATATTTTTATCTTTCTAAATATGACAATCCTGTAAAATAAAGCACACATGGTTTAATTATGTAACTTTGATGCTATTAACACTGCAATAATCTGCAGTGTTGAGTCTAAGTACACACCAAAAGCAAAACATAATTTTATATTTTTAGTTTCCAAGAGTTGTCGAATTTGCATCCCGGAAAACGCTACTCTCAGTAGGGTAAGCATCAGAGCGGGAATTATTTATATAGTTGGTGACCTCTGTCGATAACGTTTACAGTTAGGCGGATCTCAGTTGAGTTATTCAGGTCTCTGTGTGTTGCGTACACACCAACTGGAGCTGGAGCTATGCTGCGTAGTGCCTGTTTTTGGTAGGTAACACCAAACTGAGTCCACTGTGTCGAGAAACTGCGAATATAAACATGTTGCTTTACATTATTGTATGTATAGAATCACATTGAACATTAATTAGAACGTCAATGCACACATGTCCCTCAATGGCAGTATACGACAACGCTGATGTAGTTCAACAACATCAACAGTCCACGAATTAGCAACGCCAACACAAGCCACATCAACACTGGCCAACAATCGCACCCACTAATCACCACTCAGTCGAAGAAAACTTAACGGTTAACATCAGCGACGATCAGTTATTAATTAAAATTGACCGAATGTAAGAAATGCAAACCAAAATTATGAGTGAAATTCACGCCATGGCCTCCAATAATCTAAGGATTTATAACGCTAACAGTCTACTGCAGTGAAAAGGCGAACTGGAGACGCTTCTGATTCAAAGGCAATGATGTTGCTATCATGCTAAGCTCAGATACACATTTTTCTCGATGCACCTACGTTAAAATTAATGTATATGACATCCACACAGCCAACCATCCAGATAACGATCGTATGAGTTGAGGTACTGCAGTTATTATAAGTAATATGATAAAAATATATATGTAATATATATACATAGATATATATAGATACTTTCCACTGGAGGAACCGAAATAGGAAGGAATGCGTTAATCGAGCTCAGGGAACTGCTGAACGAAAAGTTTGACAGCTTACTGGTAAATGCTGACCCAAATAAAACAATTGGGTTTTGTTTCCAGGAGAAGTTATTTTACTCCACCTTTGGCCAGATTATATATAAAAAACAAAGACTAAAAGGCCACGCGAAATAATTTTACAAAGTCCTTATTGGATCGGAGTTGGAATGAAGGTGTTAATACTAAATATGTAAGTATAAATGCGACTGGAGGGCGAATTGAAGAGCCAAGGGAAAGCTCCATCAACATATGGCGAAAGCTCAGCCACATGCAGATGGCAAAGCCTTAATGCACTGTCCAGCATGAGCTTAGTTCAGCTCCCGACATACTCCCCCCGTTAAAAGATTCAAATTTTCAACCGAGGTGGTTTCAAGTGGCAAAACGGCGAGCTTGCCAACAGCTCTCTTAAACAGGCCACCGGCAATGCGGATGATGGCAACTCGAACAACACCATCGTCTCCTGCGATGGTACTGCTGACTCGGTCAAGATGCTACCTGAGGTGAGGTAAGTTCTTGTCCTTCACTAGCACCATTACGCCTGGCGGCAGGTTCGGTTTCGATGAATTCCATTTTCCACGCTCTTGAAGCAGGGAGAGGTAACTTGTGCTCCATTTTTTCCATAATGTTTGCTGCATTTGGCATACGCACTGCCAGCGACTTAGGCGATCGATGTTTAGGTGCGTAATATCAAGATCGTCAATTGTAGCGCATGACGATCCGATGAGAAAGTGCCCTGGCGTAAAGACTTCTAAGTCTTCTGGGTTCTCTGAAATTGGACAGAGCGGTCTTGAATTTAATATGGCCGAAATTTCGCAAATAAGAGTGCGAAGTTCATGGAAGGTTGGATAAATGCGTATCGCAACGACTCGATAAAAATGGACCACCAAAGGGCGGAGAACGTGGAGTTGTGAAACGCCAATTCAGACCGATTACTGAACATTCAGTGTAAAGCCGGCCCATGTATGGGTCACTCAGAAATAACTGCTCTCTTCTCTCTTTATCGCAGCAATGAATGAAGGTGTGGATAAGTTCTCCACTACTTCCAGGTGTGTAGTTTTGGTGGTAAAATATACGAATACTGCTATATAGCATTTAATCGGAGGTCTGTTCCAGACTTCAGCTTTGTAATAAAATGGTCCACAGAAGTCAATTCCAGTAGGCCAAAAAGGTCCAGTTGGTTGAATGCGATCAGCCGGCAACGGAGCCATGACGTTTTCAAAAATAGTTGGCGTCAAACGAAAGCATCATAAACATTTGTTTATAACGTTTGCGACGGTTTTGCGCCCCCCAATGGGCCAAAATAATTGCCACAAAGCAAAGAGAGTCTGCGGTCCAGCATGAAGAAATGTCCGATGGAAAAATAGAATTATAGCACTGGCTACTGGATGGTGTGTAGGCAATATCAGTGGATGTCTGGCATCGAAATCCACCTGAGAATTTTGAAGCCTTCCCCCGACGCGAATAATCCCTTTCGAGTCGAGAATTGGGTGAAGCGATTTAAGCTTGCTTTTTGATAAGAGTTGACCCTTGGTGCTTAGCGTCTTGTATTAATCATAGAAGTGTACATGCTGAATACAACTGATTAGTAAATGAGTGCCACTTTTGATATCATCCATAGTCGATCTTTGGGGCGTGGAAGATCCTTGTGCCTGAGTTGCATGAATCGGTGAATGTAAGCGAAGACTCGCTTCAGCTTTCCAAACGAATTTTGAAACTTGCTTTTGAAAGAAATATCCAATTGTAGCAACGAAACGAATGCCCTTTGGCGGCGTTCCGGAAGTTTTTCATGATTTGACATATTCATGGGCCAATGATAGCCGCTGAAACGCAGAAAGGGTGGCCCTTCACACCAGAGGTTGGATTGTAACAACTCGAGAAGTGCACATCCTCGAGACAGGATGTCTGCCGGATTTAACTCAGACGCCACGTGATGCCATGTCATGCCCATGATTCGCTCTTGAATTTGCGCAACTCTGTTGGTAACAAATGTCTTATAGTCTGAAGGTGATTCAATAATCCATTCAAGCACTATTGTTAAATCGGAACTACAATGGAAAGTGCATTCGAATGGAACGTTTTGGGCGATGTTGACGACGATTTCTGAAAGCAGAAGTGCAGCGCACAGCTCTAACCGAGGTGTTTTTAAGGGTGCTACTCTGGATTTAGAACACAGTATATGTGACGACAAGGTTTCGTTGACTTCTGACCTTACATAAACACAAGCGTCATATGCGGCCATATTTGCGTCACAAAACGCGTGGATTTCAAAGGTGGCGTTTGACAACAGGATAAAATGCGGAAACGTAAGGCTGCTGACGTTTGAGAGCCTTGATGTAATCTCTAGCCATGATGAGTGCATAGACTGGGGTAAAATTTCATCCCAGTTCAGCTTTTCCTTCCAAAGCGCTTGAAAAAATAAATTAGTTTAGTTGTGATGGGAGCTATAAGTCCTAGAGGGTTATAGAATTTAGCGATTGTGGATAGAATTGTACTTTTGGTGGTTGGGCCTTCCGGCAGTTTTTGCGTAAAACTGAACAGCCAGACCAAGAGCTTTGGCTATATCTGTTCCGTCGTGAAATTTCATTAGCTCTCACGATCCGCTTCAGATTCTCCTTCTAGAGATGTTGGTTCGTTGGAGTACCACTTTCTTTGTCCTTTGCGCAACACCTCTTTCACTTTCTGTCGAATTTGAGAGACCTTTTTGTGTTATCTCCACAAATGAGGAGAAATGTGTTACCTCCAGAAATGAGGTCGTCGACGTAGAAATCCCTCCGAATGATTTTAGCTGCAAGCGGGAACTCAGACTCCTCGTCGTAGGACAGTTGATGCATAGCGCGTATGGCCAAGAATGCGGCTGGCCTAGTTCCGTAGGTCACAGTATTCGAGTTATATGTTTTGATGTTGCCGTTAGGGTTGTCGCGCCACAGGATGCATTGCAGGTTCTCATCAGGATGTGTTATACGTACGTACCGATACATCTTGCAGATGTCAACGCACAGTGCAACTTTGAAGAACGGGAAACGTAGGAGAGTTATGCAGATCTTTGGTTGTATCGATGGACCTGTCAACAATAAATCATTTAATGATGATCCTGAAGAGGATTTGGCCGAATCGTCATTCGTAATATGGTTGATGTGCTGTCTGCTTTGTATGCAGTGGTGTGACAAAAAGTAATTGGGTTTCTCCAGTGGTTTGGTTGCCAAAGACATATGACCTAAATCAATGTACTCTTTCATGAATGCTGCGTATTGAGATTTCAAAGACGAGTTTTCGGCCAGTTTAATTTCAAGAGTCTTAAATCTCCGCAAAGCACTTTGGTATGAATCTCCCAGTGCATCAAAGTTAGTTGTGGCAGGTAAATGAACGGAATATTGCCCAGAGTTGAGACGAATGTAACCTTGTTGGAACAACTGTTCACAGAGTAGGTAGTAGTCCTCATCAGAAGTGGAAGACAATGAGATACAGCCACTGCCAATCCCCCAAAAACGACTGACAATTTCAGACAAATTATCGGTGTCCCGTCTCAAATTAGAGTCTTCAGCAGAAAGTCCAATAGCGAATGCTTCCTTTCTATAGTCGAGATGGAACCAGTTACAACCCAGTCAACCAAGGTCGGCAAGTGATCACCAATTCGAATTTGTCCAATACAGATAAGGTCAAAAAATAGGCTGGCGCAAAGCAGCAAATAAATTCTTTGAGGTTTGAAGAAATTTGAATCAGCGAGGGTGATGTTTTTTGAAATATTCCATTCTGTCATATTCAAGTCGAAGTGCGGCTGATAGTCGGTTATAGTATGCGTTACGACCGCAGCGAATGAAGTTGGTTACCATCCCGAGATTGGGAGGAATTTTTTGCCGATTTATCACAGGAGAAACCTGCTTTTTCAATACCTGATATGGTGATGCTTGAACGAGGTGTTTTCAATTGCAGTTGATTTGCAAAACGGGATGTGATAAAATTCAACTGCGACGCGGGGCATGCGCGGCATGGAATAAATACATCTGAGCGATTCTGAATGTATATTATAGCAGTAGCGAGCAACACGTAATCGGACTGTTTACTATTAGGGGCTTTAAGCGAAGAGTGAGATGGAGTGGTTGAAATCAGAGCAGACGAAGATTCAGGTTGACATTGGCTAGTCGTTGCGGCCTGGTTGGTGCGATCGGTTGGACTAGCGTCAATGTGAAGTAGCGTATGATGCTTCAATTGGCACCGCTTGCAATGGCTTGATCTACACTGTTGCAAGCTATGGCGTTTGCGAAGGCAGTTCAGGCATAAGTGCAACCTCTTAGCTTCTTTGTATAGCGAGGTTGCACACAAATTAACAAGTTTTGAGAATTTTGATAAATAATGGTCTTTGGCATTACAAAATGTGCATGATGATTGTGAAGTATTATGTGAGGTAATGGAAGTGTTTGATGATTGTGAATTGTTAGCCGTGGCAATAAGAATACTTTTGCTACCTTTCCTAGTTTCCTTTACCATAGCGCTTTCCAGGTTTTCCATCATTCGACATCTCCATTCCAAAAAACGATGGAATGTCTGACCACTTAGGAAGCTTTCCCGATGGTTAGGCCTCCGCGCATTTCACCTGTGTTGGTTGGTCCATCTTGCGAGAGATTAGATGAATTAACAATGCATCCGCCAGTTCCTCCGTAGTTGCCATTGTGTTGAGGGCCCTTAGGTGCGAATTAATCTTGTCGCTCAGCTCCTGCAGACTGCTTTCCGACCCCCTCTCAACACTTCTGAGCCCGAAAATAGAGCGAATGTGTTCCTGAAAATGTAATAATTTATTATCAAATCGACTTAATAATAATTCTAACGCCTTGTCATAGTTGGCGTCAATAGGCTCAAGCGAGCGTATGCTATCCAGGTGCTGTGTCATCCAGGAATTTCTCAGTCTTACTCATATCCTGATCGTTCCCGATGATGGTGTTAAATATGGCATAAAAATCAGGCCAGTCAATATAGGCTGAAGTTGTAATTCGGGCAATCGAGGCTTACGTGAATGGCAGAAGAGAGTTATGTTTTGCTCCCCAGCAAGGTGACGGATCGTAGTCGAATTTGCGCCAGCGTACTTGCGGTGCAGGCTGAGCTCATGACTTAGCTTCGATTCTACTTCACAGTACAGCTGTGTGAACGTGATATGATGGTCGGCTTCCAACGCTTAAAGTCGAGTCTCATTCGCTTGCGCAACGTCAAAATCTACATTCATGCACTAAAAAATTTATAAGCGTACCAATAGTTACGCCTCATTGAGGTTTTCCAGCTCATCCGGAGTTAGGAATGAGTTCATGCCCGATACTTGCCTTCTCACGGCGTGGGCTTTGGCTCTGTGAAAATCGATTTTATTTGGCGCCAATGGAGCGTTTAGCGTCGCAGAAGATTCCAAAAAAATGTTAAATAAAAATAGACAAACTCAAAAGGTATGAACCGAAAATTTAGGTTATTTGAAAATGTATATGATCACTCAATCAGTTGTAGGGAACTGTACGAACGAACCGAACGACTATGTAAAGCGGTATAAAAAGTTATGTGCTTATGTATATATGTAAGTTTAAGTCACTGACATTGTACTGTTATCCGCTAGTTTTGTGTATGAACATGTGTAACTGCTCTTACATGCATGTATATAGAAGTCTTACGGTACACGATCCTGTACTATTCTACTATATATATGTATATTATATAGATATCGTGCGGTACACGACACTGCACTGTTAGATATGTATATGGATGTCTTGAGGTATATGACACTGCACTGTTACATATGTATATGGATGTCTTTCGGTATATGGTGCAGGTGAAGAACTGAATGAAGCCCTGTCAAGGTTTGACTCGGATCTGTGGCTGTCTGTCACTCACTCCACCTCGTTGTAGCCGTGATAACGACCGTTCGTAATAACTCCGCGGGATGTAGGGGGACTGGCGTATTTCCAATTATAAAGGTTGCATAGTCTCTCTTCGCGACGTAGTTTTGTTACGATATTATATGTATCGTTGGACATGACGAGCTAACAGTTTTCTCAGTCAAGTAGATTACCATTGTCTAGGTGTCATTAGCTTACCAAAGGCAAAACGGAATGACGTCATGCTTAAATTTGTGTAGGTATGACCTAAAGCACCTATGCCTCGTTAATAGCTGTGTAAGGTACAAGTTAACTTGTCCATATCCTTTGTCAAGCCATATTCTCATATTGGGAACAATTGGAGTGTTAATTTACCTTAAGGTAATCAGATTCACCGGGCCCACCATACAGCGATGGTACCCGTTCTAATCGCCCGCTTCAAAGTTGCTTTGAGGGGGAAATTCGTCTTATCTTCGCTGTCTCCTTGGCTATTAGATCAAGTGGGATCATTCCAGCAACTGCCAATGCTGCCGCAGATTGCTCAACACGCTCTGATTGAATGAGTTGGCCGGGCTAGAGAGAAAGTCTGCAGCAGGTAGATAAGACATCGCTATGTGTGTGTGTGTGCCTGGGGCTGCAGAGCCCCACTTTCGCTACTTTCGCCACACTGGTCCTAGCGATTTCGGCGTATTATGTGCTGTGCTACTTCAGAGTAGATGGTTCAAGCCATAGTTCGCACAGGTGGCTTTTGCTGACGAAGACCTGTCACAGTTCTCCGAGCGGTGTCTATCACCACACCATAACCGCACAGGGGAGGCTGACTACAATAGTTAGCAGTGTGGCCAAATTGCTGGCAGCGGCGGTATTGAGTGATATCGTGTTGTCCGTGCTAGACTCCTGATCTGGTGTAAATCTTTACTTTTACTTCCACGCAAGCCCTTGATCACTATTTATTATGGCCGATTTTCGGCGAACTGGTAGGTGAAATAGTCTACCACTTTCACGTTGAACAGTCTTTGGATAGCTCTAAATGTGTCGATGTCCTTGGTCTACAGTCGAGTCGACGTTTTAGACACCACGTTAGTCAGACTAGTGGCCGTACCAATCGTTTTGAGGAGTAACGGCAGATTAAAGATACTAAGTAGTTGGTGGCGGTTATGATGGCTTTGGTGGTCGCGCCTCCTTGCTGGGTGTGGTGACGTTTACCGTGTCGGCATCGAGTTATTATACTCGGCAAATCGTCTTTGTCCGCGGGATTCATCAGCATGGGGATCAGCAGTGTCCGATGACATGGACTCAGTAGTCATACATGGATTGCCGTCGTCGGCGGCAACTACAGCGAACAGTGGTTGTTTTTATTTGGAGTGAGCGGCCATAAATACTTCTGGTGGACATATCGGGCTAATATTTTTACTGAAAGGTCAATGAAGTGTAAAAACTGTAATATGTGAAATTGGGCGTGGTTGAACACGGTCACGCCCAACCCCACCCCCAAAAAGTAAGACCAATTTTATTTTTTAAATTTTACGATGTCTGGTGATGTGGTGGTCTGGTGTACAAATAATGTGAAAAATGGGCGTGGTTAAACACCTATTCACCCAATACCACCCACAAAAAATTGTCTTCGAATTTTCCTTAGTTAAAGTGAAGTGAAAGCTATTAGAAAGTTCATAAAAAGATAGATGAGTAGAATTATAGTCAATGAATACAATTCATAATAAAAAAAGAAAACAAAAATAAATCAATTGTTGAAAAACATACACAATTTTTATACTGAGTCGTCAAGCAAAATAATGGCTGATTTTAATAGCGTTGACTTCTGTTTGCATAATAATGTTCCCGAAGTAAACGGATCAGAGCTTAAAAGCAATTTGTTAATCAAATCGGTGTTTTTCAATATGTCATACAGCGCATTCTGAAATTTTAGGGAATATCTACCGCCTGTTCGAACCAAATCACAAAAACATGCAATCTAGAAAATTCGCATTGGTATGTTGTGTCTAGAAAACGAATAAATTACGAAAAACACGAAGTAACTAACACAAACACGAAAAAATCAGAACAATGACAACAAAGTATTGATAAACAGATAAACCACATGCAGAGAAAAGCTGCTTCAAAATAAAGAGGTTGGATTACTTTGTGCAATACTACACGAGAATCCGCAGCTATCCACAGCTTCTACAATCTTAAAACATTAATAAATAACATGCAATAAAAATTATTGAGGGACAAGGAGACCAACACATTTAAACCTTTTACTAAAACTTGAAAGACGAAACAAAAACAAACACAAAAATATACTTATACAAAACAACGTTTTATTCAAAACACAATTTGAATTTAAATAACTTTTTTATAATATTTTAATTAAACAAAACTAACACGCTGAAGCGAACTGCCAACTCTGCACTGCTGATTATTGCATCTAATTTGGAAAGGTGATTATCTATTTCGAAATAGGTTAGGTTACTATAGTTGGGTGTAGGGCAATTCTGTTCATATAAACGATTTAGGGTATTCTTAATTTGTTTCCAATTGGTCCGTTTGTAGTCTAGAAAGCAGGTTGGTGTGATATTTATTATTTCTACATACTGGATCCATCCCGGTTTGAAACTATCATTTGGATGGCCTGGTGGTCGCTATCGTAGTCTAAACATTTTAAGCAATGAATTCTGTCCGAGGAGTTTGAGTTGATCTTAATTATATTATCAGCAATGCATATGTGAAGAAATGACATTGTTTTTGGGTAAGATGGGGTAACTAAAGCATATAATACTGTTCTATACATCATGGAATTCATATTTAACTAATCTCTCATGGCGAACCCCTTGGTGTTGTTACAGGGGTTACCCCAATTTGCCTTTTTACTGTTATCACCGGCTAGAATATAAAAAGTGCATTGAGTTTTGCAAATACAGTGTCTCAAATAAAATATTAATTTCTGTTTTGAATAAGTCATTACTATTGCCTGCCGGATAATATGCGGCAATTAAATACATTGATTTCATGTTTATTTTAATGATACTAGTTTCAAAGTAAGTGAGAGAGTCAATTGTTCTGTTTGAATATTTACAGAATTTTATATTTTCTTTTATTAGTATCGCTGTGTTTACCCCTCTTTTCGCCACCGATCTATCATTTCGGATTTCAAATTTAATGTTATATTTTGGTTTAAATTTAGTTTCATTTAGTAAAAATAGGTCAGGTCAGTTATCAATAAGAAATTTGCTAAGTTCCAATCTTCTACTCAAGTTCATAATAGAGTTAACATTAAGGGATATGATGTTTAGTGTTTTAGGAGATATTCTGTTGTTTATTAAATTAGGGTTCATACTGGGTCAAATATACCACAGACTGTATCCAGTCGATGTCCTTGTTCTTTAAAATGATTTTATAAGTTTGCTACTTGCAAGCAAAGAGCTTGTGTATGGCATTATTTAATTGGTGGGGAGTTGTGTTTGAACTGGATTGATTCGAAGTATTCTTAGTGGTAGGCTGTAAATTATCTCTAATTATTTGTAAGTAACTTATATTAGGATTTACAATCTGTGATGGGCTAGTTTTATATTTGTTACAATGTTTTTTTAGCTCTTATTTTAAGTACAAGTTCTTTATAGCGTTCACAACTTTTATATGGTGCAAGGTGACCACCATCCTTCGCGATGGGCTGAGCTTTTGTGTGGATTGCTGCAAAGAGTATTCATTCATATAAAGGTTACATTTCTCTCAAAAGCTTTTTGAGCTTTTTTCATATAAGTAGAAGCTATAGGAATATGTTACTTTTCTGCTATAAACAACTTTTCTGCTATAGCAGCGCAGGCCGCTGTTTAACAACGTCATTTTGCTAATTACTGAACGCGAATTCTTGGCGCGAATTAGCGTGAAAAGGAATTTCTGTATATCCTTAGTTTTGGTTGTTTTATTTGCCGTCACCCATTTTTATTTTGATTATATTGATATTGTTGTGGGAATGATAGCGAAAAAGGAACATGTATAAGTTTGACGCCATTTTTTTATGAATGAGGAACATGATTTTTGTTATTGCAATTCCCACCACCTACTTGTATTGGTTTTGGTGAGACTTTTAATGAATAAAATACATTATTCGTTCGGGCTGTTAGAAATAAAGAAATAAATAACTCATTAATAAGTAAAATTGATTTAAAACGCATATTTTGGGCTATGTATTTAAAAAAATTGAAGCAGCAACTGGAAAAAACAGCAAGCAACTGGAAGTGTTTTTTATTCCTAAGGTCTTCGAGAATATTAAGCTAAGTCGAGCTTTCTTTAATTTGACAATAGCAATTTGTAGCAAGGGCTGCTTGTAATTCACCTATATTCATTTATATGAACGAAAAGAAACTACCAGGCGGCCAGCAAAAAAAGCATGACCACAATGCAAAACCATACAAAAATATTCTAAGTGATACACAAAATAAGAAACCAATGCAATCTTATATACGCACTGTACCTACACAACACACTCAAGCTTATCACATTTCGATCGCAATGGGACGAAGAAAACCAACCCAATCTCATACACGCACTATACCTACACATCAAGGTCACTCACACAATAGCAAGTTTTGATTTTTGACTTCAAATTTTAGAGGACAATTGTCGGTTGTGGCAGAAAATGAAATCCACTTCAATAGCAACAACAGTGAATGCACATTTCAATGAAGAAGAAACCCAAGTGAAATTTCTAACTGCCGTCGAATTTCCATTGGTCGACCTTTTATAAGTCGAATATCTCCATGACTCGAATTGAGTGCGTTGAAGCTAACAATAACTGCTTCATCCCTGACTATAACACCGAGAACTGCAGCCCTGCACTGGATGTCACTGGTTTCCACTGGTGTCTTTCAGTGGGGCTATCCGAATTGGCTGCCGCTTAGCATTACGTGTTGCCTTCCATAGAGAGAAAGACGCATTTTTATTAGGCTCCATTTTAGCGAGCATGTTGCAAAGTAGGCGGCACGATGTTTTCTGAGGGCTTCTTTTAGCTGGGAGTCTGCCCTATGTCAGTTTGTGTTGTCGGTAGGGTGTTTTGTTCGGATGTAGACTTTTCGTAGCTTCCTTTTATTAGACAGGAGGGCCCGCAGTTCTGGAGTAAGGATCTTATCGCCGTTGTTCGACTTATGTGGCCTTGTGATGCTGCGGCGGGCATCTGAGGCAGCTTCATGGACTTTTCTAGTGAAGATTTCCAGAGCATCATCGATATCTGTCCCAGAATTAAGTTCCATATCAGGATAAAGGGAGTCGTTTAGGTGGCTCTTAAATTTTTTCAAATTAGTCTGGCGGTCTATAAGCCTCTCGACTGAAGGAAAATATGTTGCAGCATAATCCAGCGTAACGATCAGAGGGAGATGGTCGGAGTCCATGTTGTTATACACCCGATTGGGGAACCTGGTTGGGCTGCCACTGGCCAGAACATTCACGTTCGAGGATAAAACGAAGTCCGCTAGTTCCTTTCCTCTTTTGTTGCACTGGTCGCCCCACAGCCTATGTTTGGCGTTCCAGTCACCACCAACAAGGAACTTTCTGTTACGGTTCTCCACAAGAGCTGCAAAATCGTTGCTACACCAGTTAAACCGAGGAGGGCAGTAAATGGACCAGAACTCGATGTGACCGATAGCTGTTAGGACACTGGCTGACGCAATTTGAACTTCATTAGAGTGAACAGGCTGTGAGGGGAAGTGTTGAAGGTTGTTTTTAATTAAGATGGCAGCGCCACACTTGCCACGTGTAGCGGTCGGGTGATTTGCTGGGTAGGAGTTGTATGCGTGAAGTCAGCAGTCGAGTTTCGCTAAGGAAATAATGTCAATATACTTGGTTTGCGAGAAGCATTCTACTTCTTGAAGTTTTTTTGGAGACGCCATTTGCGTTCCAGATCAGAATTTTTAAGGAGTTCATTTCGAGTTACGTTAGTTGAGTAAGTCCAATTTGGATCTGTAATTGCAGTATTTGCTTCTGTGTTTCATTGGGACTTTTAATAGATTCATTTAAGGTATATACGGCAGCACATAGGGAGTTCAAAAACTGATCCCCATATGGGTTTGTCTCCAATCGGCTAGACTGTTCATTTAGAGATTGTTGCTGGCGCTTGTTCGTGCGTTTTTGAATTTTCTGTTGACTTTCCCTTTGGTCAGACTGATTAAATACATTTGGGGATCCTCTTGTAATGTCGGCGTACGAGAAGGTTTCTGTAGTCGACTGTTCGGGCAAGAGTTGTAAGTATCGTCCTTTGTTGGGGGTGACCGTATTGGGTTTATTTTCCTTTTTGATTTTAATAGAGGTCCGCTTGACATAGCTTTGGTGAGCAGCGTAGCCTTTATAACTAGAAGGGTGATCAAGCCCGTAGTTTGCACATGTAGCTGTTCTGGAAGATGGTCTCACGCAATCCTCTGATTTGTGTTCTTCCCTGCAGGTGATGCAGAGAGGGCACAGACGGTAGTATTTGGCTGTGTGTCGGAATTGCTGACAGGACGACACTGGGTAACGTCAGCGTTTTTCCTAGTTTCCTCAATTAAAACGCATGGTCCATCTGCTGTGGTGAGGTTAACAAAGAACATATTCATTGGTTCCTTGGTGGACCGATTAGTGGGTCAGTACGTGTATACTGCATCATGCCCTTGCATAAAACCAGCTCAACCAAATTTAACACAGACGCGGCTGAGTCCCGCAGCCGCTGCCAATTCAAACGCTGCACCATCCTCTGCCGCCGCTGTAAATTCAGACTCTGCAACGGCTGCTAAGAGTGCTAATTTCCACGGAAACCAATCTAAGCCCCCACTAATAACTTTACATGGAGTTAAAAGTGTCCAGTATTTGCAAAATATGCTCAATACCTTCGTCGACCCAGTTAATATTGACACAAGAACTTCGGTGGGAGGCGTTACTCGGATCTATGCCAAGGACCTACCGCGTGATCCAAAGTAACCTTGACAAACTTAATGTCGAATATTACACATACCAGCTGAAAGAAGAAAAGCCTTACAAAATCGTTATTAAGGGCCTGCATTTCGACACACCCCCTGACCAAATCGCCGACTCTCTCAAGAAATTGGGTCATAAAGCTTCAAATGTGCACTGCCCCATAAACCGCTCCACCGGATTACCTATGTCTCTTCTTTGTTAACATTGCTCCTGGCAGCAATAAAGCTGAGCTTATAAACATAGTTAAACCGGTTGGTCAAAGGGAAAAAATTGAGGAGTGGTGATGAACACAAATCGACTGACTGCAAACGCCTCCTAACTGCGATCAGGAGCACTCTGCAAATTATAAAAGGTGCCCTGCGTATCTAAAATATATCAAAAGAAATCAGCGTAAGGCTCCTAAATTAAAGCGTCCTCCTGTAGATGAGCCCACG
This sequence comes from Cacoxenus indagator, assembly GCA_035041755.1. Taxonomy (NCBI): domain Eukaryota; kingdom Metazoa; phylum Arthropoda; class Insecta; order Diptera; family Drosophilidae; genus Cacoxenus; species Cacoxenus indagator. The sequence goes on from JAWNKX010000239.1 coordinate 350,762, forward strand.
CCTGTGCAAACCAGAATCCAGCGTTCTTCTCAGCATCTGTCCACTTTCTGCAACCTAATGGACCTACGTGGAATTGGCTACAGGCAACCGATCTAATGCAACTCATAATAATAATAATAAACAGCAGCAGCCGCACAACCAATCTTCAGACATTACCACTCAGCTAAATAACGTTGCTGACGTTCTCAGCTCGCTGTTCGTGTCCTTCAACTCTCTCAACGAGCCGATCAGAAGTTTGGTGTCAATGCAGGAGCAGATGACCCGTATGCAGTCCCAGATTCTGAAGCTGCTCCCTGAGCGTCATTCCAGATAACTCCACAGCCAATAAGAATAATGTGTTGGAACGCCAGAAGCGTATCCAACAAGGTGCGAGAACTTGAGTGTTTCGTACAGCTACATGATATCCACATTATCTTACTTTCCAAAACGTGATTGACTGGCTCAGAATCCCCCAAGTTATACGGCTACTTATCCTATACAGCAAACTCACCAGATTCACTCAGTCGAAAAGAGGGTGCTGCAATTTTAATCAGAAAAGACATTCAGCACTTTATAACTGCCCCTCAACGAACCAACTGCTTTCAAATTGCCTCAGCGAAGGTCTCCACCGTCGCGGGTAACGTCGAAATCGGTGCGATTTACTGCCCGCCTCGTGCTGTCTGGACCACCAATATAGTCAACAGTCTAATTGGTTCTATGGACAGAAAATTTCTACTATGCGGAGACTTGAATGCTCACCATCAACTGTTGGGATCAGCCCGCTCTAATTCTAGTGGGCGTGCCCTGGTTGATCAGGCTCTTGCAGCATCTATTAGCATCTTAGCTACTGGCACCCCAACCAGATACCCAACTGCACAATCACAGCGGCCATCATGTCTAGACTTCTGCCTTTACAGGCACATTCCGTACTGCTACAAGTGTCTCATAGCACTGACTTAAGCTCTGATCATCTTCCTTTAATAATCTCTTTTAACACCTCTGCCAGATGTTTCCCTCAAGTTGAGCGCCTCATTAGTAAAGGCACAAATATGGAAAACTTCAGGACCATAGTAAACAATAACTATTATCCTGAAGTTGAATTGAGCTCTGGACAAGACATTGACGACGCTATCGAGCTCTTCAACCTTAAGATTTATGACGCTGTTGCTGAAGCTAAACGCCCAAAGGAACGCCCGCCGCTACACTTCAATGCGTCATTCCAACTAAATGCAAGACTTCTAGAGAAGCGTAAGCTTCGTAAAATTGTTCAACGTTCTCGTGACCCAGAAGACAAATAGCCAGCGGACACAGCAATTTGATTGTATGCCGGAAAATATGTCTACGCAAAGGGATGCTGAGTTCTGCTTATGGAAAGCCACACGCAACTACACGAGACATTCTATTAGGCAGTTGCTAATAAGAGATGAATGTGGAAGATGGTGCCGCTCTGATGCTGAGGAAGTCAACTCTTTTGCCGTACATTTAGAACGCCGATTTTAGCCACGAGACCTTGTACAGCCAGAAGAGTAGCGGAAACTGACCGATTCCTGTCCACGCCCACACAGTTGGACCCACCTTAGACGGCCATTCACGGCCGATGAAGTTAAGGCTGTCATTCGACGTCTAAAACCTAATAAAGCTCCAGGTCATGATATTGTGTGCAATCGCACCTTCAAGGTGCTACCACTGAATGCTGTACTTGTTATAGTGGCGATTTGCAACGCCATAATGAGTACACAGCATTACCCCACATCCTGGAAGTCAGCAATTGTCTCCATGGTCCATAAGCCTGGGAAACCGGATGATGACCCCGAATCCTATCGGCCTATCAGTCTCCTGCCTTCCTTATCGAAGGTATGGGAACGACTGGTTAGTGTCAGATTAGCTGAAACAACCAAGGAAAGAGACATCATTCCTAACCACAAATTCGGATTTCGAGCGGGGCATGGTACCGTGGAGCAGCTGCACAGAACCTCCGACCACATACTAAAGGCGTTTGACAGGAAGAAGTTCTGTAATGCAGTATTCCTAGATGTCGTTCAAGCATTTGATTGCGTATGGTACCAGGGGCTGCTGCAGAAAGTAAAACCCTCCCTCCCTTCGCCGTTCTTTGTTCTCATGCGATCCTACTTGGAGGATCGATCCTTCAGGGTCAAAGTGCGGGCGACGGTGTCTCGCCCTCATCCTGTGGGGGCAGGTGTTCCTCAGGGAATTGTGTTGGGCCCTTTCCTATACTCACTATTTGCTGCTGACATGCCAATGCCTGGTAGCAGAAGCCGACTGTCATTGTAGAGCAAAAGAATGGTCTACAAACAAGTTGTCGCGCCGATATGGCGATACGGCATACAAATATGGGGAACGACTCACCGTACAAAACTTCAAAGGTTTCAGAACTATGCTCTACGCACAATTACCGGCTGTCCTTGGTACGTCAGGAATAGCCGCATACACCTTGATCTCAACCTAGCCCTAGTTGAGGATGAAATAAATCTACACACAAATAGATATAACAACAGATTAAGAAATCACGCAAACAGATTGGCTAGGAAACTTATCCACACCACACCTATACATCGGCATTTCACACAACTCTTGTCATAATCTTAAGATATAGGCGTGTAAATAAATTCTGTATATAAATATTATTAAGTACTAGCTGTGTGTCCCCTGATGGGAAGCAGAAATAAAACTTTATATATATAAAAAAAAACTCTGTTCAAAGTAAATAAACACGTGGTCACAATTTCGATGGCATTTGTGGAAAGTACCGGTAAAATCAAGGCAAACCAAATATGATACTTTGAAATTTGCACAATTACCTGTTTATAAAAGCAGTTAGGGTTTGAAAATTTTGACAGTCATTTTTGGATTCTTGGGTTATGGCAGCAACCAATGTGCAGCGCTTTACTCAATAGGGTTATTTTTATTGCTGGAGTTAGTAGTAGCGGTGTCGCTTGAGATTGCGCTCAGTGTTGATTTGCCCGTGTTTTACTCTCATTCAACTGGTGTTGTAATATAAAAATTTGAGTTGGTGAGCCGGTTCACGCCTTTTAGCCTTGCTGACCCTGGAGACGTTGAGGAAACAGCTGAAGTCCTATCGAGATGTGTCTTAGACCACAGTCCAACTAAACATGTCACCCTTGAAGAGGTTGTGACTCAAATTCAGAGACTGAAATCTAGGAAGAGCCCCGGACATGACCGTATTGACAATAAGGTGATGAAAGCCCTCCCTTGTAAGGGAGTGTTGTTCTTCCTGACCTTGCTGTTCAACAGCATGCTGCGGATCAGCCATTTTCCCACACAGTGGAAGTGTGCAACGATATCCATGATACCTAAACCTGGTACTCCGGAGAACCTTGTCACATCATATAGGCCCATAAGCCTACTTCCAACTTTTTCCAAAATTTTTGAAAGAATATTTTTGAGCAGATTGTTGGTAGCACGGGGTGTTCCAGAAGCCATTCCTGATCACCAATTTGGATTTAGATCGCAGCATGACACGCCCGAACAACTGTATCCAGTCGTTAATTACCTACTTACTGCGTTTGAGACGAAACAGTATTCCTCTGCAGTCTTCCTACACGTCAAACAAGCATTCGATAGGATATGGATCGATGGACTTCTGCATAAATTAAAAGTACTCCTGCCTGGCAAACAGTTTTTACTAATGCGCAGCTTTCTTCAACGACAAACCTTCTCTGTGGCGGTAAGAGACAAAATTTCCACCATAAGCCACATGAGAGCCCGTGTCCCGCAGGGGAGTGTCTTAGCTCCGGTCCTCTACTCCTTATATACGTCTGATATGCCAACAACTAGAGATAAGCATTCGATTATTGCTACTTACGCGGACGATACGGCAGTTATATTCAACTCTGCCTCTCTGAACGAAGCTGCGGAGAAATTGTCCAGCTACCTGGATAGGTTCCACTCATGGGCGAGGCGCTGGAATATAGCCATAAACATTGAGAAATCAGCTCACTGCACCTTCATATTAAGGCAAGGCGTCTATCCGGTTGTGACTTATTCCGCAATGCAGCAAATCCGGTATCTCGGTCTGATCCTGGATAAGCGTCTTACCTGGCGTCCACACATTAAGGTAGTTACAGCGCGCTCCTACCAAAAGCTCAAGAAACTGGAGTGGCTCCTCCGCCCATCGAATAAGTTATCTTTAACTAATAAAAGGCTCATCTATCTGCAAGTAGTGGCACCTGCTTGGCGCTACGCCATACAAATTTGGGGCACTACTGCTGCCTACAACATCAGAAGAGTGCAGGCGTGTCAGAGCAAGGCTCTCAGAAGATTTAGGGGCTCACCTTGGTACGTCCGCAACACCACGCTACACAGGGATCTTGCCGTGCCAACTGTTATGGAGGTGATTAATTCTCACAGCTGCCGCTATCACTACAGACTTTTATCGCACCCCAATCCGCTGGCGTCCTCCCTCACCCGTATCTCAACAAGGCGTAGACTGAAGAGGCTATACCCGCATGATCTCCCCAAAAGAAGTAATCAGCCTTTTATGTCATTGCCTTTTCGGTGCAATTAGCATCATTTTTAATTCTAAGTCAAAATTTTTTTTCACGTCATGATTTTTTTTTGAACCGACAAATATGTTATGCAGTTTACTGCCCAAGCTGAATTTCGGAAGCCACATTTGCTTATCCGTCAATAAGGCTAAAGGTGTATTAGGATACATTAAACGTTGACTAAGGTGTTTAATAATGCTTATACCACTAAATTATTGTTAACATCCTTAGTTAGACTTATTTTGGAATATGCATCTGTGTATGGGACCCCAGTTTAGAATGTATGGCGATCTCATTGATTCAGTCTTTTTTTTCATTTTTTATTTTATTTATTTATTTCCTGTATATTTAATTTTTCTGTTATTATTAGAACAACTTCAATTAAACTGCATATACAAAAATTAACAAAGCAACTTAAATAATAAGTGGGGATATAGTAAAGTGTAGATATAATATTAAAATGATCTGTTGTGGAAGTCGGCATGGTGCGATCTTCTCAGCCGTCTCGCTACCCTAACTCCTCCAATTCTGCGTCGTTTTAGAAGGCGCCTTGCTAGTTTATTTGGATGATTTTTTAACCTCTCTATATATTTTTTGGCCTGACGATTTATCACATCGCCAATTTTCGGTATTTTTAAGCCATTTTCAAGCCGTTCGCATGAACCAAGGGGCACCAGTAAGCATTAGCAATGTCTTGGTTTGCAGTACTTTCACCTTCGTGATGTTTGACCTCGCTGCTATGCCATACACCTGCAAACCGTATCGCCAAGCAGGAGCAATTATGGTTTTGTAAATGTTCACCTTAATTCCCAAGGACAATTTATTCCTGCTATTTAAAAGCCAATGCAATTTACCAATACTTTGTCTTAAGGATTTCGTGATACTTGAAATATGCGTCTTGAATGTTAGCCGCCTATCCAAATACACACCCAGGTATTTGTAACCTGAACGGTGTTCCAGCAGCTGGTTTCCAATGAAAACTCCCGGACAGAAATCCGGACGTAAGGCGTACGTCACATTGGCACATTTGTTTTTGTTAATGCAAATGTTCCAACGTCGTGTCCAGTTTTCAAAAATATGCAGGTATTGTTGCAAGGTGTTCGCGGCTTCGTAAATGCACTTGTTTCTGATTAGAATGGCCGAATCTTCCACGAACGTGGCAATGATCAGATCCTGAAGATCCTCCAGATGTATTTATGAGCCAGTGGGCATTTTGTGCGCGAACAAGGTATAGAGTGTTGGCTCCAAAATGCTACCCTGGGGGAGACCTGCTCAAATCGCCTTGATTCTAGATTCCGCACCATCCAGTACCACTGAGAAGGTCCTGTTCTCAAGGTAGATGCGGACGATTAACCATAACTGAGGTGGCAAGAGATTATTGAGCTTAGTGAGCAGCCCGTCGTGCCAAACTCGGTCGAAAGCCTGCTTTATGTCAACAGCGTTCAAACAATTTTGCTACTGTGGGTAGCAGGCTAATTTTTGTTTGAGCGTGGGGTAAGCTCATGCTGTTTTTTGATGGATGATTTTGTTTTTGCGAGCTGCGCGCAGTCGTGGGACTGCGTTCAACAGGCATCTTTGAGATAAAAACAATTGATTATCTTGTCCCTTGATTGTATTGTTAAATTCGGAGAGCGAAAGGAGACGACTAATCGACTTGATAGTGCACTTGCGAATATGAAGACTTGACATAGTTAAATACTCCACCTCCAGTGGGACCAATACGTTCTTTCCCTAAAATGGAGAAAGTCCAGTTCAATAATTCAGAATATTAAACGTCCGGTCGGAGCCAAAATTCAAAGAACGAAATTATGTCTAAAAGGGAAGAAAAACTATTTGAAAATAGTATACTAATTTTAGAGTTTAAACCTCTGACATTCCCGAAATGCATAATTAATGTTTAGAGGAAATAGGAATTGGACCGACTACATGAGGGGATCGAAGACTCAGTTTTTTGGCGACTATCAATGGATTATTAGGCCGAGGTTTAAATTCGTGAACGACAGCATTCTCCGGCCAGAATTTTGCATCACAAACTATTGGAAAATTATAGTCGGGAACGCTAGTTTTGAAGCACGCAGGCTTCGAGCGTTTGAACGTTTAAAATTGAATTTCTGAACAGCCGCATTAACGTTAATTTTGTCTGCTATATAAGAAATAATGTTATCCTAGGTTGCGTTAGCTGCTAACCTTGGAAGAAAGACATGTCGTAGGGGATCAACTACAGCAAGAACAGGGGGGACTTGGAAGCGAGTGATTTGGTATAAATTATGTTATTTATTGGAACGGAAGAAGACGTGATAATTTTTGACGGTGGAGGTAGTGAGAAATATGAAGCAGGAGGCATAAAGTGATTAGAGGATTGAGGGATAGAATCGGGAATTGATACGGATAGCACAAGGGGCAATGATGATTGTGTAACAGCAAGAGATTTAGGGACTGGCATGACCTTCCGGCACATATTAAATGGGCCACGTTGGAGCACATCCAACAAGTGATTGCGCGATTTTTATCAGTGCCAAAATAGTCTTTGTTAGTACAGGGACCGTTGCAGCACCGCATATTTAATATTTAAAATTATAGCTAAAAAAGCGAACAAAGTTGTTAAAATTCCTTTTGAGACAATAAGATCCACAGACCAATTGTAGCAGCGGAGTTGTTTTAAAAGATAAAACAACAGCAGTTAGATTAAGACACGTACAGAGAGAAATTAACTGACTCAATATGATCCACAAAACAAAGGTAGCAGAAAAAGCGAGAGTGTTTTGCTCAATATGCAAAAACAAATGCAATTACACTTGAACGTATGCAGGAGAGCGAATAATGTATTTTAACAGGAAACAATACAAAAAAACTACACAAACACAGCACAATTTTGAAGAGAAGAAAATTATTAAATGTAAAGTAAAAATACTTGTAAATTCAATTTGTGCACAGCTAATAAATATATCGAGAAATCAATTTGAAAAAAAACACAGTTCACAAGCGATCAAAAACGAATTGAATCACAGAGTGAATTGACGTTTTGCATCTGCAAAATTTGTACCATAACTTATTGGCCAAAATGAATACAATTTGTACCCCTATTAATAAAAATTATTATAAGTACACACTTCACTTATAATGTAAGAAAAACAAATTATAAATAAACTTAATTTAGCCGTAGCAACCGAGGCTGTTAGCTATCTGTTATATACATAGATCGAAAGTACCAAAAAGAAATATAGAATGACTTCATAAACGCAGTACTGTAAAGCAACATTTGCAATGGTGTTCATAAACGACATTGCCTTATTTTTGGCAAAAGTCGAGTGTTCATTAATGCCTGGCAATACTGTCAATGCGCAGCATTTCTCAAATTTGCGCATCATTATTATTTCTGATGCATTCCATTTTTTGGCGCGTGAAATTTTGGACATGTAGGTAAAATTTGTTTATAAGTAATATTTAAGTTATTATTCACATTATATTGCAATAGTGAAAAGGTGTGGAGTCATGAAAGGAAGAAGCTATTTGTAGAAGTAGGTTTACGCCATGAAGTAGAATTTAGCGCCAAAAAAAAAAAATACAATTTGGGAACAAATAATGCGGGAGATTAAGGAGGTTGAAAGTAAATTTCCCTTTTTAAAAGAAGAAGCGACTAGATGTTTCATAAATATAGTGGGCACATATAAAATGATCAAGAATCGTAACAATACGTCGGGTGAGAGTTCAACGAATTGGAATTTTTCGATACATTAGACGAAGTTTTTTTTAGGTTTGATAAAATAAAATACTTTTAACTTTTAAAATTTAATTGATGATTTTATGGATATAACTGATATTAGGCTGATAATCAAGTTGCGACTGCATCTCTCATTGCTTTTGCCTCTCTCTGTCTTGGTAAAGTGGTTTCTTCAAGCGTTCCAGATTCGATGATGTTTGTTTCTTCTATTATTTCATCGGCGTAGCAACCTTAATTTTCAATAATTATATGAATAATAAGACACGCCATAGTTATTAACTTTGGCATACATGGACGTTGAACATCAAATGCCTGTTCTACAACAACCCGATCGAACTTAGAATCGCATTGTCCTTCGTTTGGATTGGAGTTAAGAATCCGTTATCACGATAAGGCACCATAATAAATATTTCCTATAGATAACCTCCATCGCCCAAAAAAACGAAGGGAAAAGAATTGAAGCGCAGAGTAGAAAAGGCTTCGTTGATTTGCTTTTGCGTAGCTTCAGTCTGGAAATTTTATATCTTCCTTTAAGCGGCAGATCATCTTTATTATTTTCACAAATGTTTTATACGCGAGACCAATTGCTACATCAAACCGATCACTGACGTCTCTAAAAGAACAGTTGTTGCTCAGTTTCCAAATCGTCATTTGTAATGATTTTTCCAATGAAATTCCAATTCTTCCAGTTGTGTGCGAACGCCACCAAGATTTTACCATGGTCTTTAAACAAAAGATATGAATTATTTTTGATAAAACTAAACTATAACAAATATACTTTTCTTCATACGAAAATGCGAGTACAACCTGTCATCCTGCATAATTTTGATTGTTTTGCAGAAACTTAAGGTTTTTTTCTTATAGAATCGTGGTCAATTAATGCCTTAGTACGCTGGCGCTTTAGTTTTTAAAAATATTTTTAATTAACGTGGTGTTACTCGTATAGTTTGTTTAAGCCAATTCTAAAGCTGTTTTCAAAACAAAAGCGCACGATGGATGAAGATCCATTTTACAATAATTTTATTTATAATTTTTGATTTCACTGCAAACGAAACACACGACCCAGCAAAATTGCGTTCATAAATTTTTAAAATTGTCTATGCATTATTTGGCAAAGCAGTTTTGCTTTACAGTACTGCTTTGCATTGACCCGTTTTACATGCAGCAATACTTTGCTTGAAATACTATTTCATTCTTGTGTGGTGTTGCTGTTCGCTTCATAACAGTGAAACTCAGCGCAAAAACAGCAAGCAACTATTTTCACATTTCGTTTCATTTATTTCTGTGAGTGGTTTTTGTAGATTGAAATGGAAATGGGTTTTCAAGCGGCAAACGACATATTGGACACAATACTAGAAATTCTGAGAAATGCTAATACTGACGACAAAAATTAATAAATTCATTAATTAATCAATCCAATTAATATTAATAAGATGTATAAATATATATATATATACTTTAATATTTCAACTACTACTTCGGATGCGGCAGTGTGGACGCAGAAAGTCCAACATTCCAATGGGTTTTTGAAATATCGTCCACACCACATCCACTTTTATGACTATCCTCCACAAGGCGTAGTTCTCTCATATTCTGCGTCCGTCGTTCATGTATATATTTTTTTTACGTCAACCCGTTTAGCACAAGTTCTTGAATGTAATTTACGATGGACTCAAATGCAGCAGCCTTTCTGACCCTATTTAAGTAATCCGCGCTTTGTACTTCGTATAAGCATTTTGGTTGATTCTTTTGACCATACTATTGAAGACATTTTCACACTCATTCACTTCGCACTTATAAAATTTCACCCGCTTGCAGAAAAAGACAATCGAAAATAAGGCAGCGTTTATAATTTTAATAATTATTTTCGCACATACTTACCTCCAGAAACGTTTATTCCGTTGCTTGCTGCAACCACATAACTTCCGTAATTTTCACACATACTCTACAAAAATCGAACGGAATAAAGAAACGGCGAAAAAACCGGGCGAAGATAAAGAAGAATACAAAACTGTTGCTGCAACACAAGGTACGAGCAATACCTCGATCAGCGTAGAACGGGTCACTGTAATCACTTCATTCCAGTGTTGCTTTGCAGACTATGTTAAGCTATATCTTCGACCTTTGATATGTCCTATTATTTAAGATATGATAATACTATTGTTACTATGGTTTGAGTTTGCATCGATGAACTTACTGTCTGTGTAGATTTTTTTTTGTTTTGTTTTTTATTTCCCATATGTCGTGTATGTCTTTACTTTTTATTAAGACTATTACTACATAGTTTAAACGTTATTTTAGGTATATAGCTAACTTATGTGAGAAGATCACAAAAGTTTTTCATTTTTGTAAAGATGTAGGGAAAAAAACCAAAATAGTAACAAAAATAATATATGTTTAAATTAAATTAATACAATTATAGAACAAAATAAAGTAAAATAAACATAAATGAAATAAAATATATAATACAAAAATAAACAACATTAAAGAAAAAAAAGAAAAAGAAAGAGGTATTGATATATGTGTTGTATTTAGCTTCGAATTTATTCTACCAGATCCACTCTCCTTGTCCTCTGTAACCTGCGTCTGCATTGAAGTTCCTGTATTGGTAGTAGGTTGACACTAACATTTGAGTGTTGGGTAAGCTTCGTCTGGTAGATACGACTTATTTTTGTAATCTCCTCTGTTACTGTTGGAATATTAAGATCACTATGCAGATCATCGTAAGTTATATACCACACGAATGATTTTTGATTGTTGTCTTTGTATTATGACTGTATTTAATTTTTTGGCCGTTCCCCAAATTTGTGCTCCGTACGTCCAGATTGGTCTTATAATGGCTTTTTGATCTGTATTTTGTTTTCTAATGTTAATTTTAATTTGAGCAGCCTATATAATTGACTAAACCTCAGCTTGATTTGATCCCGTTTTTTAAGTATATGGTATTTCCAGTTGAGTTTGTTGTCAATATATAATCCTAGGTATTTGACTACATTTTCAATTCTTACATCAGCTCCGTCATTCGTTATACGAGGTGGTGTGAATTTAGTTTTAGTTGTATATATAACATGTACTGTTTTGGTATTATTTACTTTTATTTTCTATTTTTCAAACCATCTTAGGGTAGTATCCAGATGCTGTTGCAGTTTGGATGTTGCTGTGTTTACCTGTCTATGTGCGCTAAGTATTATAGTGTCATCAGCAAATGTGGCTATCATTAAAGCGTCGTCATTTGGTGATGGTATGTCCGCTGTAAAGATAGTGTATAATAACGGTCCTAGTACACTTCCTTGTGGTACGCCTGTTTTGATTTTTCTTAATGTGGAATATTCATCTGAGTACTTAACGAAAAAATGTCTTTCTGTGATATAGTGTACTAATATCTGTAGTACGTTATGTGGGAATATATTGCGCAATTTGCTGATTAGTCCTTTGTGCCAAACTTTGTCGAATGCCTTTTCTATATATAGAAAAACTCCTATACAGAACTTTTTGTTGTCAAGATCGTTTAAAATTTTATGAGTCACACGATGGATTTGTTGTATGGTCGAGTGTTTTCGTCGAAAGCCAAATTGGTGGTCAGGTATTATATGTTTGCGTTCTATAATAGTTAAGAGTCGCTGGCACAGGAGCTTCTCGAATATTCTTGACAGCACTGGAAGTAAGCTAATTGGTCTATATGATGCTGGATTATATACGTCTTTACCAGGTTTTGGAATTGCAATGACTTCAGCCACTTTCCATACTTTAGGAAAGTATCTTAATCTAATTATCGAGTTGAAAATATTAGGTATGTATACCACTGCTTGAAGTGGTAGCTCCCTTAAAAGTTTTCCGTCAATTTTGTCATACCCGGGTGCTTTTTTGGGTTTATGTCGTGCTGTATACATTTGAGTATTTCATTTGTGCATATTTTTTTTAGGCGAGTTGGCTGGGGAGTGACTGTCGAGTTTATATGACAGTCATCTTCGTTGATAGTTTCATCAGCAAATATTTTTTCATAAAAATTCGCTAGAACTGTCGCCTTGTCTAGGTTCGTTACTGCCCATGATCCATTGTCCATTTTTATAGGTGCCTGGTGTATTGTTTTATTTGTCAGTTATTTTGTAGCTTTCCACAGGGAGTAGTCGTTAAAGTTTGTCGGAGTTAGCCTCTGTAAATACTTCGTGATTTCATAATTTTTCTGATTTTGGAGATATTTTTTAATTTCTTTAGTTGCCTTGTTATATTTATTTTTCGCATCGGGGGATCTGCAAATGGTCCATGCTTTTTTCAGTTTTCGTTTTGTGCATATCAATTTGCGAAGCGTAGGGGGTGTTTATCGCTTTGCATGGTGTATTATTTTGTCCGGAGTTGCTTGCAATACTGCCTTCTCAATGGTATCGTTTAGGTGGACTATAGCTGATTCTACGTTGTCGGGTGATCTCAGTGGAATGCTTGTATTTAAGTTTGTGTTAATGTAGTCGCGATAGGTATCCCAGTCAGTTTTGTTGTTGTGCCATAGTTTGGACTTGGTTGTGTTCACTTCAGTTGAATTAAGTTCGAGTAGTATAGGTGTATGGTCTGACGATAGTTCCAGTCTTGATGTTATGACACATTTATTAAAGTCTATGTCTTTGAGTATATAAAAGTCAATGAGGTCTGGCTTTTTACTGGCCTGGCCGGTACTAAGATGTTTAGCTTTTGCTAACAGCAGTGCACCCTGTAGGTTTCTTGGAATGGAAGCAGTACGTTATGTTTAATGTTTTGTTTAATAATGATAGCAGTCCCACCGTGTCCTGTACCGTCGGGATGGCTTGTGTGGTACATCTTGTATCCACCTATGTTCATGTGCTGGCTACTTGTATTGTGTGTTTCCGATATCAAAGCAATGTCAGTGTAGATGTTGTGTAGGAAAAGCTGTAATTCATTCAGGTGATTTTTTAATTTTAGTGTCCATTCTTGTTGTCGAGTTTTGAGAAGTAATAGTACTCTTATGATGTTCATCATATTACTCATTGTTGCGCTAGTTGTTTTATTATATCTTTTATTTCCGCTAAATCTTTTGAAACTTCAGTCTATTTTTCTGTGTTTTTACTAGTCTCGTTTTTGTTGGTTTCGTTTTTGTTGCTTTCGTTTTTGTTGTGTTCCTCATCTTTTTGTTGAGGTTGTACCTGATTTGTGGGATTTCTATGGTTACTGGCTGCTGTTTGGGCGTACGTTAATCCAATTTTAACTTTGTTTGATGGTTGTTTTTCTGCCTGATGGTCATCTTTTTTAGCGTCTTTCTCTTATAGTGAGTGAAATCTTTTAATTTTTATGTGTTTGTATACGTCACATCCCTTATAGTTGGTTGGGAGTGAGCCGCCACAAAGAGCACATTTAATTTGGTCTGCACTTATTAGTTTGCAGTCTTGTGCTTGCCAGTGCATTTCACGCAGATCGGGCGTTGGTGCAGAAATTACGTGTATGACCATATTTTTGGCAGTTTGAGCACTGAGCTACCGTGCTTTTGTGGTGTGGTGGCTCAAAGATGACTTCGGTACATAGGAGTGTGGTGATATTAAAGATTCCTCTATTATTTACTTTGGCTTTTAATTCTATAAAAAATAGCGGCAGGGGTTTTTTTGTAAGTTTTTGTTGTACATTGTGGATATTAATGACGTCGTGGCCTAGTTCCGATAGCTCGTTCTTAAGTTCGTCAAATTTAGTGGCGTAGTGCATATTCCTAAGTACTGTCTTGAATCCCCGCTCCTCTTTCGTGTATGTAGTATGGTATGGTATGGTATGGTGTACCATACCATCTCCCGAAATACCACCATACCATCTTTCGAAATTAGCGAGAAGTGAGGCTTGGTGAGGGTCACTGAAGTTGATGCTGTTGTTTGAACAGCTTCTTGATGTGCCAAGGTATTCCTTGTTGTTATTTATGCTGACAGCTGTTTGAGCGTGGGGTACGCTCATGCTATTTTTGATGTATGATTTTGTTTTTGTGGGCTGCGCGCAGTCGGGGGACTGCGTTCAATAAGCATATTTGGGATAAGAACAATTGATTATCTTGTCCCTTTATTTACTTTTTGTGTTGTTAAATTCTGAGAGCGAAAGGAGACGACTAGTCGACTTGACAGTTCACTTGCGAATGGTGTCGTCTTAATTAGCGTCGTTGAATTAACGATTTTTTGTTTGAATCTTCATTGGTATGGTATGGAATGAACTAAGAATTTTAGCTTTAGTTCATCTTGCATGCTTATTTGTTAGAGGCTGATGGTGTTTTTATCTGTAGCCAAATATGTAGTTCGTAGACATTAGCTTCGGTATCGCATGTTTAAGAAAGATATTAGCAATTAAGTACAGCCGAGCACATTCTACTATGTAACTGGGTGAATTTTGATTCCACTTGGGCCTGCTCCATGTGATATCAGTGTGTAGTCATTGCGTGTCTACTAAGTCAATGGAAAATGTAATAATAATAATAATAACACTAACCCCATACATGAAATCCACCTATTCGTCGCAGCCAACAACCACCGCTCACTTTTCTCCCTGGGCCGCCACAACAATTCGGCAAGTGGCACCAAGTAAGAGAGAATTGGGGAATGAGAGGGCGTAGGGTCAAGCGTAGAATAAGGAAAGGTGTATAGTTAGTTCTCTGACAGCTATAGTTAAAAAAGGGATGATATCCTTAAATAAGAAACAAATTATCATTGATCATTTGTGTATGAGCATGATTTTGTGTTAGTATAAGGAACACTCTCGCAACCTCCTGGCACAGGGACCAAGGAGATAGACTATATCTATCTTTTCCGATAGCAAAGCTGCAATAAAGGCACTTGCGCCCTGGAAATTTTCGTCCAAGAGTGTACGGGATTGCTTTGTTTCCCTACAGATACTTTCCCGACACAATGAGGTCACGTTGTGGTGGGTATCTTGTCATCAAGGCGTCGAGGATAGTGATGACGCTGATGAACTGGCGAGAACTAGGTCGCCTTCCAAATTCATCGGTCCTGTATCGGTATTAACTGGGCAACGGCCAAGTCATTTATTGAGGAATGATTCAGAGATGTTACCCTTGACCTTTGTGCACGCAGGGTGGGGGGGGGGTCTTCGAAAAGACAAATTGCTTATTCGCCCCGGAACCCCACATTCAAATTTAAATCTTAGTAGATAGAATCTAAGGCTGCTTATGGGCTACTTAACCGGTCACCACCGCCTATATTACCATGAGCACAAACTAGGCTTGTCACCCTCCGATTAGTATAGCCCTATACTCCGAGAGTATAGGCTGTGCTTAAAAGACGTAGAAACAAGTCTTTACCTCCTGTGCGTGTGTCCAGCGGTGGCCAGATATCGGCTGAACTTAGTGAAACAGGACTCTGTTTCACGTGTTCTGATCAGGCACTCTTCGACAATGAACTTCATGGCCTTTATTAAAATGGTAGAGGGTATATGGTCATAATTAAGTTACAGAGTATAAAAGATCTTTTCTGGTCGCAGGACCCACTTCCTTTCACAGGAATACTTCTCAACTGGCTGCGGATCCCCGGACCCTACAACCATTAACAGACCTAGGCCTGGTGTTCCGTGTTCCACTAGCTGGCGGAGATTCGATCTCTCCCACCACGTTACTCCGTCTTTATTATTTATATTGCTGACCTTTTTATCAACAATGCGTTATTCAATTGATTCAACTGACATTGGTACACATCTACAGTAGCAGGTTCTTTTGGTTTTTGAAGTTCGTAATACACTACTCCTTGCTGATCCCACCATATACACAGAAGGACCTTATGACCATGAATATTTGGCTTCGGTGTCAATGGGGATGACTCTCCTGGGTTAACCCATGACTTTTTGCACTTGGGATTGTTATAGTAAATCCACTTTTCATAGCCGGTCACAATACGCCACAGAACATTATTCTTTTTTTGCCTAGCAAGCAATTACACCGCGATGTTGAAGCGGTTTGAAATCGATTTTTCACTCAATTCGTATGGTAGCCCTCTTTTGGATCTTCTCCCATCGCATGTAATCGTATGGAAACAGTTGATGAATCAACTGATAAGCTGTCTGCAAGTTGCTTCAGAGTTTGAGTCTTCGTTCAATAAGTCTTGCAGTTCATTACCCTCGAACTCCAGGCAGATTTTTGTCATTGACATCAAAATCACCTCTTTTAAATCGTTGAAACCAAAACCGACAATTTAAAATATGACGGACTAGCATTGACATAAGATTCTGAAAGTGTTTGATGAGCTTCGGCACCAAATTTATTTAACTCAAATAAAAACAGTAGTGAATGTCGAAAATTGAATTTCAAACGTTCTATGATAGGCGTCAATACACATTAAATAACTTTACACCACTTAATGGAAAGCTGCTACTTTAGTGTTTAAAATTGTCAAAACCATCGAATTAGACAGCTGTTTACACTTTCACTTCGAATTTTGACCAGGAGATATCACTGACGAGAATTAATGCAAGCTCCTAATATTAAAACCGAAATTGACAACAATTCACAAACAAGAAGGTATCATTAAAATACTAACAAAGTGTCACCACAATCCTGCCACTGGACACCCAGGAATATGTCGCAATCCAGACAAAATAAAAAGGAAATATGATTGCAAAAATATGACAAAACACATAAGAAAATATGTTAAGCAATACAGACATTGCAATACCAATAAAACTAATAAACATACACTTAAAAAAATGATAATGACACCAATTATAATGACAAAAGCTTCTATCTATTTAATTAATATGAATCTTATAGATAGAGTTCACAGAATAGGGCGGTAAGCCAACTTGGGGTGCTACACTGTAGTATGTATGTGCCCCGAATGTTTTTCAGTGTATTCAAACACAAACGACACAACATGGAATATGCCTGATCAGCACATTCCCACAATGTTGAACGTCAAATAATAATACACAGAACGGTCATTTGATGCCGTGCACATGAAACAATGCTGACCACTTGAAAGTCGCTTAGAAGCAGCATCTGCATAAGACACACACACACACATACACATGCACTCTTAACATAAGCATATACTATATAAAGACCGACATTAAACATAAGAAATACAGTTGTAATTTTTTTCATTTTTCTTTATTTTTATAAATTAATTTTTCTGTTATTATTAGAACAACTTAAATTAACTTGTATATACAAAAATTAACAAAACAACTTAAATAATAAGTGGGGAAATGATTTAATAATAATATTATAAGGATCTAATAGGGAGATCGACAGGGTGCGATCTTCTCAGCCGTCTCGCCACCCTAACTCCTCCCATTCTGCGTCGTTTTAGAAGGCGCCTTGCTAGTTTATTTGGATGATTTTTTAATCTCTCTATATATTTTTTTGCCTGACGATTTATCACATCGCCAATTTTCGGTATTTTTAACTCGTTTTCAAGATCCGCCGTTCGCATGAACCAAGGGGCACCAGTAAGCATTCGCAATGTCTTGGCCTGCAGTACTCTCACCTTCGTGATGTTTGACCTCGCTGTATGCCATATATGCCATACACCTGCAAACCGTATCGCCAAGCAGGAGCAATTATGGTTTTGTAAATGTTCACCTTATTTCCCAGGACAATTTATTCCTGCTAGTTAAAAGCCAATGCAATTTACCAATCCTCTGACTTAAGGATTTTGTGATTCTTGAAATATGCGTCTTGAAAGTTAGCCGCCTATCCAAATACACACCCAGGTATTTGTAACCTGAATGGTGTTGCATCAGCTGGTTTCCAATGAAAACTCCCGGACAGTAATCCGGCCGTAAGGCGTACGTCACATTGGCACATTTGTTTTTGTTAATGCAAATGTTCCAACGTCGTGTCCAGTTTTCAAAAATATGCAGGTATTGCTGCAGTGAGTCCGTGGCTTCGTAAATGCACTTGTTTCTGACGAGGATGGCCGTATCGTCTGCAAACGTGGCAATGATCAGATCCAGAGGATCCTTCAGTGGTATTTCTGACTCAGTGGGCATGTCGTGCGTGAACAGGGTATAGAGTGTAGGCCCCAAATAGGCCCCAAAACGCTACCCTGGGGGACACCTGCGCAAATCGCCTTGATGCTAGATTCCACACCATCCAGTACCACTGAGAAGGTCCTATTCTCAAGGTAGCTGCGCACGATTAACCATAGTTGAGGCGGCAAGAGATTCTTGAGCTTACTGAGCAGCCCGTCATGCCAAACTCGGTCGAAAGCCCGCTTTATGTCAACATACGCTGCCACCACGTACTCCTTAGCCTCAAATCCTTCGAGAATAAAGTTAACCACCCTATTCAGCTGCTCTGGGGTTCCGTGAGATTTACGAAAGCCAAATTGAAAGGAAGGAACTACTTGCTTTACCTTTTTTAAGTCAAGGATTCGTGTCAGCAAACAGCGTTCAAACAATTTTGCTACAGTGGGTAGCAGGCTAATTGGCCTGTAGGAATCTAAGGTGTAAGGGCTCTTGCCGGCCTTATGAATCATGCAAATTCTCGCCTTCTTCCACTGTTTCGGCACATATCCCAATCTCAGCACTGAGTTAAAAATAGTTAAAAATGAGGACGAGAAATAGCACAGCTCTTAGCGGCATTGCCTTAAGTGTAAAGTTGTCCAGTCTATCTTCACCTGGAGCCTTTTTAGTGTTCAACCCTTTAATATGTGCTGAGACTTCCTCAGCTGTAATGGGAGCAACCGGGAGGCATAATTGGCCGGCACTCTCAAGTCTCATATGGAGCTGTTGAACGCTGAGTTCTGAGCTGGTATCAAATGGCTGAAATCGAACTTCCAATTCCTCAGCGAAAGCCTCGGCTCGCTCGCCTAAAGATCTAGCCCAGGATCCGTCAGCCTTCTTGATTGGAAATTTTGGGGTTACCTGCTGTTTATACCTTCTCGCCAACTTCCACAAGGAGTGCTTTGTGGGGTCGTCGGGGGAGACATTTGACAAAAATCTGTCAGTTTCTTCCTGTTTATGCAGCGTCAGCAGCTTTCTGACTCTATTTGACACTCTACGAAAAACCCTGTCCACAATAGGGTCGCGGGTGCGACAAAACTGTCTCCTTCTCCTAAGTCTCCTCCTAATAAGCAGCAGTGCTTCAATAGCTGGGGGAAGTCCAGAACGCACTCTTGAGCCATGTGGTGGATTTAAGGGGGCAGCAATGAGAGCAGCTGAGTGCACCTTATTTAGAAAGATCGAGTGCGCGTCATCAATGTCTTCGGGCATCAGGATTTCCAAGTTGAAATTTAGAGATTCATCCAGATCTCGGCGAAATGCATCTAAGTCAGTTCCAGGTGGCAGCAGTCGTCCTTTTATTGTTTTGATCTTCGGAGTGGAATCAAAATCAACCACAAGGGGGAGATGATCAGAGGAGAGTTGATACTCAGTCCTGATAGACAACTCGTCCGAACGCAGCCCATTATAAATGAAGAAATCAATAGCGCTGGGTGTGTGCCTTTGGGCGTACGGGAAATGGGTCGCTTGACCAGTTGCCAGGATTTGAGCTGTTGAGTTTTGCACAACTTCCTGTAAGCACCTACCCCTTGTATCCGCTCTAAAGTTACCCCAGAATCCCCAGAATCTGCTTTTGGCGTTAAAGTCTCCACCTATGATAAACATTCTTCCAAGATTGTTTAAAAGATCTTCGAAGTCTACAGATGACCAATTAAGATGCGGAGGTAGATATAGTGCAGAGACTATTAACTCGCCCCTACTGGTTGAAATCTGGATGGTGGCCATCTGTAATTTCGCTGTTCTCACTGGCTCTTGTAAAGAATAGCAGATTTCTTGCTTAATAAGCACAGCCGCTCCTCCTCTTTGCCTGTTGCTGGGATGATCAGCCTTGTGAATGTTGTAGCCAGGTATAGAGATCTGGACTCCAGTTTGCAGCCATGTCTCAGTGATGAGCAACACATCAATGTTATGGTCGGTTAGGAAATGCTTAAGCTCCTCAACATGCCCAGAAATTCCATGAGCATTCCACAATCCAAGGCTAAGTGAACGGGTCATCATTTACGGGTATTCACGAAATTGAGGCATAATTGTTTGAGGAATTGATTGCTCTCCTTCAGTTCATTAAACCATTAAACATTAATGTCATTGTGTCAACTTTAGCTGTGAGGGCCGTTATTGCAGCCTCTAACCTGCTAATGCTGTCAGGGGTCTGTGGCGATTGCTGTAGATGCACAGCTCCGTTGTTAACATTGCAAGATCGCTTCGGAGGATTAGTTATATGCAAACCAGCACGTAATGTGTCTGCATATGAGGTGTCTCCTTTGACCATTACCGCCGGGACATAACTCACTCTTCTCATAGAATCTTCCCTGTTGCTGCCACGCGCCGAAATTGATATATTGGGTTTTAGGCTGTTTAATTTCTTTTTGAAAACTCGGCAGTCCTTACTCCAAGCAGCATGTTTCCACCGCAATTTATGCAGCAAAGGTCCTCCACAGCCAAACATTGGGTGGTTATATGGTTTTGCCCACATTTTCCACAAATCAACTGTCGCAGGCAGTAATTTTTGGTGTGCCCAAATCCAAAGCATCTATAGCACTGAATGACAGCCAGGTTCTTTTTTTTTGGAATTTCCGGATATTTACCAGGACACGTTGCCTGCCTATATGCTGAATTTTCAGAGCCTCCTTATTGTTAGGCGCTTTGGCAAGGTTGATGAAGAAGAAGTTGTTTGGTACCATCTTTTCAATGTCTGCTCCATTAACCTTAGTGATTAATTTGCGGGGGTTGGGATTAAACACACCGGTGACATTGTGGCCTTTGGTATAAAAGGCTTCCTTGATAATATTGTGGGGGGTGGTGCTGGCCAGGTTGCGAACAAATACCCTGAAAGCTTTGTCTTCCTTAAGCTGGTATGTGTAGTGTTTAATGTTACGCTCTTTTAGGTAACGAACCAGAATACGATACGAATCAGAATCCTCAGTATAGACCCTTACAGTATCATTTCTCATAACTTTAAGTGAGAAACTGTTAGGTCCGGAGACCAGAGCCAGCTCCTGTTCCAAAAGGTGAGCATTGCTCACATTATCAATGTTGATAGGGGGTGGTTTTCTAGTCCTGCGAGTGCTTTCGGTATCAATTCGCTCAAGCAGAGCATCAGCGTCAAGGACCATTTTCTCGGCTTCGGCAAGTGTTTCAGTGGTCTCATCCTCATTCCCAGCGTCAGATAGCAGAGCAAAGCGATTTGATGATGTGCCAGGACTTTCCAGAGAAATAGAAGATTCCACGGTTTGGGCTGACCTCTTTTTCCCCTTCATTACCCTACCATGACGGGAAAGTGGACTGGGTGGTCTTTTTGACGCAGCCGTCTGCCAACACACCTGAGCACAAGGAGTCGCAGTTGTGGTACAAATAGGAACCGTGCTAAAAGAAACAGCTGGCACCGGGGCAGCGCCAGTCAAAAAATGACTCTGCAAATCAACGAACGAGCACATTTCAGGTAAGGCGCTTGAATGCGTCACTATATACTTGGAGACATTTGATGTTGTTGTTGTTGTTGTCGTAGTTGATGTACAGTTGTCATGTAGCCATGAGGTATCGTTAGGAACCCGCCGCAACTCGGAGTCAGATTGAATTGAGTCATTTCTGCTGTTAGAATTGCTAACACCCGAAACGTCGCAAAGATTCCGAATTTTTTCCATTTTTAATGCATTTGCCGCAGCGCGGCGAACTGAATGGCGCTTAATTTTACCCGTTCTTATTTTTTAATTTTATTTATAATTTATTTATTTATAATTTATTTTAATTCTTCACTCGACTTTTTTGACACAAGATACGAGCAAGTAACCAAAACGGTATTGATCTCTTTGGCAAAAACAAACAATATTTATTTACTAAATATTGCGTTTGCCTAACACACAGAATAATTGTTTCACTTTAAAAGTTTTTGGAGCCCGAGCCGCGAGGGCTTTAGTCTTGCCCAAAGGGCAAGATAACACAATTTCTCAAAAGACACTCTTATTTTTGTGTTTTTGTCAAACTGGTTTCAACACCACTATCAGCGGTGTCTAAAAATAGAACTAATGCGTGGATAGACGCACAGCGTGCGCGGCCCAGTGCGATCGCGTTCACTGATAACGATTAGTAAAGAAAAAAAATAGTAAACTACAGACTTTGCGCGAAACACAACCGTCCGAAGTGAGTGCAAAAAGTGAACTGCTTAGTTGTAATTCAGAACTCAAACAATAAACATTCATTTGGCGCTTGTTATCAAGCGCTACAAACAAATAACAATCATTTAAATATTACATGTGGATCCTGCCGGTTCGCTTTTCTAAAGCGATGAGGCAGACAACCTTATAAATAAAAATAAATTTTGGAGAAAAGTGCCCTATTAACAGTATCAATAATTCCTGCAGAAGAGTGCCTTATTTAACGGCACCAATAACCCATCAAGTTCTTAAAGCGAAAAATTAAACAAAGTATTTTTTTTTTTTCCAATGAAAGGAAAAAAAAAAGAAAGAATAGAAAACATAAGAATCCTAGTAAATGTTAACTATTCAAAGTTAACAAAAGCACACAAAACTAAGGTCGATCAAATATTCACTGACTTTAGGGAAAAAATACCAACTATCTCGACAAGAAAATAAATTTCTATAGAGCTACGAAAAACATGAAATAGAAATTAAAATACAACACAATGCCTCAGTCACCAATAGAATTTTTAAAACTAGTCTCAAAATTCTTAATTGAATTTGACGGTTCAGCAGAAAACGTCCAAGGATTCATATCCACACTAAAAGTAGTAGAAAGTGTTAATGAAAAAATGAACGTTGGCCATTGACCTCAAAAAATTTAAATTGAAGGGAACCGCTACAAACTTGATCACAAATCAAGAAAACACTATAGCACAGATAATAAACAAGCTAAAAACTTCACTAAAGGGTGAATCTGTTGATTTCATTACCGCAAAGATAATGAACATAAAACGGCACTCAAAATCAGCCAGTGCGTACGCAAAAGAAATAGAAGATTTAACAAAAAGACTTCAAAGCGCTTAGTTACACGATGGTTAATCACCCCACCATGCCCAACAATATTCGGCTGAAACTGCTATTAAGACCTAATGCAAAAAAGCAGTAACGAAAGAGCAAAATTAATAATGGAGGCAGGCACATTCACAAACATGAATAAAGCCTTGACTAAGTTTGGGAACAGGCTAACATTCCATATTGTCGAGGTAACCGTGGTAGAAACTACCAAAATGGGAATAATTATAATAACAATAGTTATTATAATCAAAGTAACCGTGAACACGAAAACACACACGGTCAATACCGTGGACGTGGACGTGGTAGATACCAAAGTGGAGGTTATAATCAAGAAAGTGCCACTCGACAAAACGGGACAGTACATCTGATCCAACAGGCGGAAAACACCCAACACTCAGGTACTCAATAAAAGAAAACTGCGACAGTAAAATCTATGAAATCAATTTGAACCTTGCCAATTACATCTCGTCTAAGTCTACACTCAATGACAAAACAACATTTTTGATTGTCACGGGTGCGGTCATTTCATTAATAAAAATAGGACAAATAGAAAACGTATAAATCAATTCAAAAATAAATATAAGTCTTAACGGCATAGGTGATGGTATATATATACACATTGGTAATAGTACAAACTGAACTCAAAGTAAGGAACTTATTAATAGCACATGACTTCCATGTTGTGTATGACAACTTTCAAATTCCTTGCGATGGAATACTAGGTATAGATTTTTTCAAAAAACATAACTGCATTCGTGATTACGAAAAAGATCGAGATTGGCTAATAGTAAGACCAGAAAATTTACCGAATACTATTGGATTCCGAATGAGAAATTCATTAAGGACAAGCTCAATATCACTCCCTCCAAGATCTGAAGTGATCAGACAAATAACAGTCAATTCGACTGAAAAATATGCGCATACGTGCAAATAATTAATACCACAAACAACAATATTTCCTTTCCCGACCTCTATGTAAAAAAAAAAAAGATGTATTTGCTCTCGAGACAGAACAAATAACTTTTATAAGCAAAAATTACGCTTAAAAACAGGTGAGCCAACCTATATTAAAAATTATAGAATACCGCACACCCAAAAAACCGAGATAACTAAGCAAGTGGAAAAATTGATTAAGGACGATGTTATAGAACCCAGCGCTTCAGAATATAATAGCCCTATACTATTGGTACCCAAAAAATCGCTAAAAAACAACAACGAAAAGCGATGGAGACAAGTAGCAGATTATCGGGGAAACAAAAAATTAAATTCAGATGAATTCCCATTGCCAAGAATCAATCCAGGGACATCACTTCATTCTCAACAGAAAAAGGTTCATTTCGTTTTAAACGTCTACCGTATGGTCTAAAAATAGCCCCAAATTTATTTCAACGAATGGTGACAATAGCACTCGCAGTCTTAACGCCAAACCAAGCTTTTCTCTACATGGAGGACTTAGTAGTATTAGGCTGTTCCGAAAAGCATATGTTAGATGGTTTTGAAACATACCGAAAATACAATTTAAAGCTGCATCCACATAAATGCTAATTTTTCAGTCACGAAGTGACTTACCATGGGCATAAATACACGGACAAAGGCATACTGTCGGATGATAGTAAATTCAAAATTATATTTGACTATCCGACACCAACAAATGCTGACGTGACCAAACGATTTGTTGTTATTTGCAACTATTATAGACACTTTGTTCCTAATTTCGCGGAACACACGCCTTTTAACAAGGCTATGAATGGACAAGATAATGTGAAGAAGCATTTAACTATCTCAATAATTCATTTCTAAGCCCACAAATTCTGCAATATTCCGATTATGAAAAGCAATGTCGCAGTACTAAGTCAAGAATACGACGGTAAGCAAATCCCAATTGATTACGCTTCAAGTTCTTTTACAAAAGGTGGAAGCAATAAGGCAACAACAGAACAAGATTTTACAATGAAAAATCCATCCTCAAAACTCACAAGGATGAGACTCGATTTAGAAGAGTACGATTTTACTGTAGTGTATCTGAGAGATAAAGACAACTGATGCATTATCACGCATAGAATTTTAAGATATTAAAAACTTATAAAAAGAGTCAAAAAATATCTTCAAAGTAACGACTAGACTCCAAAGACACAAAAGTAAAGTCAATAAAAAGACTAAAGATCCCTTAGAACCGTCAAATAAGAAGCTATATGTATAGGAGGCGCCAAAATTTGATGAACAATTTTTACAAAATTTGGTTTGACAAAAATAAAACTAGGGAAGAAGTTAATAAGCACTATTAACAAAATCGACATTGTTGTTCATGGAAAAATTGATTTAGATAAATTATTTTGAAAGATTTAAAATATAGCTGGCACCAATGGAATTAAAAGATTCCAGTTATCACTAGATGATAATCTGTTCGAAAACATCCAAATAAATGAATTAAAAAATATAGTAAATAACAGAACGCAAGTAGTCTGACTAAAATAGTCAATGACGATGAAGAGACAAAAATTGTAAAAAAATTTCATGATCCGATTTTCGGAGGTCATTCAAGGATCCGATGAACTTTAAGCAAAATAAGTCAACAATTTTACTGGAAAAATATAACTTCTGACATCAGAAATTACGACAAGTCTTTTAATACCACATTTGACTGTGCTTGTGCCAGAGTTATTTTTGTTGTTGTTGGTGGGAATAGCTTCTAAGTAAAATTAACAGCAGCAAATACATACATCCTAAATTTGTGCAATATAAGATACAAAGTCTTATTAAAAAAAAAATTATATATATATTTTAATCAATTAATAATCATTTTTATAATCACAGTAAATTCAAGAAACAAAACATAAAAAAAAGAAATAATACTTTACACTTAGTGAGTTTTTATTTTATTTTCTTTATTTATTTATTTTTTATTATCTTTATATTTAATTTTTTTGTTATTAACAACTTCAATTAAACTGCATATACAAAAATTAACAAAACAACTTAAATAATAAGTGGGGATATAGTATAGTGTGGATATAATATAAAAATAATCTATTATGGTGGTCGGCAGGGTGCAATCTTCTCAGAAGCCTCGCCACCCTAACCCCTCCCATTCTGCGTCATTTTAGAAGGCGCCTTGCTAGATTATTTGGATAATTTATCAACCTCTCCATATATTTTTTGGCCTTACGATTTATCACATCGCCAATTTTCGGTATTTTTAAGTCGTTTTCAAGGTCCGCCGTTCGCATAAACCATGTCTCAGTGATTAGCATCACATCAATGTTATGGTCAGTAAGGAACTGCTTAAGCTCCTCAACATGCCCAAAAATTTCGTGAGCATTCCACCATCCACGGCTGAGTGCACGGGGCATCATTTATGGGCATTCAGGAAATTGAGGCATAATTGTTTGAGGAACTGATTGCTCTCCTTTAGTCAGGGGTCTGTGGCGATTGCTGTAAATGCACAGCTCAGCTGTTAACGTGGCTTTGTACCTCCTTAATCTCCCGCATTACTTTTTCCCAAATTGTATTCCTTTTCTTTTTTTTCCCGCTAAATTCTTCTTCATGGCGCAAAACGTACTTCTAAAAGAAACTTCTTCCTTTCGTGACTCCACTTTTTCTCACTATTGCAATATTAAATTAAATAAATTAATTTAAATTATTAAATTTAAATATTAAATGAAATTAATTAAAAACTTAAATATTACTTGTAAAAAAATGTTGCGCATTGCAAAGTATTGCCAGGCGTTAATGAACACTCGGCATTGCCTTATTTTTAGCAATGCCGTTTATGAACAGTATGCATTGCGGTGTTGCGTTTATGAAGTCAGCCTTGTTATCTGCAAACCCGCACGTAGTGTGTCCGCATATGCGGTGTCTCTTTGACCATCACCGCCGGGACGTAACTCACTTTTCTGATAGGGTCTTCCCTCTTGCTGCCGCGCAACGATATTGAAATATTGAGATATATATCTGCTCATAGCAGAGCATAGCGATTAGGTGATGTGTCAGGACTTTCCATAGAAATGGAAGATTCCATGGTTTGGGCTTGCCCCTTTTTCCCATTGCCTTTATAACGCAGCCGTCTGTCAGCACACCTCCTGAGCACAAGGAGTCGCAGCTGTGGTAAAAATCGGGACCGTGCTAAAAGAAACAGCTGGCACCGGGGCAGCGCCAGTAAAAAATTGACTCTGCAAATCCACGAATGAGCACATTTCAGGTTTGAGTGCGTCACTATATACTTGGAGACACTGGACTTTGTTGTTTTTGTCGTAGTTGATGTACAGTTATCATGCAGTCATGAGGTATTACTAGGAACCCGCCGCATATCGGAGTCATTCCTGTTTGAATTGCAAACACCCGAAACGTCGCTAAGATTCCGGATTTTTACCATTTTTAATGCCTCAACGCGGCGAACCGAAGGAGGGTACTTATTATTTCTAATTTTATTTTTAACTGAGGTTTTATCCAAAGGATTTTCCTTATTTAATTTATATTAATTATTCACTTGACTTTTTCACACAAGAAACAAAGAAGAATACTCTCCCTTTAGAATTGGTTTTGCTAAGTTCATTTTCATTGTTTTTTTGCATTTGATTCCCTTTATAATTTGTTTTTTTGCTCCAGAAAACTGATTAGCTGTAATTCATGTTTGATCTTCTCGCAAAGTTTTTACAGTACAAATTTTTCACTATTCTCTTGATATTCTCTAAATGCCTGTAGAGCCATTGCCATTTATATTTTATTATTATCCCAATTGACCTTCACGCATACATTTCTTATACACCTAAAAATCAAACGTGCTAATATCAGCACGCCTGCCTTCTTTTTATTTACATATTTACATGAGTAGGTCAGAATTTAATGCCTAAAAAATTCCCACGGGTTACACACACAACAATTGCCTATTGTAAAATTTTGTCATGAGTGCAAAACCTAACTTCGAAAACCAACACCATTTCATGCATACTCGACACATATACAACACACTCGCACAATGCCAAGCTTGTGTTTCTTCAACTTATTCATGAAGAAAAGAAAACACATACACCCTTTGTAGTTGCGTGTGCGATCAAAGAGCATACGTCTTTCTTCATCTGTCCTTATATTCGGCACGGAAGAAAAAGTGATCGGTTTTCCCTGTATTTCCTTTCATTGTGTATACATTGTGTATATATACAAATAACTACTGAAATAACATTATAAATTCATTGCTACTGTTTTGGATTCGTTTACGCAGCGCAGCCCACGATCATGTAAGAACGAAAATGATGCACAACCACGCATTGTTGTTGCGTGCGCAAAGGCATTTTTATTTTCTTATCTTTCCTTATATTCGCGGAAGCCCAACTGCTTTGATTGCGTTTTTCAATAAATATCACTTGGGCATTGGCCCGTTAATGAACTAGTTTTACATATTTAATTTTTACAATGTATTCCAATTACAATTCAATTTTCTATGTAGCGTGGTTCTCCCAGGTTTATGGGGCAGGGTGGTCATTCCGACGTAGGCGCATAGTTCTGCTCGTCTGTAAATGTGAACGAGCTAGTGGGTTAGGATGTTGCGAGCGTTTGAGGTGATATTTCTGGTTCAGTTGTACCAGCTCAGTTTTGATCAGAGGGATGTTTAGGTCTCTGTGGATGTTCGCGGTTGTCATATACCAGGGAGAACGCTGTTATAGTGCGACGCATCTTTGATTGTGGTCTTTGGATGACTTCGACGTTACTTGGGCTGGCGTTTCGCCAAAGCTGGGAACCGTATGACCAGATTGGCTTTATTAAGGTATTATTTAGTAGCAACTTTAGATCGAGGCTTAAGCCAGATCTTCGGTTTAATAGTCAATGGAGGGACTTTCAATTTCATACAGATTTTTTTGGCTTCTATATCCTTCCCCCAGGTGAGTCCTCTGTTCAAGTGAACTTCTAGGTATGTGACTTCCGTTGAATGAGGGCAGTAGTATTATTTAAATGATAAACTGTCAGTCACTCTTATTTAGGGTACTTACATTTGTCCAGATTGACATTTATACACCAATTGTCCAGCCAGTCCGATACAAGTTCCAGGTGATATCAGTGCCATCTGCAAAGGTTGATGTCAGGAGGCGCGGGTTTGTAAGGATGTCAGGGGCAAATAAATCCGGGATAATGTTATTCGTGTTTATATGTGGTGTAAGTTTCTAAATAAATATTTTTTCAAATAGTTTTGGAGGCATCGGGAGCAAGCTTATAGGCCGGTACGAGGACACCATCAATGTGTCTTTACCTGCTTTCGGGATCATGATTATTAATGACTTCTTCCATGAAGCTGGAAAACAATTCAACAATGTGTTGAAGAGCATTGCAGGAATTGATATAGCGCAGTTTGGTAGCACAACAATCGTCTTTGGGATGATGAGTTCATGGCCTGGCAAATTCTTTGGGATTAATTCCATCTGAACTGCCGCTCTTAATTTGAATTAGTTTTAGTTATGCTGCTAGTATGGAACGAAGTTCATGGCAGCTGCGGTGGCTAGAATACGTTTCTAAGCAAGTTTGGTTGGAAGAGGGATTTCAGAAAAGTTTTTCCACATCAGATCGCGCCCAGTCTCCACTTTGGTTCCATATGGGGCAATCAGCTACTATTGAAGGATTCATGCGGTCTTGTGCCCTTCAAATCGAATACTTAGTGCTTGTTGGTGAGAGGTTCTCAATGTGCTTCAATCTTTAGAGCTTCAATCTTAAACGTTTGTTTGCTGTTTTGAAACTGTCAAGTATTGCAGGGGAATGACTTGACTGCCATTCACGTTCTTAGCCGGCGTTTATCTAATACTAGGCGTTCAATTTCCGCGCTAATTAATACGACTGCTTTCCTGACGCCCCGGTGTCCTATCGGGGCCGGGGCAATGGCAGCATTCGCAATGGTTAAGTGAGTTGTCAATGTCTGATTCGGTGTCAAGTTTTGGTCTAATACAAATGTGGGCGCTGACGTTTTTTTTATACCTGAGCTAATCAGTTTTCCATGAATAAGCATAACGGAATGAGTACTTTTTGTGTGGTGCTCGGAATGTGGATGAAAGCTCAGGATGAGTTTCCGTTGAAATTTCGAGAGATCTTGCGAATTACCACGAAGTAGATTAGGTCGGGAATTTTCCTCGGATCTGCTTGCCAATGTGTAGGAATACCCGGTGGAGCAATGTCGAGTTTGTTGTTGAGTTTATTATTTTGTATATCGTTTTACTTTGGGATTTGCAAGTCGAGAGCCCCAGTGGGGTGATGAGCATTAGAGTCCCCTGCTGCAAGAAATGTAAACCCTATTGTGTCGAATAACTGCTTGAAGCATGATTCGGAAATAGAAAATCTGGGTAGTAGACCTCTGAGAAAGTCATATTTCCAACTGAGTATGATACTGACTTGACTGGTAATGTTTTAGCCGCTTTCTAATAAGTATACCCATTCCGCCGTGTGCTTTGCCATCAGGATGGTTTGTGGAGTAATAGTATTTCTACTGGAATCTCAAATTTATACCTGTTTGTAAGGTGCGATTCGGAAAGCAATAAAACATCAGTTTCTGTTTCGGTGAGGCATTTTGTGAACTCAAATTTTTATGTCGATAGGCCATTTGCTTTCCAAGAGGTTATTATAAGCGGGGACATTTTGATTACCAAGTTTTATTATTGAAAGCAAAACTGTAAAAGTTGTCCAAAAAAGTGTCACGAAAAAGTGTGACGAAAATTTATAAAAAGGCGAATTGTTTAATTTGTACATAACTATACTCAAAGTTGTCGGTTCTCAGAGTAACACCATAGGGAGAAAATTGTGAGTCGTGAATGATTGATTGTTTGAGTCGGCATTGTGTCTCGCTTGGTCAAATCGAGTTTCGCATTGCGATGCATGTATGTACATAACATATGCATGTGCGTTTGTTCATTATTTGTTGCGTAGCGTGAAAAATAAAGGTGATCGTTAGTTTTTTTTGTGTTTATTGCGCGATCGCGGTGATTACATGTGGGTTAGAGTGTGATGGGTACTAAAATGAATTGGCGAACCATTGTTTAAAATAAGAAGGGGAGATTGGTTAAAAAATTTTAGTATAGTATTACCTATTTTGTTATTAGAAGGTGACCCCTAAAGACAATGCCAGCTATTAAAGTCACCAGTTATGAGAGTTGGAGAATTCAAGTTAGAGAAGACGTTGTGAAGGTTTTTTAGGGAAAACGATTTATTAGGAGGGATATAGGAGCATAATATAGTAAACACTTTACTCGAAAATATGCGAACGCCAACAGAATCAAAATTGTGTTTTACTGAAGTTTGTTCATGTTTTAGGGACTGGTGCACAAGAAGGGCTACACCTCCAGAGGCATTAGAGGAGGACGCAAATGAGTAGAATAGATAATTATTGGGTACCGAAAAGTTAAGTTGTGTAGTTAAATGGGTTTCTTGAACGGATATAATTTCATATTTTTTGATGAGGATTTGTAACTGATCATAATTGTTAAAATAACCATTACAATTCTACTGCAAAATATTTAGGGTCATTAATATATATGGAAAAAAAAATTAATTAAAGTGGATAGGAATGTACCGTATGGTAATGTGATCAGTTACGATATTAAGTTGATGTGGTCAGACTGCAATGAGCACTTTGATTGAGTTGTGTTATGTACCAAAGCACATATACAGCCCGGCCTGAGTATGTATAAGGGTGGCCCTCGCCACGACTGACAGGGGAAAGAGAAGATAACTAGTATCATAAATCTCTCTCACCCGTCAGCGAGGCCGAGAGCACAAAGAAGGTTTATTAATAGGCTTATGTTATGTCGCTCATCTGTATATATGAAAAAGGATGTTTGGCTGTCTGTCTGTCTGATCCCTATGGAATACGACACCGTTTGGCCGATCACTATGAGAATTGGTACATTTGGTAGATGTCATTGTGGAGCATGTTTGTGGCTAAGTTTGGTGTCGAATTCGCTAAATATTAAAACCAACTAAATTTTCAGATGCTTCTCAAACTGTATTGATACAAATAAAACAAAAACAAAGTAGCCTCTTTCAATTGAGTTTTCCGGCAGTGCTACTCAAACTGTACAAAGTCGAAATGTTCAAATATTTAAATTAAAATTAAAATCAAAAAATGAAGAGTACGAAATGCCACCCTAAAAATCAAACAATGGAAGATCGAGGAGAAAATTGCAGCAGTAGACAAAGCGCAGAAGGCAGCAACTCGCCAGGGCACTGCTAGTTTCTTTTAAATTAGAGTCTGAAGTTTGCTTTTTGTTTTGATTGTCTTTCTTACTATTTTTGGCTCTTGTTGCTTTGATTCTAAGCTGAGCCTGTTTTGTTTTAGAAATATCCTTAGGTAATATTAGTATTTTGTTAGATTTAATATTACTCTGTATGTTGAATATATCCGCAAACATGGGATTTGCCAAATTTTAACGTGTGTCTAAATTTAAGGTAGTTGGAGTAGCGCATGGGCCAAGGTATATATTGACGTACCTTTGTGTTCTCGTATCCAATGAGAATATGATAGGGAAGTGAGAGAGAGGTGAAAGTGAAAAGATAAGTCCAGTATCAGTTAGTTGATCGCGGTTTTTCTATTTTATTTTGCGTATTTCACAAACCGCTTGACTTTTGAGTTCATTAAGAATTTCTTCCTCACTGATAGACCTTACTTCTTTAGAATAAATGACTCCTTTTCAGAAGTTTAGAATGAGGGAACGCGATCAATTCAAGTAACTTTGTTAGCTTGTTTGGAGTACTTCATCTTTGCTAGAAGGTGGTTACCGTTGCTTGTTTTTTTACATAGGTCCACTACTCCGTCGCAGGTGTGGTCAATTGTTTCCTTGATAATGAACGGTGAAACATTCGCAAGAGTTTCATCGTCCTGTTGATGCGTTTGATGGCTAAGTACTTAAGTCCAAAGCTTCTCACGAAATGATCGGTATAGGTGTTATGCCCATCCATTTTGTGCTATCAGATTACTTGTATAGCTTATACAAAAGTTAATACAAGTTATTTACGGTTATCGTTAAAAAAGCAAATTAAGAAAGAAGAAAAAGCGATAGCAATAACTTATAAGAAAATCGTGACGTTTGCATTGAGTTGTTACCACTCGCTTTGAGAGTTAGTCGAAGACTGAGAATTAGTTAAATATTAATTATGTTTGTTAAACAAATACATACATTCAAAATTATTGTGACTTTTTTATTCACATGCAACCGTAAAATGTTGCAGTCATTTTAAATGATACCGTCGTTCGCGATTTATCGCAAAGGCTGTACATTTTTCTGGGATAAGTCTTTGCATTTTAAGTATCTCCTGAAGCATATTTCGCATCATTAAAGTGCTTTTATATATGCATTGTATAAAACTAGCAATCATTTGTTAATGAGAGCTATGTGGTGTAAGTGGAGTTGTTTGGGTTACACAATGCTATGGAAGTTTACTTTTCTGAAGTTGTTGAAGTGTGTTGATTGTTGTTGAGGTCCATGTCGCAACACGGATGCATATGTATTGTTGGAGATAGTACCTTGAAATGTACATGGGTTATTCATTGTGGTTTGTATGGTAGCCTTGGGCCCGCTATCCGGGCCTATCTATTCGGATTTTCAGTTCCTTAAAATCTGGGCAACCTCTATAATTTTCAGTGTAATTACCCCCGTAGTTGCCGCATTTTTTTGATTTAGTGTCTGTTTTGTTTATACGGCAGCTTGAGGACTCATGGAGGTCCCCACAAGATATACAACCAGAGGGCAGTGTACAGTATGATTTCGTATGACCGAATTTGTGCACCGAATTTGTGCACTGCACAAACTGAAGTTCCTCTACACTGATTCTGCGATGGAGCAGGTATTTTAGGGTGTATAGTGAGTAGATCTGGCTTCTTTTCACTGGCTTATTTTCAGGAGAGAGATTGACTTTTAATATGGGTTGCAGAATTTTGCTTCCATTCGATATGTTGATTACAACCTCACGTGGGAACCTTTTTTCCCCAAGGGCACTTTTAATTTCCTTAGGATCAACACCAGCTTATATTCCGTTTATGACCGCAATCAGCTGACGTTGGGTTCGTTTTCAGGGCGGTAATGCTGTATAATTTTTTGGATTTGATTTTTGGGGACTGCGTTTTCGTTTAATATTTGGTTTCTCCTCCTTTAAAATGAGTTGACGCAGTCATTTTATTGCCGAATGAGTTGAGATGAATAGTTGAAGTTGTTTGTGGTACTGCTCTAAGAAATCAGAGTTAAAATTACCATTTGTGATGGATATGGGTGCTGTTAGTTTTCTCTGATGTGTGCAGTGCTGTTGTTAAAGTCTATAGCGGTCATACATACAGACATACCTTCAATTTTATATATATATATGTTTATTATTACAACTTATGTTATTATATATTTCCAAATAGGACGAACGTGATAAGAATTCTTTAGGTCCCCAAATTATGTCTGACTCCGATTCCAAAGATTCTTTAAGTAATGCAGCGTTAAATGGAAAGCGAAATAAACAAAAAAGTAGTAATAAAATGTTAAGGTGAGTATAATTTAAATCATTTGGGTATTTTTCTCTAATTATGTTTATTTATTAGGTTTGAAACCAATGTTGACTTATCTGACGAGCGTAAATGGTGGCCACAGTTAGCAGAATTAAAAAAACTGCCAGCATTTTCTCGAGTTATCTCTGCGGCTAACATGTTATCACACGTTGGATATGTTATTCTTGACATGAACACAGTTCAGTTGTATAGGAAGGTGCCGGGAAGTCGTTTCATTAGAAATTTCCCGGAAAAAAAATTATTCAAACTTTTGTGATTGAGTTCTTATTTAAATGTAGTAGTTATTAGGGTAAGATATGGACCTGAAATCGTCAATAGGGGCTGGTCATCTTCATTACGTCATTGTCGTTTGCTATCTCAGATGCGTATCTTAGTCGTCGTTGTTTTAGTATTCGTTCGTTCCATTCTGAAAGTCAAATAAGTCTGGTTCTTTTTACTAATAGTTTTTCATCAGCGGCGATATGAACGATCAGCTGTGAAGGGCAGTAAAGAGTGTTCCCGACGTAACTCTACTAAATGATTTCGTATTTCACAGCACAGAATATTTCGATTGAAACAATTCTGACAGAAAAATTAATATACCTATGTGAATGAACTCAAAAGGAGTGCTGAACCTTTGGGACAAAAACGATTTCAAACCGTCTCACGGCCCTGGTTATGGTGCACAAACAAGGAAATTGGGTTTCGTATCAGAGAGCTGCAACTAGTATTATATTTTCAATCACACTCGGACATTGACTCGTGCACATTACTACTTTGCCACTTTGGTTGAACGAAAACGAGTTATCGTTATAGAGCATGAGCTCGAACCGAATTTTTAGTTCGAATCATATAACAGAAAATCATACATGATTGTGTATGATCGGTGGTAATTCTGTGTTTTTGCATTGTTATCCTCTGTTTGACTTAAGTAGAGTAACATATTTCTGTTGTGTTACGTAAGTTGAATAGCAAAGAAACAAACTAAAAGAGTGATATACTGAAATCATCTTGTTTACTCTTTGTTAGAAACAAGTAATGATGGAACTGTTCGCTTTTATTTGGGTCGCTCACAACACATGAGCACAGAGAAAACTTATTCATATAGAGGTTACATTTCTCTCTTAAAAAATGGCCGGAGAGACTCTTCAGAAACGATTAGAATCCGACACTGATTATGTACATCAACAGAATTGTTGTCTGTTCAACTTGCGCAGCGTAACATATTGCTGTTGGTTTGCTTGGGTTTGCATAAACAAATTGGGCGGGAGTATTTATTGAACAGCCAAAGAAACCCAAGTGAAATTATTAACTACCGTCGTATTTCCATAGGTCGAACTTTTATAAGTCGAATATCTCCATGACTCCAATTGAGTACGTTTCTAGTGAACAATCAATATAATATGTCTTCCATAACTCGAATATCCCCATAATTTGAACTTTTGTTACGCATTATGGTGATTCGAGATTTGGAAGTTTGACTGTACGAGAAATACGCACAGTCCGCAAAGTTCGAGTCTCAATCATTGTGATCGGCAATGAAGAAAAAATGGTCTAGGCTTTGTTGTTGCGTGAGAGTAGCAAAAAAGAGGAATTTTTATTCCCGCACGCGCCCCACTTCACAACACAGTCGCAAGTCAATTTTCGCTTGTCGTACCAATTGTATCAGAGGTCAGGCCCCGTGCGCGTGTTTCGTTGTTGAGTTCAAGTGTGCGTGCAAGTTAACAGTATTGCCTCCACAGCTTTTTTACGCAAAATGTAAACATTTTTAAGTTTTCTCTTAATGATTATTTCCAATAACATAAACAATCTTTGGTCAAAGCCTCTCAGATTTCAACATAAACATTCTCTGGTCTTGACTTTAACGTAAACATTCTTGTCAATGAGCGTGGCTCAGAACATAAACAAAACTAATGCGAGACCATTAGCAACGCGTAAACATTAATGGAAAGAAACTTCTTTAATGTAAATAAACATTTATAATTTCACAATAACGCATCGCAATGCAGTAAGCCAATCTTTGCTTCTGGCACTATAAATAGTCGTAAGTTTCACATCAAGTGGTTACTCTTAAAAGTGAATCACAAGAGAACGCACAATTTGTAATTTCAATAATTCGATTACTGATAAATAAAGCTGTTCATAACTAAATTATCCTTTTCTTTTTAAAAACACTTCCTCAACACCTAAATTGTTAATTGGCGCCCAACGTGGGGCAGCACACTTCAATGTTCCTAATAATAAAAAACGGAACTTGTGCTGTCAACTCAAAATAAAAATCCGCAAAAGGACTCCTAATACTAAAAAACGGATCTCCGCGGTAAAATAAATTTAATTAACAACAAACAAGTGAAGAAGGAAGGATCGCAGATACTAGTTCTAAAGGAACTAAGCGAACGAAAGATAATTTAAACAAATGAACAGTTAAATAAAATCAGTAATTAATAAATTAAATAAAAATTTTAATAAGTGAAAAAGTGAAGACTAACAATAAAAAAAAAAAAAATATAATAAAGTAAAAAATAAATAATAAAATTCAACCGCAAAAACCAATAATAAAAAAAGGAATTTTCTGCCTGAAGAAGAACATCCAGGGTAATACGTAAAGGACGTCAAGGATCATAAGGCAAAGGACATTCGCAAAGACAACAGGACATCCTTAAAGGACATCAAACACCAAAACACCAAAGGACATCCTTAAAGGACATCATACATCAAAGGACATCCGTAAAGGACATCAAGGACCAAAAACAAAAGTTACTCACAACAACAAGCAACACCAAATACAGTAAGCTAAATAACAAATTATATAATATTATTAGATATAGAATATTTGTGAATTGTAACAAAGTGGAAGAATTGATAAATTTTTTTTCTGAATTAAAAATTAAAAAATTTAATAATACAATGTCGAACGACCGGCTAACAATAGAACTAATTACCTCCCTAATAGCTTCCAACACAGTAGAATTAAGAGAACAAATAGAACAATTGAAATCACAGTTAGATAATAATAATTTACATCCGTCTGAATATTTACCAGAAATAATAAATGACTCCATACAATGTGACGAATCGTTAGAAATAGTTAAATCCTTACCATGCTTTGCAGGACGGTTAAATAACTATGTTAGTTGGAGGGAATCCGCTCATAATACAATGTCACTATATACAAGAGGTAGTAGAAAATATTTTGCAGCCTTAACAATATTAAGAAATAAAATAGTAGGAGAAGCAAGAGACACTTTGACATCCCACGGAACTGTTTTTAATTTTGACGCAATAATAGCTCGACTAGATTTTGCCTATGCAGACAAACGCCCATTACATATAATAGAACAAGAGTTAAGTATCTTACGACAGGCAAATATGTCTGTACTAGATTATTACAATTTGGTTAACAAAAAACTCACACTGTTAGTTAACAAAACTATAATGACTCATGGTACAAACTCCACATTGACACAGGAATTAAATAAACAACATAGACAAAACGCTTTGCGAGTCTTCATTACAGGACTCAACCACCCGCTCTCACATATCCTTTTCTCTTTATCGCCAGAAGATTTACCTAGTGCTTTAGCCAAAGCACAAGAATTAGAATCAAATAATATGAGAGCAAAATTCGCTCTTAACTATTATCAAAATAATCAATCCAGAATCAACAATAATAATTATCAAAATAATTTAAGATATCAGACTAAAAAGAGTAATCCAAACAATAATAATGCACAACGTTATAATCAACCCAAACCAGAACCGATGGAAATAGATCAATCAATTAACGCGCCAACTCAAAAAGCTTTTACTGACCAAAAATATCAGTATAATAAACCCTACAAATATGCGACTAAACGACATAGGGACAGCATTCAATCTACACAACCTCAAGAAAAGGCTCAACGAATTAACAACATTAGTGAGAACCATTTTTTAGACGAGACAATTCAGAATTACCCTACATCAAATTAACAGACAGAACCACAGGTAAACAATTAAAAATCTTAATAGATACAGGGGCTTCAGGATGTTACATTAAAAAAGGAATATACGATAACATCAATAACGAATTGCCCATTTATAAAAGAGTGAAAACAATTTGCGGTTATAGTATTATTAAACATTATCATTACATAAACTTGTTAGGAGTACGTCAATTATTCTATGAAATCGAGAATTTAGAAGCCGATTTATTAATGGGTTATAATTTTTTAAACAAAATAAATGCAATTATAAATTTGCAAGAAGGATATTTAATATATCATAATGAGAAGAAAATAAAAATAAATAGCATTAATAATTATACTTTGGGATCAAAGAATCCTGAAGACGCCGACGATGAAAATTCCGTCACCTTTAATAATTATACTTTGG
The DNA here is from genome assembly GCA_035041755.1 of Cacoxenus indagator. Taxonomy (NCBI): domain Eukaryota; kingdom Metazoa; phylum Arthropoda; class Insecta; order Diptera; family Drosophilidae; genus Cacoxenus; species Cacoxenus indagator. The sequence continues at coordinate 389,834 of JAWNKX010000239.1, forward strand.
GATCAAAGAATCCTGAAGACGCCGACGATGAAAATTCCGTCACCTTTAATAATTATACTTTGGGATCAAAGAATCCTGAAGACGCCGACGATGAAAATTCCGTCACCTTTAATAATTATACTTTGGGATCAAAGAATCTTGAAGACGCCGACGATGATAATACCGTCATAACAAATAAAAATACTTTGGGAACAAAAATTCCTGAAGACGCCGACGATGATAATACCGTCATAACAAATAAAAATACTTTGGGAACAAAAATTCCTGAAGATACTGACGATGAAAATAATGTCAAAAGTATTAATGAAACTTATAAAACAGATGGAAATGATAGGAAAAATGAAAAAATTAATAGCATGCGAAACGATATAATAAATAAAATTAAGGAAAAACATTCAGGAATAAATACTACAATACCTTTTAGAACAGACGTACGAGCTGAAATTAGAACTGAATCAGACACTCCAATTTGGAGCAAACAGTATCCTTATCCATTCTCGGTTAACAATTTTGTAAATACAGAAATTCAGAGATTGTTAAATGAAAAGATAATTCGCCCAAGTAGAAGTCCATATAATTCCCCATTATGGGTAGTTCCTAAAAAAGGTTACAATGAAGATGGTACTCCAAAATCAAGATTGGTTTTTGATTATAAAAAGCTAAATGAACAAACCATTCCAGATCGGTATCCAATACCCGAGCCGAATATAATTTTATCAAATTTAGGTGAGGCCAAATACTTTTCAACTTTAGACTTAGAATCAGGATTTCATCAAATTCTCATGAAAGAAAAAGATATTGAAAAAACAGCTTTCAGCGTTAATAATGGAAAATTTGAATTTCTTCGTTTACCCTTTGGACTTAAAAATGCACCAAGGATATTCCAAAGAGCTATGGACGATATATTAAGAGATTATATAGGTAAATTTTGTCACGTTTACATGGACGATATAATCATTTTTTCAGATGATCCCAATAGACACTTCGAACATGTTAATACAATTATAGAAATTCTTGGAAATGCCCACATAAAAATATCATTAGAGAAATCAAAGTTTTTCAAAACAGAATTAGAATTCCTAGGTTATAGAATTTCTCATAAAGTTATTAAAACAGAACCGAATAAAATAAGCGTCATGGTTAATTACCCTGTTCCAAAAAATTTGAAAGAACTTCGTGGCTTCTTAGGTTTAACAGGTTACTATCGTAAATTCATAAGAAGCTATGCTCAAATAGCAAAACCACTTACTAAAATCCTTCTAGGCGAAAATGCCAAAGTTTCCAAACACATGTCAAAAAAGATCCCTATTAGCCTAGATACAGAAGCTTTAGCCGCTTTCAATGCCCTAAAACGCGAGCTCACTACACAAATAGAATTAGCGCAACCAGACTATAGCAAAAAATTCGTTCTAACAACAGACGCATCTAATATAGCTATCGGAGCAGTACTTTCCCAGGAAAATAAACCCATTACTTTTGTTTCTAAAACTTTAGACAAAACGGAAAGAAACTATGCTGCAAATGAAAAAGAACTATACGCCATTGTATGGGCATTAAAAAATCTTCGAAACTACCTATACGGTGTTACTAATTTAGAAATTCAAACGGATCATCAACCACTAACATTTGCTATATCTAATCGCAACCCAAATTTCAAAATGAAACGCTGGCACGCATTTATAGAGGAATTTTCACCCAAAATAGTTTACAAGCCAGGCCCAACTAATAAAGTTGCAGACGCCCTATCACGGTTAGAAATTAATAATCTCACTGAATCCACTAGCGAATCCGAAGACGATAATACCCAACATTCTGCTGAAAGTAGTGATGTAATCCTCATACCAGAAACAAAAAAACCACTTAATGAGTTTAAACAACAGTTAATGATATTAAAAAATAATTTCACCCTTCATGAACAAGTAAATGTCTTTGGGAACACGAGACATATAATTGAATATGATACAATAGAAAACTTAATTGTTGTACTCAAAGAATATCTCAAACCAAATTTAGTTACAGCTATACATTGCACTCCGGAAGATTTATATGAAATAAGAAAGCCTATAAAAGAAACATTTTCTCATAAATTCTTATACACAAAAATTTTCGTGCTAGATATCACATCAAGAGAAGATCAATGTATTATTTTAGAACAAACACATACTAGAGCTCATCGTTGTTACGAAGAAAACATAAAACAAATAATGAAATATTACTATTGGCCACAAATGAAAAAACAATTAAAACAATTAATAAGAAATTGCGATATATGTAATAGAAATAAATATGATAGACATCCTAAAAAGATACCAATCCAAGAAGCACCAATTCCAGAAAAAGAAGGAGAGCACCTTCATATTGATATTTTTTATGCTCAGAAACTAAAGTTTATGACTTGTATTGATGCTTATTCAAAATTCCTATTATTAAAACAAATAGAAGATAAAACCAATCTAGATGCAAAAATATTAGAAATTATTCAAACCTTTCCAGATGTTAAAGGAATAACTGTTGACAATGAACCAGGCTTCAGTTCAGCTCAATTTCGTTCGCTAATGAACAGAATGAATATAGAAATTTATTTTTGTGATCCAAGACACTCCACTACTAACGGACAAGTAGAAAGGGTACACTCCACATTAATTGAAATATCACGATGCTTAAAGGAAGAATATAATATTATTAATGACAATGAAGCAGTTTGTAGAGCTGCAATGCAATATAATAAAACAATACATTCTGTAACAAACGAAAAACCTTTCGAAGTACTCTATAACAAGGTAAGACATGAAGACATACCAGAAAGGTTAAAAAATTTTCAAAACAAAATGCTAGTTTCCAATAACAAAAATAGAATAGATAAAAACTATTCAGTAGGCGACATCATATATGAAAAAATTTATGGAGAAAGGAATAAACTAAATCCTAGATATAAAAAACAGATAGTTAAAGCGGATCTAGGAAATAAAATCATTATTAATAGAAAAGATAGGGTTATTCATAAAGACAATATTAAACATTAAATTTACTTTACAGCAAAATGCTGAGACTTACTTTGATATTCATACTCACTTCAACAACACTTATAAATGCAGACATTAACATTGTTAACTACAATAATGACGACTATGTACTAATAGAAGACGGCACATGCGCAGTTTATGATTCGTACGCAGATCTTTTCCATATTTCAAATCTTTCTTATTACAACGAAAACATATTGGCAAAAGAATTTAAAGGAACAAGTCCTCAAGATTTAGAACTAGAATTAGAAACAAACCTAATACAATCACTTCTATTACAATTAAAACCTTATAGATACAAAAGAGCAATAAATGAATTAGGTACTATTTGGAAATGGATAACAGGTACCCCAGATCACAATGATCTTGTAACCATCACCAATAAAATGAATGAAATTATCAAGAATAATAATTTGCAATATGTTACAAATTCAGAAATATTTAAAGAAGTAAAAAGATTAACTGAAATAACTAACAACATAGCAGGATCTCACAGCCAAATTTTGAAAAAACATAAATTAAAATTAATAATATTTGAATTACAAAATTTGTTACAAACAATTACACTTGCAAAGGCCGGTATCCTCAATTCTAACATTTTCCATATAAAAGAACTAAAAGATATTATAAAACATGAAAATCAAACTTTCACTTTGATAGATTTACTAGATGTAAGCAAATTCAAGATTTTGCAAAATGACGAAATAATTGTCATATATATTAAATACCCAATAATCACAAATTCATGTAAATTATATAGAGCTAGAGCAATAGCTAAAGAAGATGGCAAATTAATTATTGAAAACACAGTTGCTTTATGTAATGACAAATTCGTTAATATAAAAAATTGTAAAACAGAAAGAAGCAATACGTTTTGCGAAATCTCATTTAATAAAACATGCTTTACTAATTTATTAAATAAGCATCAAGCACAATGTACTAAATTAAAAGAAAAAAATAAGAAAATTGACATTATAAAAGATGGAGCAATATTAATATCAGGAGAAAATGTAGTTTCCGATGTACCCTTAAATGGAACATACTTAATTACCTTTGAGAAAACAGCAAAAATAAATAATGTAATTTTTGAAAATCAGGAAAGAAAAATATTAAATTATATAAAACATAGTCATGCAAAAACATACGATGTAATCGAATACTTAGAATCAGAAGATAGAGAAATTAAATTTCGGAACATAAATAAAATGGAATACTTGTATAATTCGTTTAAAGAAAGCTCCATCTACACTAAAATATTTATTATAATAATATTATTAATAATTATATATATTGCACCCAAAATTGCACATATTGTTACAAAAATAATTGTAAGCAAGAAGCAAACATTGGATTCTGAAAGACAGAATGAATTATTCATAGAACTTAATAATCGTATTCGAAATCTCGCACATTCCATGTTGAATCGGGACGATTCATCTTAAGAAGGGGGAGAGTTAACAGTATTGCCTCCACAGCTTTTTTACGCAAAATGTAAACATTTTTAAGTTTTCTCTTAATGATTAATTCCAATAACATAAACAATCTTTGGTCAAAGCCTCTCAGATTTCAACATAAACATTCTCTGGTCTTGACTTTAACGTAAACATTCTTGTCAATGAGCGTGGCTCAGAACATAAACAAAACTAATGCGAGACCATTAGCAACGCGTAAACATTAATGGAAAAAAACTTCTTTAATGTAAATAAACATTTATAATTTCACAATAACGCATCGCAATGCAGTAAGCCAATCTTTGCTTCTGGCACTATAAATAGTCGTAAGTTTCACATCAAGTGGTTACTCTTAAAAGTGAATCACAAGAGAACGCACAATTTGTAATTTCAATAATTCGATTACTGATAAATAAAGCTGTTCATAACTAAATTATCCTTTTCTTTTTAAAAACACTTCCTCAACACCTAAATTGTTAATTTGCACGCAAAAAGTATACATATTCTTATACGCAGACATATCTTTTTTCATTGTTTTCCCTTTTGTTCGGCAAATAAGAGAAAAACAAATATCACACGCTTTGTTGTTGGGCGGTCAAAGGCAAAATGTATTGTTTGTCTGCATTCGCAGTAGCACAGCTGGTTTGATATCGTTTTCACATGGGACATTTGCAGTTGCTTGCTGTTTTTTCTGTTTGTCTGCTAGTCAAGGTAGAATTAGCTGTATTCAACTTTCGATTTTAAATCAATTTTACTTATTTATTGAGTTATTTATTTCTTTATTTCTAACAGCCCGAACGAATAATTTATTCGTTATTATTATAATTATTTATTATTTATTCATTCATAAAAGTCCCACCAAAACCAATACAAATAGGTGGTGGGAATTGCAATAACAAAAATCATGTTCCTCATTCATAAAAAAAATCGCGTCAAACCTATACATATTCCTTTTTGGCTATCATATCAATACAATCAAAATAAAAAACGGGTGACGGCAATTTAAATAACCAAAACAAAGGTGATATAAATAAATTCCTTTTCATGCTAATTCGCGCTAAGAACACAAAATGGAGGAAGACACTACAAGAGAAAAAAATTGCTGATTAACCACACAACGAAAACGCATGTAATGTAAACGAGATAATCGCTCCCCAGCCACCTCGTCTAAAAACATGCACAAATGAGGTATTAAAATGTATTCAGCACAACATAAAACCACCCGGATACGACTAATTGACGGCAAACTATTAAGGGAGCTACTACTTAAAGCAGTGATATACAAGTAAAATAAAATGATTCGTTTTATTTTTAATTAATTTGAATTTATTAACCGTCGACTGTTGAGTCTGAACTCCGAAAATAAACTAAACTTAAAAATGACTTCACTTAGCTTAAGTCCCTGTTCAGCCTTTGTTTAGCTTGCAACTTTAATTTTATCTGGATATCAATTGCATGGGCTGTCGTTGATAGCCGGTTGAGACGCAGACGCTTAGGTCGGCACTTTACACATGGGCTATCGTTGATAGCCGGATGAGACGCAGACGCTTAGGTCGGCACTTTACACAAATTTACAGTCGCACAGAAAGTTATTACTGATGAAATATCAGTGTCAGCATAATAAAATAAGCCGTTTAGGCAGCTTGAGCGGTTGCTCGTGTTAACTCCTCCCCTTCTAAGTACTGTCCGTCCCTGGGCATCCCAAGACTATTGATGACATTTTGGAGATCGAGTGGTTTACGTTTATTTAATTTCTTCTGGTATAGTTTAAAGGAGGCGTAGCAACTTATTAAAATGATAATTGTACTGAGGCTAGAGATTATAGGTCTTGTTGTAACCCCTTTACTTATTTCTTCAATGTAGTTCAGATTCTCCACGCTTAACCTTCGAAGATAAGGAAGGCTCAGTATTTCTTGGTGGTTAGTTGTATTGAGAACCGCGGCTGTGGCTGAATTCGGTAATTTTTTTAGCATACCATTATGGTTTTTGAAGAGCGACCCATTTATTAGAATTTTGTTTTCGAAGGTGAGTAAAAAGGTCCCAGAGACAGTTCGCGTTGAGCCTTCTTGGGTCTCAATAATAGCAACGTCATCATTAATGATAATAATGCCTTCATCAACTAATGTCAATGAGCCAAGGTCCCTAGGGCGAGTGCTACAATGAGCTACGTTGCCAGAGTGAAGTTGCTGTGCGCATGTTAAATTCGGTGATTTCTGGCAAAATGTCGACGTAAGCGTCTCTCTGCAATTCCTAATTGCAAATGATTCCTGGCCACACTCGGCCACAGTGTTGTCGTTTCCGAGATGAATTATAGTTCCATTATGCTGAACAGGATATAGAATGATTTTTTTACAAACTAAATTTGGAATAGGAAATTTTATTAAAAAATGTAAATAATCGTAATCTAAAAGAACTTTAATATATGATACTTCCATTAAATCATTTATAGTTACATTAGTAGAGTGCCAGTTGGTAATATTTTTCACATCATTTGAATCTAAAATCAAAGTGTTTATTATGCCTATTTTTGCAAGAGTAACTGCTGAAATTAAAGTTTCTATTTCTGATATGATTATTCTATTTCTTGCGAGCAATGTCTCATAAAGATGGCTAGTATCAATCTGTTGAGCTTTTGCATTTTTAATAATGAGATTGACAGTATCGGTTAGATTATTAATCTGTTCCTGTACTTTAGTATTCACAGAAATTTGCTGGTTTTGTGAGGTTACGAGTTCGTGTTGTTGAAACTTCAATTCCTCGAAATCATCAAAATCTGGAGTCCCTGCAATAACCTTAAGAGCGGTACCCAAAAGGTTTATGCTCCTGGAGTGCCGGTGATGAACGTTTAGGGTTGCCAAAAGCGTTTTTATACGCGTAACATCAGATTTTAAGAGCATTTTCATATGCGATGTAGGAAAATGAGTTGAAAGCCCATCGGTTTCCTCAGCTATTTCGGAAAACGTGGTAAGATTGGTAGAGTGTGCTAAATAATTAAAGTCTTCCCAAATAATCGCACTTCCATCCTGAATGGGAATGTAGTTGGAATTCGAATAGTCTATCAATTTGGCATTTACTGGTTGAATGAGAAGTATCGTTATCCAAATCCTAAAAATTAATAAGAAAAAGTACTTTAAGGGTTGCCTTCGACTAATAAGAAGATTAAAAATAGAAAAAGTGAAGTGGTTCTAAGAAGGCGGTATTGAAGTTGGTAACTCATCGCAGATTGTCCTTATGGACCACCCTCCCTTTAATGAGAACCGTGGTTCCCAAATCCGCTTCAACTTTTTTCTCGACGAACAAGGGAGTTAATTTATTACCCAATCTTCTGTTTGTTTTGACTAATACGCGTTCCCCTACATCAAAAACTCTATTTTGCCTAGAAGGATTATTTTTGTCTAATTGTGTTTGTTGAGCTTTCATTAACCTGTCAATAATTGCGTTTTTGATTTCGGGTTGCGAATCGTAAATAACCTCGATGGGTTGTCTATTGGTCACTGAATGGATGGTTCGATTGTATTCGACAGTGGCCAACAGGATGAGTTCAACTGTATCCTCAATCTTTTTTTCTAATTTCAGGCACCTAGCAATTTCTAAAAGCGTACTATGCAGGCGCTCCACCTGCCCATTAGATGAGCTATGAAGGGGGGGTGCGTTTGCAACATCAACATCGAAGTGGTTTTTAAGCAGAGAGGTAATTGTCTCTGAGTTGAAAGAGGCTTCGTTATCGCAATAAACCGTTTTTACATTTGGAAATATGTTCATTAAGTACATGATTGGGGCTTTAACGTCGACAATTGTCCGAGATGAAATGTGTTGGACCACAGCGAACTTTGAGAACTTATCTAGGCACGTGAGGAAGTACTTTCTATCAGTTGAAAAGATGTCGATATGCAACATTTGGCCCGCGTAAGTGGGAATCGGGGTAACGCCAAGTTCTTGTTTTCGAGGGTGCCTATCATACTTGGCTTTATTGCATACTCTACAATTTGTGACAATTTCGTTGGCCAGTTTTGCCATTTTTGGGAAGTAATAGTCGCAAAGTACTTGCTTTACATTTTCTTGAGCTGCTCTGTGAGCGCGGTTATGTTCGGCAATAATTATTTCCCTTTGTTCATTTTTGTCGATGATGTCCAACACCCTGTTTTTGCAGTGGTAAAACTTGGTGGCTGGGAAACATTGGACCAATTCGTGTTGGATATAGGCTAATATCGGTAGATCGCAAAATATGGCATTTACAACGTTTGGCTTGACTACTTGTTTTACTTCATCAATAAGAGACTCTTTATTACAAAACTGTATATCGTGACGAGTTTTTTCGCCAAAAAGTATAAAATTTCGCTTTGAGTTTGCATTTGCTTCCTCCAAAGTGACTTGGTTTCGGAAACAATTCAGTGGTTTCTCAGTCGACTCAATTGTGTAGGTGAGCGACGCCTCGCTATGGACAGTAGCTATGTCTGACGGTGCCTCTTCTTCTAGAGCATGAATATTTTGTCGTGACAAAGCGTCAGCGACAAGGTTTTCCTTGCCTGGTTTATAAAAAATTTGAGCGTTATGCTCGTCGATGAACGCTTTCCATCGCTTAATTTTTGCGTTCGGATTTCTGTCCGAGACCGCAAAGGTAAGGGGTTGGTGGTCAGTGTAAATTCTTAGATTCTGGACACCATAAAGATAATTTCTGAGGCATTTCAATGCCCACACAATGGCGAGTAGCTCACGCTCATTGGTAGCGAAATTCAATTCCTTATCCTTTAAGGTCCTAGAAATCATAGTGATAGGTTTCCCCCCCTGGGATAACACAGCACCTAAACCAAGTGACGAAGCATCTGTCGTCAAATCGAAGGGTTTTTTAAAATCCGGGTACGACAACATTACGTCCTCCGATATCAGGACTTCCTTCAGTTTATTAAAGGCCTGTTGTTGCTCTTCATTGAGTTTGATTTTAACTTTTTTTGACTGCGTGGCACTGATTTTGCCGTTTTCCCCTTTCAAAATGTCTGTTAACGGCTTTGCTATTGAAGCGAAATTTTTGATAAAGCAGCGGTAATAGCTTGCTAGCCCCAAGAATGATCTGACATTGAAGACAGTTGAGGGCTCTGAGTAGTTGCGGATTGCATCTACTTTACAGGGGCTAGTTTTTATCCCACCCCTGGATACCACGAAACCCAAATATTCGACAGTTTCTTTAAAAAAGTGTGATTTTTCGCGAGAAACTCGCATGTTGGCTTCGTACAGCTTATTGAGGACCCATTCAATGTGTTCTACATGTTCCTCCTCACTTTCGGAAAAAATTATGACGTCATCGACGTAAACATAAATAAATTTTCCTAAATGCTGCCTCAGAACATCATCAATAGCTCGTTGAAAAATGCTCGGGGCATTCTTTAACCCGAAGGGAAGTCTGCAAAACTCGTATTTCCCACTTACAACAGAAAAGGCGGTTTTTTCCCTGTCTCGTTCCGCGGGGGTTATCTGATGAAACCCTGAGCGGAGATCCAGGGTTGTAAAGAATCTAGCTTTTCCTAGATTTGAAAGGATGACTGACACGTTTGGAATAGGATACTTATCGTCTATAGTTTTTTGGTTAAGTTTCCTAAAGTCTATGACAAGGCGTTTTTTCCTATTTCCGTGAATGTCTGTACCCTTCTTATCTACAACCCAGATGGGGTTGTTGTAAGGGGACCTAGATGGCCGTATTATATTATTTTTAAGTAAATCGCGTATTTCGTTGTTTACGAAATCCGCTACGCCCATAGGGTAAGGGTATAGCTTGGAATATACTGGGTCATCACTTTCGGTGCGAATAGTGGCGATAATATTGGTATTGTAGGGGAGTGCCTTATTGGCATCTGAAAATACTCCTATTAACCTTTTAATCATTGCTTGGAACTTTATACGAATCTTTTGTGGTACTTCAATGTCCTCCACATTAGTGAAGTTTACATTGACACATTTTAAGAATTTTACTTCCTCAGAACCATTATTGGTTAAAATTTTTTTCCGTCTAAAATCTAGTACTGCACTAATCCGCGTGAGCAGATCTAGGCCTACAATAGCGTCAAAAGTTGAAAGAGATGGGAGTATAAAAAATGTACTATTTGTGTCAAACAAATTGATTGTGCATTTTTTGTTTATGCATGTAAAGCCGTGAATTGATTTTTCCACAAATGGGCTGTCGACCGTAGTAATATTTTCCAGCCCTTTTAAGGGCTTAATATAATTTTTGGAGGACCCTGTATCGATGAGTATTTTTATTGTCCTCCCTGCTATGTCCCTTTCTATGAACGGTAGCAGGGAGTTTTGCATAAAAAATTAATCTGGTCCGTGCAGGACAATTCATCGTCGATTTCTACTGCCTCTGAATTTGCCATTATCTGATATTCGTTGTCCTCCTGATCGGAGTGAGGGTCATTATTCGATAAATGGTTAATTCTTTGATGTTTGGGTCCTGGGAACCGAGCTGAGTCGTTAAGTGGCCTTTTTTGGGTTTGCCCTTGTACATGACCTCGGCTATTTCGGTATTGGGAATTAATGCCGGAATAATTCTGTGTTCGCTGTGTGAACCGAAGCGAAGGATCAACATCCATTGGTTGAACAGTATCCAGTTTAGATGAAGGTTTATTATTAGAGCCTTGTGGTTTGCTAAAGTGAGGGTTTTTGGCCTGATAATTATCACCTATGTGATTTTTTTCCCTATTATCCCTTCCTTTAAACTGTTGTTTAGCGTCGGGTTTTTGCGCTTTGTCTTCTAAGCTTTTAGCAAAATTACTTGCAAACAAATATCGTTGATGATTAGACTCTACCTCCTGAGCGAGGGCCAGAGCAGAGTGTAAGTCACTTGGACGTGAGGAAAAGAGCACGTCACATAGCGGTTTTTTGGTACCGGAGATGAAAACGCGCAATGCGTCCAGCCTATATTTTTCGTTAAGTGAAGCTGCTGTATCTCTATCATAAGTCATAATTGTTTTGTTAGTTAATAGAGTTAGCTTACGCTCTACTTCATCAAAATACTGTAGAAGTGTCATATTGCCCTGACGAAGGGTAGAAATTTCCTGCTCTATCAAATAAATTGGTCGTTTATCTGAATAAGTAAAATCTAGGCGACTAATAATGGCTTTAAAATTTAAGACAGTGTTAAAAGACGCTAGCACTGCGTCAGCTGGACCTTTTACCTTGTTTCTGATGATAGCAACAGCCTGGTAATGTTTGCTGCTACCTTCGTATTTTTCAAAAATTTTGTAGGCGGTGTGCGCGGCTTGCCGTCATGAAACATAATTCTCCTGTTTACCGTCGAAGTCTGGTAAAGACTTTACTATATCTAAGGGTTCATCGCAACTAACTGCAGGATTTACAGTTATTTCCCTGTACGATTCGATGGCGGGAGCTGTGACATTAATGCCATCCAACCTTTGAGTAATGCTCGACAATTTTTGGTCAAAATTTTCTTTCTGCGCTGCAAGAGCGGAAGCAATAGCACCCTCTACCAATGCCTTCAATTGATCAGCGTGTAAACTCATTTTCGAATTTGCGTTAATGCCCGACCACCAATTTTCTTCGCGGTTTATTCCTTCTGAATTTCTTTTTACTGTCTGAAACCTGTCTAATAACTGTTGTAACTCGGAATCAGAGTCAGAGCCACTCATAAGGAAATTTGTAACAGATTGAGACAAACGACTTTTTTCGAATAAAATTCAAATTTTTTCTTGCGAAGACTTGACACAGTTTGTTTTTCTTAAAATTTCAAATTCCAACAACTCAAATAACACAACAGCTATGATTTCAATTTTGTTTTAAAACTTTATAAAGGTTTATTTCCAAACAAAATTTCAAAAAAAAAAATTAAAAATTTGCATGAAAGTTTACGCAATCTAAATTACAATACAAAAATATTTTTTATAAATTTTTGACAGATTGACAAAAGCGACTTTTTAAATAAAATTTTAATTTTTCTCTTGCAAAGATTTGCGAAGGTACGTTTTCTAAAAGATTTCAAATTACAATTCAAAATATAAAAATTATGATTTCAAATTTCTTTAAATTACAACACAAAAAAAATTTTTTTGCCACTCTACTTACATTTTAGATTTTTTAACTATGAATATGGATGTTGTTGTCAGGTACTGTGCTGTGACCCTTCGTTGAATAATTTTGTTGTTGGATTGCCACCTTTGTTGGATATGTAAAAGAGTTTTCCTTGAGGCAGTATGACCTTTTTGAAAATTTTGTTGCTGATGTTTGTTCAGTTTTGTTGTTGCTGAATATTGCCTTCTTCGTGGGTTTTATCAAAAGGATTTCACAGGAGTTAGTAGAAAAATGTTATTTTATACATCCGAATTTTTTTACAAAGTGCAAGAAAAATAATTTTTTGTCCTTATGACTTTTTTCAAAATTCACTAGGTTAAACTTTTTGTTCGCTTTACAAGAAAAATTTTTTGTCCTTATGACTTATTCAAATAAAATATTTATATGCCGTTGGGCACCAGTAAAATAAAATGATTCGTTTTATTTTTAATTAATTTGAATTTATTAACCGTCGACTGTTGAGTCTGAACTCCGAAAATAAACTAAACTTAAAAATGACTTCACTTAGCTTAAGTCCCTGTTCAGCCTTTGTTTAGCTTGCAACTTCAATTTTATCTGGATATCAATTGCATGGGCTATCGTTGATAGCCGGATGAGACGCAGACGCTTAGGTCGGCACTTTACACATGGGCTATCGTTGATAGCCGGATGAGACGCAGACGCTTAGGTCGGCACTTTACACAAATTTACAGTCGCACAGAAAGTTATTACTGATGAAATATCAGTGTCAGCATAATAAAATAAGCCGTTTAGGCAGCTTGAGCGGTTGCTCGTGTTAACTTACACACGCAATATATTCAACGCCATAGTTAGACTAAATTACTCTCCTAAAGTGGCCGAAGTCATTGCAATTGACAACAAAATAAACACCATATCACGAGATCAAATCTTTTTTTTTCTATTATTATTTTTTTAAATTTCCTTTATATTTAATTTTTCTGTTATTATTAGAACAACGTCAATTAAACCGTATATAATTTTTTTTTTATAATTAAATTATAACATTTAACGCCTTAAACTGCATAACACATTTGTCGGATTTAAAGGATAATGACGTGACAAAAAAAAAAATTGACTTATACTAAATTAATTAATTATAGAAGGCTGTATCCTTCTTAGAGGGAGATCATGCGGGTGCAGCCTCTTCAGTCAACGCCTTGTTGAGATACGGGTGAGGGATAAAGCTAGCGGATTTGGGTGCGACAAAAGTCTGTAATGATAGCGGCAGCTGTGAGAATTAATCACCTCCATAGCAGTTGGCACGGCAAGATCCCTATGCAGCGTGGTGTTGCGGACGTACCAAGGGGCGCCCGTAAATCTTCTGAGAGCCTTGCTCTGACACGCCTGCACTCTTCTGATGTTGTTGGCAGCAGTAGTGCCCCAAATTTGTATGGCGTAGCGCCAAGCAGGTGTCATTACTTGCAGATAGATGAGCCTTTTATTGGTTAAAGATAACTTATTCGATGGGCGGAGGAGCCACTCCAGTTTCTTGAGCTTTTGGTAGGAGCGCGCTGTAACTACCTTAATGTTTGCACGCTAGGTAAAACGCTTATCTAGGATCAGACCGTGATACCGGATTTGCTCCATTTGCGGAATTATGCTTGTGTTGTAAGTCACAACCGGACAGAGGCCTTGTCTTAATGTGAAGGTGCAGTGAGCTCATTTCTCAGAGTTTATGGCTATATTCCAACGCCTGGCCCATGAGTGGAATCTATCCAGGTAGCTGGACAATTTCTCCGCAGCTTCGTCCAGAGAGGCAGAGTTGAAAATAACTGCCGTATCGTCCGCGTAAGTAGCAATAATAGAATGCTCATCTCTAGTTGTTGGCATATCAGAGGTATATAAGGAGTAGAGGACCGGAGCTGAGACACTCCCCTGCGGGACACCGGCTCTCATGTGCCTGAAGGTGGAAATTTTGTCTCTTACCACCACAGAGAAGGTTCGTCGTTGAAGAAAGCTTCGCATTAGTAAAAACTGTTTGACAGGCAGGAGTAATTTTAATTTATGCAGAAGTCCATCGATCCATACCCTATCGAATGCTTGTTTGACATCTAGGAAGACTGCAGAGGAATACTGTTTCATCTCAAACGCAGTAAGTATGTGATTAACGACTCGATGCAGTTGTTCGGGAGTGCCATGCTGTGATCTATATCCAAATTGGTGATCAGGAATGGTTTCTTGAACACCCCGTACTGTCAACAATCTACTCAAAAATAATCTCTCAAACATTTTTGAAAAAGTTGTAAGAAGGCTTATGGGCCTATATGATGTGACACGGTTCTCCGGAGTACCAGGTTTAGGTATGATGGATATCGTTGCACACTTCCACTGTGTGGGAAAATGGCAGATCCAACAGCAACGTCAGGAACAACACTCCCTTCCAAGGGAGTGTTTTCACCACTTTGTTGTCAATATGGTCATGTCCGGGGCTCTTCTTAGATTGCAGTCTCTGAATTTTAGTCACAACCTCTTCAGGGGTGACATGTTTAGTTGGACTGTGGTCTAATATACATCACGATAGGACTTCATCTGTTTCCTCAACGTCACCAGGGTCAGCCAGGCTAAAAGGCGTGAAGCGGCTCTCCAACTCATTAGCAAATGCTTCTGCTTTCTCGGTCTCCGTACGCAGCCACTGATTTAGAGGCCCACGGATTGGAGCATATCTGTGAGGCTGTTGTTTAATGCACTTGGTGGCACGCCATAGATTGAAGACTTTTTCATTGGATCCGCATTAGCCAACAGATTGTTGAAATGTTCCGATCGCACAGCTTGCATTACATTTCTCAGTTCTTGGGCAGCTCTCCTCCATGCAGCCTTGTCAAATTCATTCCGTGATCTCATATAGCGACGTCGTAGCCTGCGTTTATATCTCACCAACTCCAGAACCTCAGGTTTTAAGAGAACCTGAGGAGGGTTGGGTGAACAAGGGAATTGGTATGGAGAGGCTAATTCGGCGGACTCATGAATGTTCTTGGTGAACAGGTAAACCGAATCATCTATATCCTTGTCCGAATTTATTTCCATATTGCGATTGATCCTTTTGTTTAGACACTGATGAAAGACCGTTATGTTAGCGTGGGGAGGGAGCAGTCTGGACCGGCATTCGATGCTATCTGGAATCAATCTAAATTTAATAAATAATGGGATGTGGTGTGAGCTAAGGTCAGATGACTCCTCAATGTCCAGAGCTGTTGGATGAATGCCATTGTATATAGCAAAGTCTAGTGCGTCGGTTGACCTTGAGTAATCGTATGGGTAAAGGGTGGGTACCCCGGTGGCGAGAACCTCTCTGGAAGAGTTTATTATACTCTTGTGAAGTTGATTGCCTCTTGGGGTGGCAAGTCTGGACCCCCAAATTCGATGTTTGGCTAACCCCTCCGACTAAGAATTTAGGGCCGAGTTGATTGAAGAAGTTGTCGAACTGCTGCTCTGATATTTGGGGTCCTGGAGGACAATAAATGGTTGCGATGACAAGGATGCCTTGAGTTGTGTGAATACTGACAGAGACACTTTGAATTGAGTCAGACCGAATGGTTTCCAGGGGATGGTGGCGTAAGGATGACCGGATGAGTAAAGCGGCGATCAATCGCATACGGGTATCATTCGCATGATTAGCAGAATAGATTTCATATCCCTGAATTTTGAAGTATGTTCTAATGCAGAAATGCGTTTCGGAAATGAGCATGACATCAATCAAGTTGACTGCCATGAACACTTCTAACTCATTTCTGTGATTAAGGACGCCGTCAGCTTTCCATATGGCGAGGTTCATGTGTGGTCTGCTCATTTTTTAGACAATATGGCGGCGAGCATGTCCATCATCATGGTCTGCATCTCAATCAGGCGATCACAATTCTCGTTAAGACTGTCTAGGCGGGAGACCACAACCGACAATTGGACAACCTGTTCAGGAGATGAGAATGATTGGGTATTATATATGCTGAGCGAGGGATAATGATGACAATTCGATCCATTATTGCCAACAGGGTGAGGGAATGCGATTTGACGTTGACTTGATAACGGATGAGACTTTTGACGACTCTTAGGTAGAGATGTCTTGCTTAGTAACTCTTGTGGCTCGGAGTGAGGTTGAATAGGTAGTTGGACTGATTTTTGTTGTTGCTGACGTAGCTTCTGCGGCTCACGTAGGAGTTTCTGTTATGCCGGTTGGTGATACACCGATTTCTTAAATACATCAGCATACGACACCCCGTCAACAATCTTGTTAGGCACAGAATTGTGGCCAGATATCTCATGGTGTTGAGAGGCACTTGGTGCGAGGCGTCTTGTCGGGACTCTCCTGGCCATCGCTTCCTTGTATTTAATGCAGCCTTTATAATTCGCAGTGCGCTCCTCGACGCAAAGTGCGCATTTAGGTGGCTTATCAGGTGTTATGGTGCAGATGTGGCATGAGCTTCGCCACATTTGACTCACTTAAATTGTTTGCGACAGTACCTCTTAGTATGCGAGAACTCCTGGCAGCGATGTCATTGAGGTACACCTTTGAACGGATGACGCGGCTCGATTTTAGCAATTTGACGGAAAAGCCTCGTTATATCATAAGCCCCTTTGTCGCTGGCGTTGGGATCAAGGTCCACAAAAAACAGGTTGAGCGGATGACCATCAGCTCTGCTTTTTGGGTTGTGCACGTTGCGTACAGGATGACCTTTGTCAGCAAGTTCTCGTTTAATGTTCTCGACGAGGGTTGAGTGGTGAAGGCCGCGAATAACAATTCTGTATGCTCTTTCATCTTTTAACTGATACGAATGGAACGTAATGTTTTGCAGCTCAAGATGGCGTATAATACTACGATAGGCATCACTGGTAGAGGGCAGGATTGTCAGACCGTCTTTAGGAGATGCCTTCATCATGTATGATTCGGGTTCGGTCACAGGTTGGCTAACAAACCGTTAATGTTTGTGATGCCGACAATGAAAATGGGTGGTGTCTTCGGAGATTTGTTATGAATCCTTGAATCAGCTCGATTATTTATAATAGGATTATGAGTAGTCGTTTCTGGCCGACTGGTCGAAGCAGCGGTTTCATTGGCGTTTACAGTTTCCAGAGAAGGTTTGCTCTTATTGGTACACACTTTTTCAAAAGAAAGCTCCATGTCAGAAGCGTCAGAATCGCTACTAAGTGGTGCGAATCGATTTCCATACAAAACTTGTTTTCTGCTAACTTTTTTAATACTTGTCTGTTTTAACGAACTTGGTTTACGCTTCTTTTTTATACGGTTACTTGATGAGGGCGATGAAAACCACTCCAGCAACGGAGCAGCAGCTTTGTTCGAAAAAGCAGGCATGATGTCAGTGGTAGGAATGCTATGTTTTTTTATGGCTACGGCATTGTGGTCCGCCTGGTCACTCATGTAGGAGAGACCAGCAGTGCAGATCGTACGAAACAACAAATAAGCGCTTTCCAAAGATTCCGCGGCATTAAAATATTTCTTTTTTATAATTTATTCAACAATGTTGTGAAAATTTATGTATTTATATATATATATTTTTTTTCCCTTTACTTCACGTGTTTGAAGCTGAAACTGTATATACAAAAATTAACAAAACAACTTAAATAATAAGTGGGGATATAGTGTGGATATAATATTAAAATGATCTATTACGGAGGTCGGCAGGGTGTTATCTTCTCAGCCGTCTCGCCACCCTAACTTCCACCATTCTACATCATTTTAGGAGGCGCCTTGCTAGATTATTTGAATGATTTTTCAACCTTTCTATATATAATTTTTGGCCTGACGATTTATCACATCGCCAATTTTCGGTATTTTTAAGCCGTTTTCAAGGTCCGCCGTTCGCATGAACCAAGGGGCACCAGTAAGCATACGCATTGGCCTGCAGTACTCTCACCTTCGTGATGTTTGACCTCGCTGCTATGCCATACACCTGCAAGCCGTATCGCCAAGCAGGAGCAATTATTGCTTTGTAAATGTGCACCTTATTTTCCAAGGACAATTTAGTACTGCTATTCAAAAGCCAATGCAATTTACTAATCCTCTGTCTTAAGGATTTCGTGATACTTGAAATATGCGTCTTGAACGTTAGCCGCCTATCCTAATACACACCCAGGTATTTGTAACCTGAATGGTGTTCCATGAGCTGATTTGCAATGAAGACTCCCAGACAGAAATCCGGCCGTAAGGCGTACGTCATATTAGCACATTTGTTTATGTTAATGCAAATGTTCCAACGTCGTGTCCAGTTTTCAAAAATATGCAGGTATTGCTGCAGTGAGTCCGTGGTTTCGTAAATGCACTTGTTTCTAACGAGGATGGCCGTATCGTCTGCAGACGTGGCAATGATCAGATCCAGAGGATTTCTGATTTCAGTGGTATTTCTGACCCAGTGGGCATGTCGTGCGTGAACAAGGTATAGAGTGTAGGCCCCAAACCGCTACCCTTGGGGACACCTGCGCAAATGGCCTTGATGCTATACTCCAGACCATCCAGTACCACTGAGAAAGTCCTGTTCGCAAGGTAGCTTCGCACGATTAACCATAGTTGAGGCGGCAAGAGATTCTTGAGCTTACTGAGCAGCCCGTCGTGCCAAACTCGGTCGAAAGCCTGCTTTATGTCAAGATACGCTGCCACCACGTACTCCTTAGCCTCAAATCCTTCGAGAATAAAGTTAACCACCCTAATTAGCTGCTCTGGAGTTCCGTGGGACTTACGAAAGAAAAATTGAAAGAAAAGAACTATTTGCTTTACCTTTTTTAAGTCCAGGATCCGTGTCAGTAAACAGCGTTAAAACAATTTTGCTACAGTGGGCTAATTGGCCTGTAGGAATCTACGGTGTATGGGCTCTTTCCGGCCTTATAAATCATGCAAATTCTCGCCTTCTTCCACTGTTTCGGAACATATACCAATCTCAGCAACGAGTTAAAAATGAGGACCAGAAATAGCACAGCTTTTAGAGGCATTGCCTTAAATGTATCGTTATCCAGTCTATCTTCACCTGGAGCCTTTTTAGTGTTCAACCCTTAAGGGGTGCTACCTAGGAAGCCAAGACCAAGGCTTCCTAGGTTGCAATGGGAGCAACCGGGAGACATAATTGGCCGGCGCTTTCAAGTCTCATCTGGATCTGGCGAACGCTGAGTTCTGAGCTGGTATCAAATGGCTGAAATCGAGCTTTCAATTCCTCGGCGAAAGCCTCGGCCCGCTCGCTTACAGATCTAGACAAGGATCCGTCAGCCTTCTTGATTGGAAATGTTGGGGTTACCTGTTGTTTATACCTTCTCGTCAGGAGTGTTAGTGTGGCCGCCGGGGGAGACATTTCACAAAAACCTATCATTTTTTTCCTGTTTATGGAGCGTCAGCAGATTTTTGACTTTATTCGACACTCTACAAAAAACCCTGTCTCCTCTTAATAAGCAGTAGTGCTTCAATAGCTGGGGGAAGTCCAGAACGCACTCTTGAGCCATGCGGTGGATTTAAGGGGGTGGCAATGAGAGTAGCTGAATGCACCTTATTTAGGAAGATCGAGTGCGCGTCTTCAATGTCTTCGGGTATCAGGATTTCAAAGTTTAAGCTTAGAGACTCATCCAGATCTCGGCGAAATGCAGCTAAGTCAGTTCCAGGTGGCAGCAATCAACCTCTTGTTTATTTGATCTTCGGAGAGGAATCAAAATCAACTACAAGGGAAAGATGATGAGAGGAGAGTTGATACTCAGTCCTGATAGACAACTCGTCCGAACGCAAACCATTTTCAAATTATATTTGCCTAAAGCGAAATATTAGGAACATAAATTCATTAAATTCAAAATAAACAGGTATTTCAATGTCCTTCTTTAAATTTCTAAAATTATAACAGAGTAATAAAAATAAAAATAACTCAGTTCGCTTCATAAATGTTATAAAACATAAAATTCCAATATTTCAACATTTCAAACTTGAGATCGACAATCTCTTTAAAATGGCAATTAAAAGATATTAGCCTTATTGAAAGTATTATGTAATTTTTTTTTCTTCAAAGAAAGAGGATCTTTTACCACCAAGTCTTCGACATTTTGTAAAGATAATGTAAACGAATTCATTCCAATTCAATTCAATTTCTTTAGAATACCAACATGCTCCCCGCCTTCTAAGCTCCTGGCAATAAGCTATGGTGAACCAGTCTCTAAGAGCTACCTGCAGATTCTATGCACACTACCTTTCCAAAGACCAGACTTCGTTTTGAGGGTGACCACTCCGACTAATCCGTCTTACCCGCGTGAATTTGGACCACATGTCCAAACACACGTCCCCTGATTCGGTGGTGCGTTGTCCTCCGAAATAAGGGCTAATGTGCCGATTTGCTTTTTATTAAATTTGGTATCAAATACTCCTCCGACCACCATTGCCATATTTCATGGTGCACTACCAAAATTCGCTTATAACAATTGACCATTGACAACTACAGAAAGGATATTGCCAGAAGGCAATGAGTTCAGGGAAGTGCCCTGCGTAAGCACTTCCAAGTCATTGACAATCGACGACAAGGGGCAAATAGGCCGCGAATTCATTATGACCTCCACTTGCGCTACTGGTCTAGCCATCTCCTCGTAGTTCAATGCAGTTTCGCTGATGTGATGAACCAACGCTGATGTGATGAGTACCTTGATGGTACTCTCCCACAAACAAACCACAAAATGCTGGGACCGCGGGGGTATGAAATGGAAGGCAACTCCTACTTCCACAGCTGCCCATTCAAAAACACTAGGCAGCTCCTCCGCAGCGCCAACAAAGTTTGTAGAGTTGTCGCAAAATAAGTTTATTCACAAATGACGCCTTATTTGCAAAGCATACCAATAAGCAAAGATATACCTTGACTGGCCTCCGACCACGCCAGTTGGAGTCCATGCGCATTGATCCGGCAAAGTCAATGCCCACTCACTGGAACGTATTCGTCTCTCCTCTTACCCTGTGTGCTGGTAGGTCACACATTCATTACTTTGCTATCACATGCAGTTGCCAGAAGCAAGAAATACAACTTCGGAACGTCCGACGAGCCAAGATTCTACAATTAGTAATCCAATACTCTTGGCTCACAAATACTCATAGCGATTACGCATCAGCATGAGAATTCTCTTGATGCATGTATGTTAACAATGATTTCAAGACTTCATGGGCTTTGTTGGCTACCGCTGCGTCCCACGTTGGCGCAGCCCAAACTGCTAGAAATATAATGCGGCCTTCAGTAGATCTATTGAGGCGGCTTGGAGGGTTCCACACCGATACTGGAGTTTTGGTCGTTAATACTGTCCGTCTACTACCCGCGATCACAATTAAACCAACCTCGGCACTGTCAGCTGTAGTGCTTAGCATGGGTTGAGCAAGAAAGCTCCCATTTAAGCTGTTCCTCTGACCTCAGCTACTCGTCTGTTGTCAGCTGCTCATTTGTTCTGGCGTAGACTGAACATTCTCACCCCTGTTGATGATGATCATCATCAAAATTTATAGCACATCATCCTCCGCTCCTCTAGATGTGATAGCCAACTGACATCACCTAACTCAAACACTGAAATAATAAAGCGCAATTAAACATTAACCAGTAGCGTCGGTGCTATCATTCGACCAATTATCCTGCGAAGGTAGGGGGCATAGCTTTACAACTGGTCGCTTCAGAACACCATTGCTCGCTTTGAGAGTGACAACTCGTACTAGTCCGTCCGATCCAGTGTGTGTTTCGAGAATTCGGCCCAATGGCCAACGATTGGTTGGAAACTGCTCATCTCTGATAAGAACAAGATCGCCAACACGTAGATCAACTAGGGCCTGTGACCATTTTGGCCGATGCTGCAATCGAGGCAGATATTCAGCGCTCCAACGTTGTCAGAATTGTTGGACATAATATTGACAATTACGCAATCGATCGACTGCTCTTAATCTAACCAATTCTGGTGTGGGTGTTGCTAATAAGGAATCTCCAGTTAAGAAATGACCAGGAGTTCGTACCAAAAAATCCTTAGGGTCGCTCGATTATGGGCATAATTGCCTTGAATTAAAATACGACTCGATTTGTGTGAGAGTGGTCGCTAATTCCTCAAATGTTAGCACTCGGTCGCATATGCTTCTCCTCAAATGATGCTTCATGGACGTAACTCCAGCTTCACATAGCCTTCCGAAATGTGGGGCGGCAGGTGGATTAAAATGCCAATTAATACCTTTATTCGACAAATCCGGTAAAACTGACTTTGTGATAAAAGCCTTATTTTGTCAGCGTGCAATTTCTTGTTGGCACCAAGGAAATTCTTGCCGCAATCACTGTAGATGTCACTACACAATCCGCGTCTGCCAATTAATCGATGGAATGCCCCCAGGAATGCGTCGGACGACAAGTCCCCAACAGGCTCCATATGGACATACTCCTTGGTGGTAAACAAACAAAAATCGCTATCTATCCTTTCAGTGCAGTACGAGCTCTGCCCTGAGATGGCGAAATATTTATCGGACCTGCATAATCGACACCAACAGACGAAAATAGTCTTGCTGGCCCCACGCGTACAGCGGGAAAATTTCCCACTTTCTGCCCTGCGAACCGAGGTATCAATTTGTAACAAATGAGTCATTTATGTATAATAAAGCGAACCGCATTACGACCATTCACAATCAAAAAGAGTTTTTTAACGTGGTTAAGTGTAAGTTCAGTGCCACCATGTAAAGTGCAGGCATGACTATGACGAAAGACCACGTCCGTAAAGTGATGTTTATACGGCAAAATGTAAGGGTACTTCGCGTTCTTAGGTAACAAAGCGTCGCGTAATCTGCCATCAAGCCGTATAACGTGTTCCTTAGTGTGAAAGTACGGGTTCAGGGGCAAAAGAGTACTGTCCTTCGCAAGTGTTTTCCCATCAGACAAAGCCTTACACTCTGCAGGGAATGAACACATTTGAACAAGGCGAACTGCTAATATAAGTCCTTTAGCCATATAATACTCATCTGGAAGCACTCACTCCTCGGTTCAGTAGGTCCGCAGGATTGTCTTCTGACGCTACGTGTCGCCACTACCAATCTTCCGTTAACTCCAAAATTTGATTGATTCGATTTGCCACGAAGGTCTTTCACCTTAGGGTGATCGTCGAATCTGACCAAAAAACAGTTTTTGAATAATTGACATTGATTTTCAAGTGAATTTTGCAATAATTATAGATTTTGGCAGCTACTGCGGCTGAGCATAGTTCTGCTCGAGGTAAGTCAGCTGTGGTTTAACAGGCGTGACTCTACATTTCGCAAGCAGCAACATTATATTGGCCATCTCCTGTCGGACACGCAGATACGCCCTCCACCGTAAGCTCGGATAGACGCATCACAAAAGATGTGCATTTGTCTAGCAACAATCGATGAATATCCAGCAACATATCGGGGTATTCGAATGTCAGAGATATTTGACAGTTCCTTAATGAATTTTGCCCAATCGGTTCTCATAACCGTTGGCACCTCATCATCCCAGTTTAATTTTGTTTTCCACAAGAATTGCATTAAGACCTTCGCAGTTACCACGATCGTACTCCACCATCCCAACGGGTCAAAGAGACGTGCTATTGTAGAAAGAATTAATCGTTTTGTTGGTTTAACAGTTGAAATATCAAAAGTATCTCTCGTTTGCAAATCCGATAATCCCTTTGTTTCCAAATGTTCCCAAGGTATGTTGTTAAATAATTGCTGAACATTACTTACGTAACTCGAATATGCCACTGCGCAGCATTCCAATCACTTGATTTTTCACTGCTTCTGCTTGTGCTAGATTATCAGCTCCAGATAATATGTCATTAACGTACATTTAGTGTTTGACCACATCTGCAGCCAGAGGAAACCTTTGCTCCTCATCTGCTGCCAATTGCTGCATTACTCTAATTGCCAGAAACGGTGCAGAGCAAGTGCTAAACATTACAGTTGAACAATAGAATTCATTTATGTGCTCCTTCTGCTTACTTCGCCACAATATGCGCGAATATTGTGCGTCTTCCTCATCAACATCAACGCATCTGTACATCATTTGAACATCTGCCATAAATGCATATTTCAACGCACGCCAGTTGGATAGTACCGCAGGTAATTCCATGTGAAGCTTTGGTCCGGTGGCTAAAATGTCGTTCAATGAACGCCCGTTGCTGGCTTTCAGTCACCCGTCAAACACCACTCGGACCTTGGTTGTAGATGAAGATTCCTTGATCACTGGATGGTGGGGTAAATAGCTGTGCGTGACTCTCCCCACTGCTAGCTTGGTTGCACCTCTTATACATTCTGGCCTTACAGCTTTCATTTGACCTAAAAATTAATACTCGTTGCATGTAAACGTCATTCAAATAACTGGCTAATTGTTAACGTCGGTCTTAGTGTAACAATCGTTTTACTGCGGATCGATATGATGATCTAATAACCAGTGTTGGGTTCAAATGCGTGAGAACATAAAGCCTTACAATATATTTGCCTGACGATAATCGACTATGTGTGTTCACGAATAAGTTCTCGCGCCATTTCTCTTCTTATGTAAAATCTGCGGATCCCTCGCTGAACTGCTCTAGTTCAAAAAATTTAGATAAGAGGCTTTTAAGTTCCTCAGACTCATCGTCGCCTTTTATTTTGACTGTATGCGTGGCAACTGACGACGCACATTGCTCAACCGGAAATTATATATCCCAGTTTTGAGCAATTGGAGAACAAAACTTCTCACTTTATTGTAGACAAGGATGCATGTGACCCTTTAATCACATTTGTTGATAATTGCTAAGTACCCGTATCTTGCCCCGGTGGGGCGTCCCTGGGCGTATTCGTAGGATAACGCCGTTTATCAAGGTGGATGAGGATGTGATGACGTTCAGCGCACTTCATACAATTGGTCGACTGCTGGTGATTTTGTCCTAAACAATTGAAACAAAATCGATGCTTGGTCACTACTACTCTCCGAACCGGCACGCACATCTCGTCGAAAACATTACAATTGCGCACAGGATGATTACCAATGCCACATATAATACACGCACCCTCTTGTCAGGCGGAAAATGCAAATTTAACTCCTTTCCGATTGCCACATGAATCTGATCTATCTTGCTTTGTACTTGCACTTGTGGATGTCACTGGAGAATCACCCTTAAAGGACGTACTTATAGTTCGATATTGGATATTAAGAAATTTACAGAGCTCGACGAAAGTCGGTAAATCTTGCGTCTAGGATAATGATTTTTCCCATTCCACTCGTAAAGTAGCAGTAGGTAGTTTCTTGAGCATGTAGTAAACTAAAATCTGAGTTTGCTGTTCGAGAAAAACTCCAACCATTTGCAAGGAGTTAACAAACAACCGACAAGTTTGAACAAAACATTTCAGTGAATTGGAGTCGTAACTTTAAACTAGCGATTGCTGATCAAAAACATACATGTAATGTTTAAACAACACCCGCTTGTTGTCGTATATATTCTCCAGCATTTTCCATGCTACTTAATAATTCGATTTGATTAGAGTTAGGTGTTGGATGTCTGGCGATGCTCCTCTGCCAAGGAATCCTTCAAATAGTGGAAGCGATGCAAGTCCGTAAGCCTCATAGAACTATGCACATGCGTTAGGAACACCTCTTTGAATGCTGGCCAGTCCACAAATTTCTCACTGAAAATTGACAGTTGAACAATTGGAAGCTTCAATTCTTCTTGTATTGGCAGCACAGTGCAGAATCTGAAACTGTGCAGAAGCACAGTGCAAATTCGTAGCAGAATCGTTGAGTGGCGTGATGAGCCTCGGTTTGTTCCGTGTTGCTGCACGCGAAGCTCGTATCTCAAATCAGCCACCCCTTCTCCTCAAATTCATCCCTAATGTCTGTGTTGATATATAATGCTTTTACCTGTTCGTTATTACTCGCACTGACAAGCTTATGGTGATTTTGTTTGAATTCCTCATGTATATCGGCCAAAGACTCAAGTCTCGCCGTCAAATGCGTTTCGGCTCGTAATGTAGAAGCACCCTTCAACTTCTGTATGTATCTTTTTACCGAATTGAGGAAAGCAGATTGCTCGGAAATTAGATATGTAACATTTTCGGTCATTTTAAAACCACTTCTAATTAATGTTCAAATTCACTCACCTTGCGTTTGAGGTTAGATAGATGAACTGTTAACCTCGATTCCAGTTGTCTTCGTGAAAGTTCCTCACCAAAAAACGTGTTGGCTACGGCTGCGTCCCACGTTGGCGGAGCCCCAAACTGCTAGAAATATGATGCGGCCTTCAGTCGATCTACTGAGGCGGCTTGGAGGGTTCCACACCGATACTGGCGTTTTCGAGGTTAATGCTGTCCGTCTACAACCCGCAATCACAATTAAACTAACTTCGTCACTTTTCTTAAAAATCAAATTATAATGACGTTTATATTTCCGTGTAATTTCTGTCTTGGTGTGGCCTTTTGAGGTTACAAAAAAATTGTGTGTAATTTTTGGTGCCAATACCAGAGCAAAGAAAAAACACAGAACAACGGGAGGGTGCGAAGGAGGAATGAGAGAATTGTAGAAGCATTGTCAGCTGTAGTGCTTAGCATGGGTTGAGCAAGAAAACTTCCATTTCAGCTGTTCCTCTGATCTCAGTTGCTCTTCTGTTGTCAGCTGCTCGCTTGTTCTGGCGTAGACTGAACATGGTCACTTGACAATAAAATCGGATGTTTCACTCCATTTGCTCGGGTTACTCTGCCCCCTAATCTCACAATCGGTATACAGTCCGTATTATTAATAAATAGAGTCGACTTTTGAAATTTTGTATTCTAGCCCGAAGGCAACTTATTTTCTGCACGAAACAGACATTCCGCACATTATACAGCACCCCTTTTTTCAACTCGCCATTTGTGTATTTCCGATTCTTAGCTATTTGCACTTATCGACATATTGTTCACAAATTTTCAACTCCCCACAATATCCTCATATTCAGCTATATAAACTGCCAAACTTAAGGTAGACCTTCACTACTCCAAAGCATTTGCCACTTCCCATTTACTGCATTCCCAATCACTTCGCCGGCCTTTTAGAAACTCAGGCCCTTCTAGCCATAGGAAATTCGAGAACACCTCGTTAGGGTGAATTCCTCGGGACACCATATCCACAGGCTATGATTTTGTGTCGATCTTGAACCACTGGCGAACTAACCGCTTGAATCTTGAATCTGAACCTATTGCTACGAATGTCGACCAACAGCTGGAATAAGACATGGCTCGACATAGCCATCCCAGTAAAGTTGACGCAACCTCACGCTTCGGACGATCTCCATGTCTTCGTACAGCTAATATAGCTTCCGATTACAGCGACGCCTCCATACTCCTTCCCAGCATACTGGACTGAAAATTTGCCGCAGAACCTTTCGTTTAAAAGCACCAAGTGCATACTCGCTCTTGTCAGTGTCCACGTCTGTGCACCGTACAGTAGATCTGGCAAAATTAGCGTCTTATACAAGAGCACCTTGGTGTTTTTACGTAGGAGTTTGGATTTCAGCTGGCTTATCAGGCCATAGAAGCAGCAACTGGCAAGCATGATTCTGCGGCGTATCTCCACTGCGATGTTGGTTGTATAGTTAATATTTGCGCCTAGGTAGATGATCTCCTTAACTACCTTGAAGTTGTATGCTCCTTCGAGGACACGCCGTCCAATTCGGCACCAACTGGACTCTCTCGTTGTTGAGAGCATGTACTTCGTCTTTCCCTCGTTGACTACAAGACCTGATAAATTGAGCTTGACAAAAGCCTCAATGACATCTCTTTGTTGGGAACAGTTCGGATGTATGCGGCTACCACGCTATGTGCGCCGTTCAGAGTCATCCGACACAACGACCCTCAACACGATCTCAGAATATGATGGATAGCACCTTATAAGCGGAATTAGTAGGGATATTCCTTGATAGTTCGACCAGCGCATTAGGTCCTCTTTCTTATGACAATTACACTCCAGTTTTTGAGCATGCTTTCCTTAGTCCATATACGGCAGATGATCTTGTGCACGCACCCCCTAAGTTCAGCGCCTTCCGCTTTAAGCAGCTCTACAGCAACGCCGTCTGAACCTACTGCTTTGTTGTTTATGAGCCGTCTAATTACACCTTCTACTCAGCAGTGTCATAAAATGCTCTCTCCACTCATTGAGTATCACCGCGGTGTCGGTGATCAGTTCCCCATTATTGCGTGTTAGGGCATTGGACCCAGGTCGAAACCGTTAATCAGCTGTTTGGTTTTTCGAAATAAATTGATGGTCCTGCCGTTAGCGTGGCTGGCTTTCACTTCCTCTAGCTCTAAGTACAGTAATGCTCTTTTTTACTGCGGAATAGGTTGAGTTCTTCCCGTCTTAGTCTCCTGTATTCCCCCTCGGTGCACCTTATTGATCAATGGAGCATCCGCTGTAATGCTCCATGTTTTCGTCGATTAATCTCAACCCATTCTCAAACCCCAGAAACCAATGATGTTATCCGCAGTAGATTTGATGAAGTTACATAATTGATTCCACCCATTGTCAATGCTGGCGGAGGCAGGGTTAGGCACGGTTGCTAGTTTGGTTCATAGGCAATTTTCATATTCCTGGGCGACCTCCGGTAAGGACAGGTTCCTAACTTGGTACGGCTGCATTCATTTAGGACGGGTCTTTCTTAAGTTAGATATTCGAGTTCTGACTTTTGCCACTACCAGATAATGGTCAACGTCGAGGTTACGTCTAGTATACAGCTGGAGTTACGCCCACTTTCTTCACGGGTTCGATTTGGTTGTTGCTGTGACCATCGGGATGTCGCACGGTTGCCTTGTGGATGTCTTTATGGATAAAGCTGGTACTGCTAATCACCAGGTTATTTTATGCCGCAAATTCGATTAGTCTGCTGCCGTTGTTTGTGGACACGTCAAGTAGGCTACGCTAGCCGACTATCCCGCAGTCACCCCTACCTAGTTTCGCATTGAACTCATCCAATACGATTTATACATCGTATTGCGGACGTGCTCTAAGGGCCTTGTCCATTCGATTATTCTCTGGCGAAGCCTCTTAACCACAATGAATCCGCATCCTAATATGTGGTTTGTGACATGACCCCTGTAATCCATCTTTTATTGCTTTCTTTTCTTTAGGGTTCATGGCAATTGGTCTTAAGATGGCCGGGTCGCCAGCCCTGCGCGTCCGATTCGCCGTAACTCTCACTTAGCCAGATGTGACGTATGTCAAGATGCTGTTTCTGGGTGGAGCCACGTGGGGGCGGTGAGATGACTTGATGTAGTCCTACATTGGGATCGGTCTGTTGTTCGCTAAAGATTCCATATAAGTTTACATCCTTCCTCCTGACAACTTAATACAATTATGGAATGAGTCCAATAAAATATTCAAAACTCCAACAGAACAGGGTTGTGAGGTATAAAATATCTTATATGGTCGGTATCTGCGGGTTTTAACACTTCCAAATGACCGAGTTGCTTGTATCCTTCAAAGAAATTAACATGAGAGCATGATCCTGCCTGAATCGACCTTGAAGCTTCAAAATGCGCTTCAAAAAAACACTGTATGACTCCCTGAATCTCCCATCAGCCTCCTTAAATGGTAGCCGCACGACAAAGCTACCCATAAGTGTTCTTTTCACATTCGATAGGAAGTGCTCCCACACAACTTCTCTTCAAGTGTATACTGTATTTCTGATGACGAAACATCTTCCATAAGAATTCGACAAGCTAAGGCAGCCCATCTACCTTTGACTAGTCAAATCTCATCACGTCTAAAACCAAGCAGACACTTAAAGAAGCACATACCCCAACAATAAGCCATCCTACCAATGACTCCTGTAACAATGGCAGACGAGGCGCCAGCTTGGAAAAGAGCAGCGAGGAAAAGAGATCGACTCACAACAACATATCAATTTTTCATTTGCCATTAAAGGAAGGATCCACTAATTTTATTTCGTTGGGTATCTTCTAAGCCTTCAACGAATTAAGAGAATTTGGTGCTTATCTCGCGACGTGGTGTAATAGAAAGAACTCTGTCGTAGTATAAGACGACGACAATCTCTACTTTAAACAAATCGTTACGCGCCCTTGCACCTGCCCTACTATCTCCAATTCCATTTACCATGACTTCCGTATTTCCCACTACAAGTTCTAACCGTGAGATAAGGCCGCTCGATACCAAGTTAAGTACGCATCTGCAGCTAACCGACTCCTTGCCTGGTTTCTTCACCAACATTTCGGCAGTAGTTATAATTTGTACGACCGTTGGACAATAGTTTTTTTTTTACTTAGATTTAGCTGGTACGCAGTGACCACACACTGATCTCAAGGAGATCACCGAGAGTAGTAACTATTTACAATCACATTTTCAAGATTGCACGACATAATCTTACATTTTTCAAGTGAAAGAAAGTTTATAGAGCACCAACGAGATAAAGAGTCAAAATTACCATGAAGAAATTTTAAATGAACAAGAGATAAAATAGACATGCATAATTTTACATCATCAGCGTACATCAACACGTGCGAATGTTTAATGGCAACTGGAAAATCGTTTATAAAAATATTGAATAACAGCGGACCAATATTAGGACTGCCCTGAGGGACATAGGAGGTACACGAATAGTCTCGGGTGTCGCTGTTTTAAAAAAAACAATTTGAGTTCTGGACGTTAGGTAATAAGTAATCCAACTGCCCGGGTTGGGTGGAATATCAAAGGCATCCAGTGTATGAAGAAGTAAGTTAGAGAAGCATTCAACAAAGGAAAAACGAAATGCTGAATCTGATCGGCAATAATATGTTCAAATAACTTCAGAAACGCACTCAGTTTAGCAATTCCTCTGTAATTTGAAATATCCGTTTTACTAAACTTTTTATGGAGACGAATGATATAAGATTGTTTCTAAATACTAGATAAAATAGAGATATTCAAGGAAATGGCAAAAAGTTTGCAGATTAGTCTATGCAAAGCATTAGCACACAGCTTTAGAATAGAGCTAGGTACACCATCCCGACCCCATAAAAATGTTAGTTTTAAGGCTTTTAAGTAAAATGTAGCAAAAATATTCGAAATTTCTGCATGGTTGCAACCTTCAACACCATTTAGTTTCATAGATTTCCAAGGCATCTAAGTAAGATAGTGTTAATGAAATTGTAGATTTTTTTAGGTTCGCGTTTTATGTCCTTATTGACATAGGTAACATATGACGAATAGCAAAGATTATTGAAGTGTTGAAAATTATAACAAGATATTGCGTAGGTAGCATAATCAACAGAAGAGCCTGATCTGAATTTTTTAGTTTTTAATTTTTTAAAATTTTTTCTTTTATAACCTTTTTATTCAGGTCTTGTCATCTTAGACTACTAGTACAAGAAATTATTTGTTCAATCTACTTGAAAATTTCTGAGTTCTATGACTGTAGCTGTGTGATCGGACGAGAGATCCAGACTTGGTTTGATTACTCATTTACTTAAATCTATATTTTTTACTATATAGAAGTCAAAAAAATCTGACAATTTATTGATGTCAGTTGGCCAGTATGTCAGCTCACCTCTACTTATATTATTTGTCTTTGCAGAGTGTAGTGCATCCAGAAGGTTTTTGCCTCTCTTGTTTGAAGTTCGGGATTCCCTTTCTGTATGTTTCTCGTTAAAGTCTACAGCAAAATTAAATCGTTGTCCTAGTGTATTTCTGAAATCCAGATAATGTGGCTGGGTAATATTGAACTTGAGAGGGCAGTAAATGGCAGATACCATGATCGGGCCAGTTGAAATGAAAATTTGAACCGTTATTGCTCAGATGTGGGCCTTTTGGAATGGGAGCAGCACGTTATGTTTGACGTGATGTTTAATAATTATAGCAGTGCCACCGCGTCCTGTCCCATCTGGTTGGTTTGTTTTGTGTATCCTGTATCCACGAATTTTTAGGTGTTTCTTAATTGTGCAGTGGGATTCTGAGATTAATGCGTTATCAAAGTCATTATTATTTAAAATGAGATCTAGTTCGTTGAGTTAGCGTGTTAACCCGTTTGCGTTCCAGGCTAGAATCTTTAGGTTGGTGTCCATTTCATTTGTCGAGTTGTTTATTAGTAACGCCAAGATGTTCATTATTTTACTCAAATGCTGGGTTACTTGTTTCAGCATGTCTTTAATTTCCACTAATTCATTACCGGCTTCCTTCTCTTGGTTTATTGGGTTTATTTTCTATGCGCTTTGGTTGTTCGTTTGACAAGTTGATTTCTTAAATAGGTGATGCGACTTGGGCGTAGGTCACTCCCCCTTTTATTTAGTTTGATCCTTGATACTCTATCGAGTGATCACTTTTTCTTCTTGAGAATTTGAGGTACACTTCGCAGCCCTTGTAGTTAGCTGTATGTGCACTACCGCACAGTGCGCATTTGGTTTAGCTGTCCTTGGATATTTTGCAGTCAATGGTTTTGAGCTTACCTAGGCACTTAACACATATGGGGTCCCTTGTACTAAAGTTCCTCGTATAGCCATAATTTTGACAGTTGGAGCATTGTACAACTACGTGTTTATGGTGCGGCGGTTCAAAGATTATCTTGCTACAAAGCAGAATTGTTATTTTGTACATATTTGTGTTGTTTGATTTTTTCTAGGTTCCACAAAAAATAGTGGAAGGGGCTTCTTCGTAAGTTTTTGTTGCACGTTGTGGATATTAATAGTTTCATGGCCAAGCTCCTTTAGCTCATTTTTTATCTCCTCTAAGTCTTCCTTATTCCTTAATCCTTCCTATATTCATTAGCACAACTTTAAAACCCCGCTCCTTCTTTGGATTAAACGTGCAGTATTTTGTTTGGTGGTGCTGAAGCACCTTGACCACCGCTGAGTAAAACATTGAGTCAGATATTTGTATGAGCATTTCGTTGTTTTTCAGAGTTTTTATTATAAAGTTGTTTTGTATTGTCTGTTTTAATGCTGAGGTTACGGATTTCCTCTACATCCTGCACGTATATTGGGGGAGGTCTCTATGCTTTTGTTTTTTCAGGGACTTCTTTACTTACTCCACCAACATTTCCTTCAGCAGGGACGTTGTCGTCTTGATCTAGCAAATCAAATCTGTTTTCTGTGCTCGGTTTACTCAACCAGTATGAGCATTTTCTGTTGCGGTATCTTTTTCGGTGTTTTGTTTTTTGGTTTTTTATTGCCGTTGGTAACAGTTTCGGGTGACTGCTTGAGTCAATTGCGTTTTTGTAGATGTGTCTCGGTTTGTTTTGTTTAAGGTTTTGATCTTGTGCATGTATGTTTGTTGTTGATAATGCTGTTGTATCCCTTGCTTTTGACGTTGAGTTATGGGGAGAAGAGGACGGCAGGATTATCGATGTTATTGGTATTGAGTAGCTAGCAGTTGTAGTTGTTATGTTAGCAGAGCTGGTTGACGTTGTTTTTGTCGTTGTAGCTTTTGGTAGTTCATAATTGGTGTGCTCAGAGTCGGCCTAAAGCATTGAACGCTCCACGACAGTTGATAAGCATTAATTTTTAGATCACATCGCTGTTGCTGTTGGTTGACTCCGTTTGTAATTTTATTGGTGTTGTTATTTTGTACTTCTGAAAGCATTGAACGCTCCACGACAGTTGATAAGCATTAATTTTTAGATCACATCGCTGTTGCTGTTGGTTGACTCCGTTTGTAATTTTATTGGTGTTGTTATTTTGTACTTCTGCAGCCGAAGCTGCGAGAGAGGTCATTGCCTCGAGTTGAGTGAGGGAGAGGTACAGCTGAGAGCTGCGCGCAGTCAGGGGACTGCATCCAACAGGCATTCTTGAGTTTAGAACACTTTTGATTTAATTTTTTATGATTGTTGTTATATATATTTTTTTTTTTGATTTACTTCTTGTTTTGAAATTTTGAAATAGTCTATTTTTTAGGTTTTTTAATTGAATAAGATTGCATGAAAACCACTGTGGTGTCTGGGTTTTATATTTCAGTTTAATTCGAGTAATACACAGTTTGAAATATTTTTGAATTGTTTTATAAAAAAACTGTGTTGCTATTTCGACATTTTCGCAGGAATACAAATCGGACCAGCCAGTATTAGTAAGCAGACGGCTGAGCTTTACATAATCAGTTTTATTATAAATAATGGAGTATACAACGAGCTTGCTTCCGATGGTCTTCCCCAGGAACATTCGTCCTCTGCACTTCTTAGATCCTACCGTCCTACACTCTCTTGCACCATGGCGTTTGCTGAATCAGTTAATACACAACGCCAATCGTTTTATGTCTCAATATCTTTGTAGTGTATCTAAATTTCCTAATTCAGGACATTCTTCCCAAATATGC
Source organism: Cacoxenus indagator (assembly GCA_035041755.1). Classification (NCBI taxonomy): domain Eukaryota; kingdom Metazoa; phylum Arthropoda; class Insecta; order Diptera; family Drosophilidae; genus Cacoxenus; species Cacoxenus indagator. Next base: position 424,613 of record JAWNKX010000239.1, read on the forward strand.
GGCTCAGCACAAATGTAAAAACTTTGTTTGCCTTCTTTCACCCTCGCATTTAACTATATCGACCGAAAGCTATTTTTCCGTGTATCCGCTAACTGACCTGTGACTATATCCACTACGCCTTTAAATCGACACGACCAATTTTCATAATTCTCCTCCTTATTATGATCGTGAAAAATAATTGATAATAATTGCACCCAAGGGAATGGGGCCTAAGTATAAACACATTACCATTAGAATGGCTAACTCGGCATCGAAGGCTAAAAAGGGTGAGACCAGTGAACCTCATATAACACATATTACTTCATTACATTACTTACTCATTTTTAATTGTTGTTATCTTTAATTGTTTATTTATTGTTAAAATTCATGTATTGTTAAATTCCAGCCACAACACTAGTTTACAAACTGATTGTAAAGTTAAAATTTACCCACTTGTGCTAAATATGAATCTGTACAATAGTCGATTTATTTTTCTATAATTGACAATGTGGGAAATTAAAAAAAAAAAAAATTTATTTTGACAACTCATCCAACTCTTTAGACCCAATTAGCGCACTAAATGTATGGTACCAATTCGACCATTCAGTAAACTTTTCGGAAACAAAAATTTCGAAATTTTAATTGGAGGCAATTTGAAATTTTTTGTGGATTGCATCAAATCGAAATGAGAATGATTTACCGCTGTGCCATGGATTGCTGCCTCCAAAATAAATGACGTTGCGACTGAGACAAGCAACTTAATATTCTTGTTTTCACTTCGCAGTACAATTTTTTCATATGTCTGACGAACACTGTAATCACCGGCGTTACAACCTTTTTGCTTGATTTCTATTTGCAAGGTACAAAATTTCACAAAATTAGACTCCTCTAAATTCGACTCAGCGGTCATCGACGCACTATTTTGTGTCACTATTTCTTGTCACTATTTCTCGAAATACTTGCTTTGGCTAAGGGAATTAATAAACCCATCTCAGGCTGGATACAAGTATCTCTCTCGGCTATCCTTTTTCATTGTCATTAAGTAATTGTTAACAAATAAAATAGCAACAATAATATATTTTGTTTAACAGCGACGTCCCTTTGTTCGCCAGTCTGCGAACACGAAATACAACGCAAAGACTAACGATAAAGGCAGTCGCACAAACACTGTAATATTCTTTATTGAACTGAACTTCTCTAAGTTGACTCCAACTAACAGTTAACTGTATCAATGTACATATGCATGAATGGGTTCCAAAGCCTACTGCAAGATACTAGTACCTATATATTTACATACATGTGTACATTAACCATTCTAGGGGATTACTAAATATTTTCCGAAAATGCAGCACTTGGAATCACTTGTCTATTACTTTCGTTCTGTAAATTTCACTATGTACTTTTCACCACTTTATTTCATCAAATTATCAAATAAATTCAAGTATCAAAAAAATTTTACCTGAAACCGTCAGGTCACTGGACCATCAAAGGCAGATCAAGTTTCAGTCTTGCAGCTTCCGGCTTCCCCATCTACCAGGTCAAGCTCCAGTCTCGAGCTTCAACGACTGGACGACTAAGTTCCTGCCTGTTCGACAAAATGTTGGATGCCAACCGTGGCATCTTCAGCTGCCGGTCTCCAAATCAATGCGCTTCCAATACCACCAATGGAGGCTCTGAACTACATATAAAAAGGCCCAAACAACTTCTCAGAATAATTCGCCTGGTCTCGCTGTTCGAAATGGCTTAATGGGATTTTAAAATTGCACACTCAGGTGAGAAAGGTGTTTTGCGAAAGGGTCACCTTTTTGTTTGTTTGTTTTTTGTTTTGGCCAAATGTAGATTAGCGTTTTTTGTTGCTTAATTTTTCCGTAAGTTTCCAGAGTGAGCAATCCGAAGTAATCGTTGGAGTAAGAGACAGAAATTTCTGCCCGTGGGTTGCATGGTTCGTTATCCTTTTCATAGTTTTCTTAAAATATGGATGGTAGGTTTCTTGCCAAAATAGGCGCAATCTAAGTTAAATAAAAATAACTTCTCGATTCGACGGCGGAAGTAGCTTAAAAATTTTATAGTTGTTCCTTGTCACTGCTGCTTGCCCCGCTGCAGAATGTATTATTTTGACGAAGAGTTCGGTGGCGATTTCAATGTCAGATTCATTTTTTAACGGGATTTGGGTGTAAAAGGTATCTGTTCTAGACAGAGTTCTAGGCATTTTGTGAATTTATTATATAGTGATGATGGCTTTTGGTAATTTAGATTTTTTAGACCGATGCACATGACAACTGGCGAGTGATCAGATAATAGGTCAAATGACACATAAACGATGAAGTTTGTGCTGGGAATACCTTTCATAACAAAGAAGTCTAGAACATATAGCGTTTTACTCATATGTAATGGTAAAAACGTTGGTTGGGCTTTTTTATCACATAAGGTACCAAAGACTTTGCCTAAAGTAAACGCGCTACCTTATGGTACCGCTACCCGATGAGCATTGCTTCATGGAGTGCGCGCCCAGCTCCTGCATGTTGCCTACGATCCCTACGATCCTTTCATGGCCTCATGGCCTAATATGTATAGAAAGCGAAAGAAGGTGTGCACATTCAAAAATTGTGTAAAGTAAAAATTTACTTCACAGTGACTTTTGCACAACCATGGTATGTTCAATAAACCTTCTTCACTGTCGTCCAATGCGTTGGCCACTCCGCACTTGTAACATAGGCTTCTCGCCTCCTCGTCATGCAGCAAATAAATCTGCCACTTCAGTGACTAGGAGGTCTATTGGAATTACACCAGCTAAAGAAACATAGTCCGATAACGTATGGAAAGCACATCAAACTCTGATGGCTCCCAGTCGGTATACCTACTACATTTTCTTGAGATATCTCTTATTCGCAACGCACTTGCCCAAACTGGTGCACCATAGAGCATCGCAGATCTCGTCGCAAATTGAAGTAGAAGTTTCGTCCCTGCTTTGGCACCCGTGTATTGACTAATATTCGTACAAGGGCCCCGCATTAGTCCGTTGTTTTCTTTTGGACCATTTGACAATGGTACTTGATTTGTATGTGTGATGTGGTATTTTGTTTTGAACGCAGTGTTTGATTCGCCGAGCAATCGAGCAAGATGATTTTTGTGGTAAATGCTACAGTTACGAATGCGTAACGAATTCTTGCACGAGTTTCGGAAATAAGCATGATCATGTACTATTAAAACTTCATCACTGATTTGAGATGCTACTATCTCTAGGGGTCTGTTTATAGTGATAGGATTGTCGTAAGTGTACTGAGTACTGCACTCATTTGTTGTATGAGCAAACTGTCCTGAGTAGAAACGATCTCACTCGTGTTTGGTGGTGGCAGTGACTTTTTGTAGGATTTTGTGTATTTACTGTATGAGTTGTAAGTTGATTTGTATCTTGCGTGACAACGTTTCTATTTAGTGCTTGATACAATATCACTAACTGGAGTAGAGTGGTGGAGATCTCTGTCGTGCTTGATGTACGTATGAAACTATTTGTTTTCGTCGGGTTTTTGACTGAATATGAAATTTTAGTAATGTAGTGGTGGCTTAACTTAGTTTACAATGGCAAAAAAATTTGTGGAGGTTTGGAGCTAGATATTTCTACTTCGTTGTTTCTTCCTTGGCAAAAGAGCGAACCAATTTTCAAACTGCTGTGTAGACATAGGATCACTTTTTGTGTGTATTTTCAAAATTTATTGCTTGTGTATTATGACGGAAGTATTGATTGCATGAAATTGACTAACGTAACTATTCATAGTGGTGGAAAGCACACCTGTCCAGGCAGTTGTGGTAATAGTATTGTTGGTATGTAGCTAGGTGTATATTTGTCGTACATTATGCTGAAAGTATACACCACTTCTTTGGGAGAGTTGACATAGTGTGTTAACGGCGAAATGAGTACGGGCGAAGAACACTACGCGCTCCATGAGAGTGTATTTGGCTGTAGCACATGTGCATAACTTGTTAGCCGAACTTGTTAATGCGTTAGCTCATAACGCTTTGTTAGAGTAAAACGCAGTGGCAGCGGTGGCGAGTATACTTGTTATTGACAGGATCTGTTCAACGCTAATTAGTAAATGTTCTCTGAGCGAGACACCGTTAGACGTTATGATTAAGAGTCCGTTACCAATTCAGATTGAACGAATTCGCCGGAAAGGTGATCCTATGTGTTGCGTGCAGGAGGAGGGGTACGCCTCTTTGTTATTTCGTTTCAAAAAAATAATAATAAAAAGGAGTAATACAGTTTACCTTCCGTTTTCGTCGATTGCAGGCGTGTTTCAATTCGTCCGCTAAAAGTGCTAAGTTAATTAAACCCGAAAACAATTAATATCGAAATAAAGAATATACACTCATAAGTAGTAGTAGCAGGGTCCTCCGGATCGTAGCTCTGGCCCTCCCTTTCATCTATGCCTAAGTATTTCATTATGACTAGAGAAAGTAAATCAGAGTCTCTAGCAAGCATGAAACCATTCCTGAATAAGATTGTGGTCGACAACGTTTGTGTTAACGAGGTGAACTTATAGGGAAAACTAGGCAATGGAATAATTTTAATTAAGTCCAAAAATTTATCTCTAGCTACTAAACTGATTCAACTGATTCGTTTACTGTATTACTATTCCCATTCTTCGGCAACAAAAAAAAACACACTCAAAATATTGCCCGTCAAAACTACAATTACAACCAGACAAGCACTAACAGTTAGCATTAGAGAAAGCCAACAAAAAGCAAAAACAAAAACAATCAAAAAATAAAGAGAAACTCAGACTCGTTTGACATGTCTTGTGACGAAATACCATAAGGTATTTTAATTTAAAACCACCTGATATACGCCTTAAGCAGGGTCTGCGGATATTGATTATTATCACAGAATCGTGTTTCTGGCTTAACTTACTTAACTATAAACCTAGACGGGGCTGTTGCTGGTTCAATTGTTCCTAATTAGATTAATTGCTCATGCAATGGTCATGACTAATATAATCTGTATACCCTGTAATCACTCAAACAGCGAATTTATTAATTAACAATTTGACTTAAAAGTTTAATTCGAAATGACTCTTACTATACTACAATAGAATAATAATGGTTATTTAAACAATTACAGGGAATTACAACTTATACTCAAAACATATAACAAAAATTATTGCTGTACAACAAAACCACCTACAATCTTCAACGAACATCCCCACTTCTGTCAACTTAGTTAAGGTCAATTCAACATTATGGTCAACAGCTCTAAAAGTCCTCTCATTATTCATAAGTCAGTAAAATTCTAACTTCATATAACCAATAACGAATTTGAGATATGTTCGGCAAACATTTATTCCAAAGTAGACTTTTTTATGTTAGGCGTACTAATAAGTTTTGAGGTAACATCGCGTCGGACATGGTGTTAAGGTGTCATCCTCTCCTGCCAGAAATTTGTGTCATTTTGCTGAAGTTTAAACAACGACCTTTGTTTGTACTCTAACCAAGCCAGCTTTGTGCCAACAAAACGCGATTTACGGTAAGCCATGCTTTAATGTTTTCACTTCAAGAAAAAGCTGATGGACATCGATGGCTGTATGAAGCATATGGGAAACATACTCTATTAATAAAAACATGTGAGTACTGGTTCCAGCATTTTAAAAGTTGCGATTGTGACACCAGCGACAAAGAATGCGAAGGGAGGCCAGTAAATTTGAAGACGCTGAGTTCGAAGCGTTATTGGAACAAGAATCATGTCAATTTTAAAAGGAGTTCGCTGAAACCTTGGGAGTTACTTAACAAACCGTGTCATGGCCATGGGTATGGTGCAAAAAGTTGGCAGTTGGGTTCCGTATGAACTCAAGCCATCCGCAAAAAATTATTGGGAAAACCCGGTCATGCATCAAGTATTCCGGAAACACCCGTGTCCCGAGAGAAACTGCGTGAGCTGGTAGTTCAGGGTTCCATGTTGACGATTTATTCACTTCTTTATTTCTGGAATGAGCGCATACGCCCATTTACCTTTGGCTTTGCCATTTTTGCTGCCATGTGTCTAGGGGTCCGTCACCCTCCATCAACCGGGCATAATCCATATGGCTTATGTAATATTTAGGTGCGAGTTTGTTGGCTTCAAAGTCCATGGGCAGACAGATTGCTAGGACATTAATGGCACCATCGGACACTGTTCCAAATGCGCAGCAAATTCTAAGAGGGCTTAGTCTTTACAATGATTCCAGTCCTCTAACAAACAATTTATGTTTTGTTGCCGTAGCTTCCTAGTGATTGTTTGGGACTTCCGATTTTCAGCATAAGTCGCGCTAGAGCTGTGCATCCTTTTACCCATGTTCTCGTGGGATCATACAACTTCGATAAGCTCAGTGCTAAATTTTACACCAAAGACCCGATCTGTGTGAAATGCACCGGCAAGCACAAGACTATTGACTACAAACTAATAAGTGCCGATCAAATTAAATGTGTTCTTTATGGCGGCTCACACACAGCCAACTATAATGGTCGTGAAGTATTCAAACACCTAAAAATGAAAAGGTTTCCCTCACTAAGAGAGAAAGACGTTAAAAAATATGTCTATCAGGCAGAAGAACAACCCACAAGCAAAGTTTAAATTGGATTAACGTACGCCCAAACAGCAGGAAGTAACCATAAAAGGCCCACAAATCAGGTACAACCTCAACAAAGAGATGAGAAGGAAAATAAAACCGAATCCAACAAAAATGAGACCAATATAAACGCAGAAAATATGATTGAATTTTCAAATGATCTGAAGGAAATAAAACTCAAAAAAAAAAACAACTAGCGCATCAAATGAGTAACATCATGAACATCATGACAGTACTATTGACAAAACGTGACAAGAGAAATGGACGATAAAATACGAATAATTGCATAATAATTGCATGAAATGCCAAGGGAATCAATAACCATAAACTCGAATTCGATACATTCTTAGACAACAACCAAATTTACATCGCCCTAATATCTAAAACGCACCTAACACGTAAACATAACTTTCAGAAAAATGGCTACGTTACTTATACTACAAATTACCCTGATGGAACGGGCCACGGTGGCACAGCGGTCATTATTAAAAATACACTCAAACATATAGAACTCTAAAATTACCATTTAGAGCACATACAATCAATTAATATACAAATCACAGATTCTTTGGGATCTCTAGCCATAGCAGCTGCCTATAGTGTACCTAAACACAAAATCATTTTGACACAATATAATGACTTCCTTCAAACTCTTGGACCGCGCTTAATTGTCGGTGGAGACTTTAACGCAAAAAACAGGGCTTGGGGCTCTAGAATGTTAAACAAAAAAGGTAAGGACCTACTGAGGGCTATATACACAGTAAAGTCAACACACTTAAGCACCGGCGAATCAACCGTTTGGCCTACTGACAAAAGAAAAAAACCTGACCTCATCGACTTATATATAATTAAAAATATTGATATACTAAAGCTCGCAATAAAATTAAGACTAGATTTATCTACCGATCCAACTTGACTACCAAAACAACGTATTAACCTAACGTAAAATCAACAAGATATACAATCATCGCTCTGACTGGGAAACTTACAGAGATTATTAAGCGATTTACAACTGATAAGCGATTACAACTAACAGCGACATAGAATCAGCAGTGATTCTCTTCAACGATGTAATCGAGAAATCTGCATTGCAGTCGACTCCTACACATACGAGCACAGAGCGCAATGCCTTCACTCCACCTTCTCTCCGGCGGCTTATCAACAGAAAGAAAACTTAAGAAAATTTGGCGAATAATCAGAGCACCATCTGCTAAAAAAAAACTACAACAAAGCGACCAAGGAACTGAAAAAAATATTTAATCAAAAAAACGAGAACAACTAGAAAAGTATCTCCAAAACTTAAACTCGAAAAGATGCTTGGACTATTCTCTGTGGAAAGCGACAAACAAGACAATTCATCATCCACTACTGCAAATGGACGACTTGACATGGGCTAGAACCGATCTTGAGAAAGCTACAACATTAGCCAATTATTACGAGAGTGTATTTGCGCAGAATGATACTACCACTGATGACTCACTTCCTCCTCTGAATGGAGGCCGTTCAACTGTGGCTCTAAAAAATATCTCTACGAAAGAAATAATTCCAACTATAAAATATGACATTAAACATAAAAAAGCCCCAGGGTAGCATTTTGGGGCCTACACTCTATACCCTGTTCACGCCCGACATGCCCACTGGGTCAGAAATATCGCTGGAGGATCCTCAGAGTCTGACCATTGCCACGTTTGCAGACGATACGGCCATCCTCGTCAGAAACAAGTGAATTTATGAAGCCACGGACACACTGCAGCAATACCTGCATATTTTTGAAAACTGGACACGACGATGAGACATTTGCATTAACAAAAGTAAATGCGCCAATCTGACGTACGCCTTACGGCCGGATTTCTGTCCGGGAGTTTTCATTGCAAACCAGCTGCTCTAACACCATTCAGGTTACAAATACCTGGGTGTGTATTTGGATAGGAGGCTAACGTTGAAAACGCATATTTCAAGTATCACGAAATCCTTAAGACAGACGATTGGGAAATTGCATTGGCTTTTAAATAGAAGGAATAAATTGTCCTTGGAAAATAAAGTGAACATTTACAAATCAATAATTGCTCCTGCTTGGCGATACGGCTTGCAGGTGTGTGGCTTAGCAGTGAAATCAAATATCCGGTGATAGTACTGCTGGCCACGGCATTGCGTATGCTTACTGGTACAAGTGGATCATGCGAACGGCGGACCTTGAGAAGGACTTAAAAATACCGAAAATTGGCTATGTCATTAATCGTTAGGCCAATCGTTATGGAGAGGTTGAAAAATCATCCAAATAATCTATCAAGGCGCCTTCTAAATTGACGTAGAATGGGAGGAGTTAGGGTGGTCCCTTAAATATAAAGGGAAACTAAAAAAAAAGGGTGTGCGGTCTATGGACCGCCGCCAAGAACGAAGTTCCTTACGCCTTTTTACATATAAATTACAATGATTTTTTGTGGCCTTAAAATTACTCTCATTTCTTGATGTGTAACTTAAAGTTACAATTCGGAGAACTGGGTGATTGTCCATTATTGTGATCCTTTACTTTAGTTATTTAATGCTCTTTCGTTATGTTTCGGTTTCTACATGTCAACTTCTACTGGAAGCCAGTCAACTTTTTAAAACTCATCATATTGTAGCATAGTAATTAATGGCTTATGGTAACTATAATAAGACGCGTATGCTTCAGATTCAATTTTGTCAAGTATCTTGAAAAAACAGCATCAATCGTAGTACAGTAATGTGTTGCGAATTGCGCTGGATCATTATTAATATGTAAATCAAATGTATCTAATAAACCGGATATTAATTCTTCGAATTTTTCCTTATTATTGAAGTTCACGTTGAAGTCTCCAGCCAATATGAGTGGCACCTTATGAAAACTTTGTTTGAGTAATTTAGAACCTTCCTTGGTATATTCAACAATGATCGGTGAATGAATAGTATAATATCCTAAATCTTTTGATTTGGGGATATTTAAATAGCTACAATAACTATGCAAAATCTTTTCCTATTTTACAAATAACTAAACAAATGTCACCAACTGATGGGTGCTTATTACTCAAATCATTAATGTTGCACAAAAGCGTTCCCATATTTTCTGTACAAATATGAGCCCTTTCTTCAGTTCTACGATATATTGCGACTCAACCTGAACGAACATGCTATTTATGATTTATGATTTATGTATGGTAATAACTAGCGCAAGTCCAAATTAAAGGAAAATGCTTTCGAGTAGCAATAAGTTTCGTATGTAATGCCAATGGAATGTTCGCAGATCGTAGTTCAATAGGCACAGCAAGACTACTAACACCATTTTTCCAGCTAACTGACCAGCTTTTTTGTTTTTCTTCCAACCAATCGTTGTTGAACCACAAAACTCCTGCCAAACTCTAACTAAAATGTTGTTTGTATTAAAATCTAAATGAGTTAATTTTACTGTCGTACCATTACATAAGCCATCTGATATATGAATATTTGTTGTGATGAGATACAACATGCTTTTTACAAAAATAATTTCCTATGGTATAATTGACTTTTTATGTAACTTTACTCTTACTTTGTTCATGATTTTTAGACCCTGTAATTGAATAAGTGCTTGTAGATATAATTTTGTTGTAGAACGTAAACATGCTCCTTTTTGAAAAATAGGCGAATGCCATTAGGGCACAATTTTTGAGTATCGGCTTTTTATAAAAACCTTGATTCTATCAACTCGATTTCTTGTTTTTCTAAAGGTTCATCATTGCCGACTTTAGTTAGTAAATTAGAAAATGCAGCATTAGCCTGTCTCTTGACTTGGTTGAGTTGATAAAATTTAAGTTTTTGCCAATGATGGGGTCCAACCATGTGTATTCTAATAGAGTTATATATTGGTGTTGCTCGTACCGGTGGTAGCTTCCGCAAATCTCCAATAAATATAATATTTATACCACCAAATTCTTCCTTATGATTATTGGTTATTTATTTTAAACGTAAATCAATCAAAGCCTCTGAACTGATAATACTTATTTGATCGATACTTGATACTTGTACATATCTAAAAAAAGATCTATACAAATGCGCTATTTCAGATGACAGAGGCAATAGTTTTGAAATTGAAATTATAAGTTCAGATTGAATTGTTGTCACATCCAAATGACATAGAATCTTTACCAGTGGTAGCGCAAGTTGTATGAGCATTACAATAGCCGTCTGTGTCAGTAAATCTGTTATAAATTTCCATTATTAGTCTAATGAAAATTTTTACCAACGCCTGTATCTGGTGAAAAAAATTTGTAAAGGTGCTTGGTGTAGAGTTTGTAAATGTTAAATAATATGCATCAATACACGAAACCCGCGAAAAAAAGATAACAAAAACAGCAGAAGTGTTTGATGACCTTTTTTGATGGTTCTCGCTCATTGTGAATGCCAATTTCAAAATTTCGTTTAAAATTTAGTTATTGCGATGGCTAAAAATTCATCACAAAAATACTTTGATAACTAATTCATCATATTTCAATCAGATGTTTTTCGTTTGTATACAAAGTATTACAGACACAAATTTCAAAGAAAATAATTTCAGTGTTGTTATTAGTTGCTTTGAAAGTGAAATGTAATGAAATTTATTTATTATTTAATTTTTGTTTATATGAATTTATGTTCTTAATGTGTATTTAACAGATGAGTGGAATGGTGAATACGTTAATTGTTGGCAAAATATTTAATGTAGAAATGAAAAAGGCAATTTGCGAAGTAGCTAAACGCCTTAATTTAACAAATCTAGCATCATAGGATATGATCCTATGATCCAAACCAGTAATCGAGTATTAAGATAGAGAAAATGATGAGTGATAATTTATGCTGAACGCGCCCAATGTGTGAGTGTGCTTAGCACTCACGAGCGCATGTAATATATCATTCCATCGAAACCAAAGATGTTTCACAACAAAACGTCGTCAAAAAAAAAATTTGTCTTTGCTGACCAAATAATATTATGTTCGAAAATGCAAACTTATAGCTCGCCTTCCTTTAGATTTGCTATTGCATTATAATTTATATGAAAGCCTGTGGGAATCGAACAACATATATATATGAGCAGTTTCATTTTTGAAAGCATATTTTAATTCATAATTGAGGCAAATATCGTATATAGTTATATAAAATATAAGAGACAAGCCTCAGCGACATGCATGCCGAGTGATATGTAAGATCGGCGTTGAGTAGGGTACACACACAGACGAAATGAAACTCGCTCTCTCTCTCTCTTCGCAAACGTGAACACTTGAATTTGGGGGCAGTTGTTTTGCTGTTCTTACTGTTATTGTTGTTGCTGCTGTTTGGTTTTGCGCTCTCTGCATGAGCACAACAGAAGAGAAAAACCAAATAGCAGCAAATAGTACAAAAAAATACAAGAACAACGTTGTTACGGTTTTTGACTTTTCTGTCATTTCACTCCTACCATAAGCAGCGGAAATGAACTTCGTTCCAAAAAAAAAGCAATTAATACAAAGACAACAATCGAAAATTTTTCGTAAAATTACAAACGCTGAATGGTATATCACAAATTTCGACATTCACAGAGACTTGCAGATTTACACAGTGGCTGAAGAAATAACTAGTATAAATTGGAGATACCAAACAAAAATAAGCCAACATACAAACAACGAGGTGAACACACTACCTCAGCGCGAGCTCCAGCAAAGACGTAGACTTAGCCGGTCTATGGCTGTCCACCTAATCTAAAATAAAACTTAAATCATTGTAGCAATAGTATAAGCAGGCGCTTATATGCATATATTTAGCATTAGAACTACTCAATATATTATCACACCAAACATTATTCTAAAGCCACCTGTATTTTATCTCCGCTTATATGGAGTTGCCATATAACCTTTACTGTTGCCCCTCTATGCATTATGAAAACTTAGTACTAAGAGTCCAAATTGTGTTGACAGGTACATTTCAAGAGAAAATAAAAAAAATATGAAACAAGTCGTCGCTCAACAGAATAACAAATTTCGACATGCTATTTGACAAAGTTAAAGAATCATGGTACGCTATACCTGTCGAAAGGTGCAGGCATTTAATAATGTCTATGCAACGTCGATATGGCGCTGTATTAAAACCGAAAGGCTTTCACACCAAATATTGGCGTGTTAAATAAACCAAAATAACGTTTTTTCGTCAATAATTCGTAAGTTTTTCTTTTGATTTTCGCTAATAATTTGTATGTTTCCAATTAGTTGGCACAGTCAAATCTGAGTTTGAACAGAAAATCGCTCGTAAAACTTGATTAACTTAAAAAAATATGCTGATTTCGTTATTTTTTTAAGATTATATATCCATTATTTATATGACATATAATTGTATTTCCTCTCCATAGAGAATTATACCAGAAAACTGATGAATAGCGCGACCAATACCTTTGTTCCCAATTAGTTGTCAACAGCAGTATATAGTTAATTGTTCTTCTTAATTTAAAAAAAAAAAATAATTACTATGAACTGCTTATAGAAGCTAATTATAACCTATTCAGTCGTCGACTAAACCTTGCATCGTTCGGTTGTGTTTTCGCATATCAGTCAATCGCAGTTTAGTTCAAAGCTTATCATACTTTCAAGTGCCTATTCTCTCTTTTCTTTTTCTTCTTTATTTTTTTTCACTCATTCGTTGGTAAACAAGTACAGTAAAGTACAGTAAGAAAACAACTAAGTAAGTAAGCGGCATCATGCCCTCTAGGCACAACAGCCTAGGGGCAAATCGCTTCGCTTTGCTAAGCGATAGCTCCAAAATCAAAAGAAAAAAGCCAATTCCTCTTTCGGAAGCTTTCCCAGAACTTCCTACTGTCAACCTACCAAACCCCAAATATATAATTATGTCAGCCCTAGACCCTCAAAAACCACTTTCCTCGTTTTCTTGTTTTGCGGTCGAACGCGCTATAAAACTAATAAGCAATAAGATTTTAAAAATTAATGAAATGCGCGATGGAAAACTACTACTTTTTGTTAAAAATTCAACAGTTGCCGAAAAATTCCTCAGAGCAAAAGACCTTTTCGGTATATGCAAAATCCAAACAAAGTTTCACGAAAATCTTAACCACTGCAAAGGCACTGTGTATGCGCCCTACCTTAATCAAGTCTCAAACGAGGAACTAATCCAAGAGCTTAAAGCACAGGGAGTAGTCGACATATATAAATATTCACGACAAATAAATGGCAAAGCTACTCCGACCGGTGTAGTGCAGCTAACTTTCGACCGTTTCAGTCTCCCAACAAAAATCCAAATTTCATGGCATACCGCTCTTGTTAAGGAATACATTCCTAACCCTATGAGATGCAAAAATTGCCAACTCATAGGGCATACAGCCAAATTTTGCAAGGGCAAAACTACTTGCCCATGTGGCCTTCCACTCCACGACCCAACACCGTGCTCAAGTATAAAGTGCGTTAATTGCGGTTGTGAACATGCTGCCAGTAGCAAAGAATGCTCAATGCTCAAAAGATCTTGAAAATCAAAACCAAAGAAAAATGCACAATGTATGAAGCTAAAACAAAATTCTATAAACAACAATCACCACTACTACCAAGCACCAGTAAAACATATTCAGAAACTACAGCTACCCAACCATCTACATCCACAAAAGAAAACAACTCAAAACCAATAGATCACTCAAATAAAGACAAAATAAATACGAAGAACACTCTAGAAAAACCATTTACCTTCACAATGACGAATTACTCACAACAAACTCAAAAAACAAATGAAACCGAAAGAACACAATCCACCTCCAAAACAGAAAATCACTCAACACACGAACAAACGACAAAAACAAACAATTCAAAAATGGACACAGACATAGACTTCGAAAGCCTAATAAGCAAAACACTAAACCAAAATGACTCAATTCTCTCTGATACAGACAATGATATCAGAGAAGAAGACATTGAGCTATAATCATAACAAGCCTCTATCGGTCTCTCTTTGCTCTCCTCCTTCAGCAATCGCGTTCGCTCATAATGTCCCGTTGCATTATAAGATAGTAAGCGCGTTGTTGAGGAGGGGAGCAAGTGAAGAGCAAGGAGAGAGACAATGAACAAAAATATAAAAACATATAAAAACAAAACATATCATAAAATTTTCACGACTATGACACTTAAAGTAATAAAATGGAACATAAACGGATATACAGACAAATATCACAGCCTCTCTCTTTTATTAAACAAATATAAGCCACAGATAATAGCATTACAAGAAACCCATCTCATCAACAACAACACACCGCTTCACACTCCAAAACAATTTGCACTATACCAAAAAAATGATATAAATACACTATTCACAAAAGCCAGCAGAGGAGTTGCTCTCCTCATATCAAACTCCATTGAACATAAAATAATAGATTTAAATTCCAACATTCTTGCCATAGCTGCAGAAATTCAATCAGAAACTCCTTTTATAATATTAAATATTTACATCTCGCCAACTGACAAGTTCGTTGAACAGGATCTTCATGACCTTTTCAAAAACTTTAACAAGCCAGTACTTATGCTAGGAGATTTCAATGCCTGGCATTCACTTTGGGGATCATCTTCAAACAATCAAAGGGGCAACGTAGTTGCAAATTTCATACAGAACAGTAGTCTGATCGTACTTAACAATGGCGATCATACACACTACACAACTATGAACACTTTTACGAACGTAGATATCTCCATGTGCTCACCACCACTTAACCTTAATGCCTCCTGGTCTATTTGCGATAATTTATATGGAAGCGATCATTTTCCAATTTACATCAATCTCTTTCTTAAAGTACCAAATAACGTAGATTTCAAAACACATATATACAAACTGCACCTAGCCAACTGGGAAAAATTTCAGAAAAACATCAACGAACAGTCACAAAAAATTAATATCACAAACAACATAAATCAAGCAGCTGCCAAATTCCTTAAAATAATTAGGGCATGTGCAAACGATTCCGTACCAACCAAAAATCCCATAATCGCTACGAAAAAGACAACATACTGGTGGAGTAGGGAACTAGAGCTCTTAAAAAGGGAAAAGGTAAAATGTCTAAATAATCTCAGGAAACATTTAAGCACAGAGACCATGCTAAAATATAAAAGAGCAAATGCTAAATTTAAGTATGAAGCAAAGCTAGCCCAAAAAACTGCTTTCGCAGACTTTACCAATGACATCAACCCGAGTTCAACTACGAAAACGCTTTGGGATAAAGTACATATCATTACAGGGATCCGGAAAAACAAACACATACATGCAATAGAAACCGCAGCAGGTAACTCTTGTGACTCTAAGGAGATCGCCAATGCATTCAGCAGGGCCTGGTCTAATTGCTCAAAAGACTCAAACTTCTCAGAATCATTCAAGCAAAACAAACACCGTTACACAGCCCAAACACCCTTGACATATACCCCGAAACCAAAAGCAAAACTAATTGAAACATCCATAACGTCAATTGAGCTTCAATCCTGTCTTAGTAGCCTAAAAGGATCAACACCTGGCTTTGATAACATACCCTATGATATGTTAAAAAAGCTTCCGCCTGCTGGCATCAATAAACTACTTGACCTTTATAATAAAATATTTGACACCAGCATCATTCCCCAACAATGGAAGATAGCAACTATAATCCCTATAAGCAAGCCCAATAAACCAAAAAATTCAATGAATGGCTATCGTCCAATATAGAGATATCTCTCTCATGCATATCAAAAACCATAGAAAAAATTATTTCAAAAAGAATTATGTGGTATCTAAACCAAGAAAACTTGCTGTCCCAAAACCAGTACGCATACCAAGCAAACAGATGCACCATAGATCCTCTTTTAATAATAGATAATTACATTTGCAACAAACTGTCATCAAAAAACCATGTATCAGTTCTTTCCATTGATATGGAAAAAGCTTTTGACAGAGTAGGAATTCACTGCATTATTCAACAGGTCCTCGAATGGAAACTCGGACCAAAAATTATTAACTACACTCGCAGTTACCTTAGTAATAGAAGATGCAGAGTAAAAGTTAATAGCACCCTATCAAAAGAAGAGCAACTACATAATGGCATCCCGCAGGGATCCCCACTGTCTGTCACCCTTTTCCTCATAGCTTACAACAAATTAAGCCACATAATAAATCAAAACAAATTTTTTACACATAGAATGTACGCAGACGATCTGTGTCTCATTTTTAATCCAAAAGTAGGCTATGATACTGAAATAAAAAATTTGTTCCAAAAATTAAATCAATGGTGCACTTTTAGTGGCACAAAAATATCCAGCGAAAAATCCTCACACTTACATGTATGTAAAAAACACAACTGTACAAACATAGACATTAAAATAAACAATACAATCATACCTAAAACACAATATCTTAAAATATTAGGGCTTATCTTTGATAAGAGACATTCTTGGAATGAACATATTAATACACTAATAAAATCATTAAACACTAGATTAAATATTTTAAAATGTTTAAGTAGCAAAAATCTTAAATGTAACACTATCTCTCTCATAAACGTTACAAAAGCAATAACATTATCCAAAATAGATTACGGCCTCTGTGTATACGGCAAAACAAACAAAACCAATATTAACAAATTATCCACCCCCTACCACTCCTCCGTCAGACTGTCTTTAGGTGCTTTCCGAACCACTCCCATCGCCAACATCCTCGCAGAAGCTGGACTCCCCGACCTGAGTACCAGACTCGATTGGAGCATCAGCAGACAAATAAACAGATTAACCAATACACCCGGATCTTCAATGCATACAACGCTAATCAACCAAATGAAGCGGAAACGAGATCTTAAAATACCATCAAGCCTCCAACTCATCATCAAAAAAGCTGCAGAATTCAACATAATTATATCTACTCACCGAAAATACAAACAAAAGGTCCCACCATGGCAACTTAGTGACAACTCAATTATACTCCAACTCGCACATTATAAAAAGGACTCAACTCCCAAAGCGATTTACACGACAACCTTCAATAGTATTCGATCCAATTTCCCTACGTGGAAGTTTATCTTTACCGACGGCTCAAAAACGGACAACTCAACAGCACTTAGCGTTGTCACTGAAGAGCTTGAAATTCTAAGATTGGCTATAACACCCTTCTACACGTCCATTTTTACAGCCGAAGCTGAAGCAATTCTAATGGCTGTGGAACTGGCAAGTGCAATAAAAAAAACCAAACATGTCATATGCACCGACTCGCTTTCAACACTCCTCGCTGTACAAAATGTAAATAACAATGATCCGACCATAAGCAAAATCAGAGACATGATATCCGCAAACCATAAAAAAATAAAACTAATGTGGACACCAGGACATGCAGGAATAAAAGGAAATGAGCTGGCGGACACAGCAGCAAAAGCCGCCACAACAGCCCCACTAATTCTTCACAACACTTTTAGTCAGAAAGACATTAACAACCTCGTCAATATGACAAGCAAACTAGTTTTAAAAAATATCTGGAGCGAATACACACACTATTATAAAACAATAAATCCTTATCGGAAACCAACAAACATACCAATAACTGTAAACAGAAAACACGCAATTATCTACACTAGATTCAGGCTAGGCCACACGAAGATTACACACGAACACCTATTCAAGAAAACATCACCACCGATCTGTCCATAGTGCAATAGAAGCACTCTCACTATTGAACATTTCACGAATAACTGCCAATTTATCCTCAACCAATGCATCTTCTTAAAAATTCCCAGTCCTTCCCAACTCCTCGCAGAGGCCCACATTGAAAATATTAACAATTTTGTAAAACTTATTTCTAAACTAAATATAAGCCTCTAAATACATGTAAAAAAAAAACCAGCCTGAAGGCCTTCGTTGCTCTGGCTATAAAAGTATTGTAATTTAGGATTAATTCTAAGCTACAATAAAAAAAAAAAAATAAATAAATAAAATAACCTATTTTTTTCGTGTAAATAGTGTACTGGTAGTTTAAGGTGGACATAAGTACTGAGTAGAAGGTTAAAAAAAAGGTTTATGGCTATCAAAATCTAAAATTTGTTTTTGTAAATACTTTCTTAAATATTCAATTACACTATTTCGTTTCAATTGTAATAAATTATTAAAAAAACAAAAAAGTTATGAAGCTTATAATAAAAGTATTAATGGAAATTCTTGCTGTATGATCACTTTAGTGGCACACTGAATGTAGAACTTCATACTTTCGTCGATGCTGGCGAAGATGCGTATTCAGCAGTTTGCTATCTTCCCAAAAAAATTAATGATTTTGATGTTTCTTTGGTAGCCGCAAAGTCAAATGTATCGCCTTTAAAGCCACTCTCCATACCTACACTTGAGTTGCAAACTGCCGTTCTTGGTGTGAAGTCGCCTCAGAAAATAATGAACCTAGAAAGGATTTGAATTACCGTACTTTAATGACTCACAATGGACCCGCGGAGATTTAAACTATTTAAACTATCTAATGCATAGAATTGGGGTAATATAAGAAAGAACGAACGTTGAACAATGGCGTTGAATCCCATCTAAACAAAACCCAGCAGATCTCCCAGTTCAATTTGATTCCACAACCCAAAGTGCCTTCGTAATGATGCACAGCCTTTATTGGCTCATCGTATAATTCCGAACTGAACTCAGATACACCCAGCGACAAAAAAAGTCGCACTCCGCATTTCTTGAAACTATCAACTTTGGGGTCTTATAACGCCAAAACCTTTAATAATCGTATACAAATTTCCTTTTTCAGTCATGCTTTCCTTTAGGCATACTTTTTGAGGTATTTTCAGACAAAAATTTCTTCATAAAATGTTGCTTGTACAGACATACTTACGTCCCAACTAAAATGAACTGTAATATTTTCGCTTGCTTGAACGCTTGCTCATTTTCCTCGCCCACTATTTAGCAGACCACATCTTTGATCACAAGGTTACTGAACTCAGCAACAGCAGTTGAAACGGAGATAGTGGAAACACCAAAAATGTTAAAACACACACACGTTATCTGTTCAAATATTAAAAAATATTCCAAATATTAAAAAAAGTTCAAAATTCTACCTTGTTTCTTGAGGGTATTTTACCTAACAATCGAATTAAATACTAAAGAGCCAAGTATACGCTTCAAATATTTGAACAAATCGTTGTTATAATTTGATGCTTAGCCTACATACTCAACACCCTGCGCTTGTTAAATTTCAATTTAATTATTTATTATTATTTTATTTATCATATCGGCACAAAATATCCGCACACGTCCGTTCACAGCAACAAATTTGACGAGAATGAGAAAAAGTCGCAACAGACGCTTCAAATGGTTTGACCATTTGA
This sequence comes from Cacoxenus indagator, assembly GCA_035041755.1. Lineage (NCBI taxonomy): Eukaryota > Metazoa > Arthropoda > Insecta > Diptera > Drosophilidae > Cacoxenus > Cacoxenus indagator. The sequence continues at coordinate 444,503 of JAWNKX010000239.1, forward strand.
CGAAATATTAAAAAATGTTGATTTGTATCAAACATTTGTTGAAATGCAAAAACAGCCCCACATATGCCTAAATTTCCCTTTTTTAGGGAACATTTGTTCAAATATTTGAAGCGTATATTTGGCCCTTAACACACAAAGATATATAAAAATATAGTTTTCTTTGTATACCAGTTATATACTAGTTAGTCGTTGCAAAATTCCACCATTGTCCTTCCTTCTTTTTTTAAAATTCTTTTTCCTTTTTTCATTGAGTAAGATTAATATAATGAAGCTCTTTTTAATGTATACATAAAAATTTAATAATTATCATATTAAAATAGTACCTGAAAATTTTTTCCATATTGTCGTTGATAGACTTGTTGCAGTTGTTGTTGATGCTGCTGCCGAGAATTCATTTCCAATTATATTGGTAAATTCCAAGCTTCCTCAACAGAGCAAAGTTGCCTCCTCTTTGACGTAATACTAGGAAGTGGAGTTTGTGTTAACTGTATTTCCAAGAACTTTAAACGTTGCACAATCCCTTTATGAAGCCTATGCCTACTGAAGAGTATGGCATGCTGTGTTTTATCTGATTTGTCATTTCCACATAACAACTAAAATAATAAAAAATAATAATAATAATCGTAATCTGGTGTACAAGTTAACTGAAATATGTTAATTGGAATAAAATGTTAAGGTATAGAATTGTGAAGACATTACTCAAAATGACTCTTTTATCTACTGTGGAACAAGAAGCCGGAACAATGTAAGAATACAATGGCGTTAACTTTTTTTTATGTAGGGATTTAAAGGCTGCACATGTGTTAAAAGCGTCACTGGCAATGAGAAATGGATTTATTTTGTCAATCATAAAAGCAACATATCTTGGATCTACCCCAACAACGCAGGAAGACCGAACATCCATGTAAAGAACGGGATCAAAAGAGGTCCTGTGTTTTTAGCTTCCAAAACCTGGTGGAACGATTACTGCTGAGCGATATCGACAACAACTCGTCGATTGGGGAGTTTACCCCACTCCACCAATTCACTACATCTAGCCACTTGATTTTACCATTTGCTTCGTTTGATGCAGCACGTACTGCCCATTCTTACGAAAAAGTCCAAAATTTGGTGATCGAATAGATTGCCTAAAAGACCAGGATTTCATCAAACGCAAAATCTGTACGTTGCCTTACAGATTAGGAAATGTCATAACAGGCGACAGAAATTATTTTTACTGACGTATTCGAGCATTTTGCTTGTGAAATAAATGGTTGAATTTGGCGGAAAAACGGCAGTTTCAAAGACCATAACGGACATAATATAAGTTGAATCCCAAAAGCTTAGTCAATATGTAAATACACCTATCCCTCGATTTACAGGGTACTTGATTTACACGGTTTCGTTTTTACACGGTTTTTAAATCACAACAAAAATGTTTTTCTTCTTATTCTGATAGTTTTATTTGTATAAGTTTGCAAAGCATATGGTAAATATGTATGCCTTTCACAACAGCGATGTTTTAAACGTGAATGGTATTGTGCGTGAAGAAGAAAAAACTTCAAAGTCTTTTGTTCTGATTGAATTATAATAAAATTAATTTGTAATACTTTAATTTTATGACAGCCCTATAATGTCAACAAAAAGCAAAACAAAGGAAAGAGAACAATCAGTATGGAAAAAAATAGATGATTTAATAGAAGCAGTAGAAAAAGCTCCAGTAATTTGTTTTTTTATTTTTATTTTTTTATTATTTAAAATAATTATTAACTAGTTTTCTACTACCTTCAGTGGCAGCCTAACCTAATTGTATATATAAGAAAATGAAAAATTATGTAAACCTATGACTTGCAAACAACTTATAAAGAATAATACCTATTTACATATATATACATATACATATACATATACATATACATATACATATACATATACATATACATATACATATACATATACATATACATATACATATACATATACATATACATATACATATACATATATATATACATATACATATACATATACATATACATATACATATACATATATACATATACATATACATATACATATACATATACATATACATATACATATACATATACATATACATATACATATACATATACATATACATATACATATACATATACATATACATATACATATACATATACATATACATATACATATACATATACATATACATATACATATACATATACATATACATATACATATACATATACATATACATATACATATACATATACATATACATATACATATACATATACATATACATATACATATACATATACATATACATATACATATACATATACATATACATATACATATACATATACATATACATATACATATACATATACATATACATATACATATACATATACATATACATATACATATACATATACATATACATATACATATACATATACATATACATATACATATACATATACATATACATATACATATACATATACATATACATATACATATACATATACATATACATATACATATACATATACATATACATATACATATACATATACATATACATATACATATACATATACATATACATATACATATACATATACATATACATATACATATACATATACATATACATATACATATACATATACATATACATATACACATACATATCCATATACATATACATATACATATACTTATACATATACATATACATATACATATACATATACATATACATATACATATACATATACATATACATATACATATACATATACATAAACATATACATATACATATACATATACATATACATATACATATACATATACATATACATATACATATACATATACACATACATACACATATACATATACATATACATATACATATACATATACATATACATATACATATACATATACATATACATATACATATACATATACATATACATATACATATACATATACATATACATATACATATACATATACATATACATATACATATACATATACATATACATATACATATACATATACATATACATATACATATACATATACATATACATATACATATACATATACATATACATATACATATACATATACATATACATATACATATACATATACATATACATATACATATACATATACATATACATATACATATACATATACATATACATATACATATACATATACATATACATATACATATACATATACATATACATATACATATACATATACATATACATATACATATACATATACATATACATATACATATACATATACATATACATATACATATACATATACATATACATATACATATACATATACATATACATATACATATACATATACATATACATATACATATACATATACATATACATATACATATACATATACATATACATATACATATACATATACATATACATATACATATACATATACATATACATATACATATACATATACATATACATATACATATACATATACATATACATATACATATACATATACATATACATATACATATACATATACATATACATATACATATACATATACATATACATATACATATACATATACATATACATATACATATACATATACATATACATATACATATACATATACATATACATATACATATACATATACATATACATATACATATACATATACATATACATATACATATACATATACATATACATATACCTATAAATATACATATACATATACATATACATATACATATACATATACATATACATATCCATATACATATACATATACATATATACATATATATATAAAGAAAATTTACTAAATTTGACAGAAGAAACTTATGAAATGACCGTCGGAGGAAGATCCTGTGGGTGACATCTTTTGAGTCTTCTTTTCTGGCCCTCGAAGTTAGCCGTCTCGTGAGTGCATTTGGGTGAGAACCAAGGCGCTCTAGATATTTCCCCGCTTGTGCCTGGATAACATCGCCGACTTTAGGAACCCTAAGATACTATTCGATATCCCTTTTACGCATGTACCAGGGAGCATTGCAAATTTTTCTAAGCGTTTTAGCTTGAACAATTCTGTTTTTATTCATATGCGACTAAGCAGCTATGCCGTATACTTCCACATGGGGCTCGTACTTCCACATGGGGCTTAAAATTGTCTTGTATATTGTTGTCTAGTTGTCCAAGGACAGCTTACTCATGGGGGACAACAGCCACGACATTTTTTCAGCTTTTGCCAGCACGGACCGCTGAAATGTAAGTATCTGGTCCAGTATGACTCCAAGGTATTTATGCGCAGGCTTGTGCTTCAGAATAGAGCCTAGCAACGATATGCCAGGGCAAGACAATGGCCGTGTGGTATACATAACACAGGCACATTTGCTGGCATTGATGCTTATGTTCCAGTCTAGAGCCCACTTCTCAAAGCAACACATGTATTGCTGCAAAAACTCAGTGGCAACTTTTATACTTGGACTTCTGGTTATCACTGCTGTGTCGTCCGCGTAAGTTGCTATGAGTGCGTTATCCTCATCCACTCGTGTGACTACACTTGCTTTAGGCATGTCTGCTGTATAAATCGTATACAGCGCAGGGCCTAATACGCTGCCTTGAGGTCCAACAGCGCAGATTGGTCTTCTTGTCGGTTTCTCACCATCGATTAGAATACGAAAGCTTATGTCCGTTAAAACTAGTAATTTGGATAATGACAATTTGGATAATGATAATTAGCTCTTTAAAAGAAAAGCAACAAACTCCCTCTACTACAGAATTTTGTGCAAGCAAGGGATGTTTTGAAAATTTAAAAATAAAACACAATATGCTTAACATTCAACTTAAAGGGGAAGTCGCCTCCGGTGATGAAAATTCTGCAAAAGAATATCCGGCAAAACTGGCAAAAATTATTGAAGAATCCGGAAGATTGGGACGAAGACTCTTACGTTCCTGACCAAGTATTTAATGTCGATGAGACCGGTTTATTCTGGAAAAAATGCCCAGAAGAGCTTATTTATCAAATCGGAGGATTTATTTATCGGAGGATTTAAAGCAGCTAAGGATAGGGTGACTTTACTTCTTTGTAGTAATGCATCAGGTGATCGTTTTTTTAAACCTTTACTGATTAATAGATCTCGGGTGCAATGAAAGGAAGAGATTTGGAAAAACTACCATGTAATATGTACACATTGGCGTTTCAACAAAAAAGCCTGGATGACGTGCACAATGTTTGACGATTAGTTCCATAATTGTTTCGTACCTGAAGTGAAGAGTCATTTACAAGAAAAAACTTGGAGTACAAGGTTTTATTGCTCCTAGACAATTCGCCAAGTCATCCAATAGACTTGCAACATCCAAATGTACAAATTGAGTTCTTGCCTCCCAAGACAACTTCATTAATTCTACTTCAAGATCAAGGGATCATTTCTACGTTTAAGGCTTACTATATTAGAAGAAGCTTCGCAAATGTTTTAGGAAAATTAGATGAAAATCCTTAATTTACTGTACCTGAAGTGTGGAAAAATTTTACAATTTTCGATTGCATAACAAATGTCGCTTCAGCAGTCGCCGAAATAAAAAAGTCCACATTAAATTCTTGCTTGAAAGTCATATGGCCTGAAGTAATAGTCGAATGAAACGTGACTATAGCTGAAAATGTTTATGCTAATATCATAGATTTAGGTTATGCTATTAGAGGCGAGGGATTTAGTGATTTGGCTATTTCAGATATTGAAACGTTATTTGAGGATAAAGAAATTTCAAATGTGGATCTCGAGGAATTAATATTACAGAAGGTTCCCGAAGATAATGTAGAAAGCAGTTTTGATGATGACAATAATAAAGCTGGATAATTTACTGGAAAAGTAATTGCTGATGGTCTTCGACTAGGTAGAGAACTGCAAACTTTTTTTTGAACACAGATCCTGATACTGAGAGAGCATTGAAATTTCAAAGAACAATAACAAATGCGCTCATTCAATATGAAGAAATGTATAAGAATACCCGCCAAAGTAAGCAAATGTTAATCACTAATTTCTTGCCATCCAAAACTATTAGTAGCCAAGTACAAAATGTAGTCAACATCTCAATTAGTGAAGCTGAACGTCGATGAATTGTCTGTTAGTGACTCGGATAGTGATGTTAAACCAGCCCTTCCAAAGAAAAGGAGAATTCTAGCTTTACAAAGCTTAGAAGAAGAGTGAAGGCTGATTTTTATTTCTGCTTTTTAAGTTTAAGTTTTTATGAAGGTTATGTATGTTTGAATTCTTTTGTTTGTTTTGTACAGAATATTAATATTTTTTATGTTTTTTTTATTTAAAATGTATTTAAATTATTTAATGTTTACGTTTTTGATTTTCAAAAATAAATTGAATTGAATGAAGTAATCCCCCCTTTTATTGTTCAATTTTTATCTCATTTTACACGATCATAATGAACTTTTCTTGACTTTTCTTTGTCTTCTTTAGATCGATTTACACGGTTTTCAGGTTAATTGAACATATCCGTTTACGTTGTATGAACTCTGTGTCTCGTTTTACACGGTTTCGTTTCGCACGAATTTTCCAACTAGACTAGAGCCTGAGAGCAAACTGCAGCGGTTGAAGCATATCAAATTCCAAAGGTTTCGGCAGTCAAACTATGCCATGAAATGCAGAAACGGTCTCCAGCCCTTACGATTCATTAAACAGGGTATTATTTTTGCTATAAACAAGAAAAAGAGGTTGAAGTTCGCCAAACTCCACGTTAATGAGCCGGAATCATTCTGGAATAATGTCATATTTTGCAGTTAATAAATACTCAATTTATTTGGTTTATTAGGTTGGAGGACGATGTCAAACTTCTAACAATCACCCTGCTGGAAAACAGCAGGCAAACGCGATGCCTGAAAAGGGTACACCCCTACATTCAGCATCACGGTTGAGTGATCAGTCATGCTAACTTTTTTATTGAACATATGATTTTTAATGTTTACTTCCCTCAGGATGACCATACGTACTGAATGAGTAAATATGTATAACGCCCGAGGAAACATCCAACTTAGTAAAATGTATGCACAGATGGTAACATGCAGTTACCGAGGCAAATAGAGCTCAAACGAAATATTAGTGGGCCCAAATGTTGAGGTGCTATGGTAAACAATCACCCTATGTGTGCCCCAACATTTTTGAATCATGCTTTTTTATTACATTTTAAATAATAATTAAATAGAAATATTACAAATGCCTCTTCCCTAATATGTAAATAACTTAATATCGTACCAAAACTTTCTACACAACAACACAACACAAATACTTAATCTTTATTAATTTTTGGATTAAAAATAATTTTATTTTGTTTTTATTTTTATATGTGGCCTTTACTTAATAAGACTATTAGAATATTGTTTAAATGATTTCTAATGGTTGTAGCTAACTTATATGAGCAGATAATAAACGTTTTTTTAATAAGGGTCTTCACGAAACATCGTAAATATGTTTTAATACGTCGCACAGTGGGAGAAATGTCGATCTGGCGTCGCTTTATCAATAACTTAGAAAAAAAAGAACTAATACTTCGTTTGAAATTTTTTACATGTTGTAAATAAAATAATATATTATTGGTTTTTGTTTTTAAAATATTTAATAACAATATTTTTTTATAATAAAAAATTTTATATTTACTAAAATAAAATATGCACAAGATATAATAATTTTATTACAAGTATAAAAACACTATTCCGAGTCAGAACTGTTGGATATTGGGCTGCCAGTTACTCAGTCAAATCAGAAAGAAGTAGTTTAACCTAATCATCTGCTGATTCTTTTTCAAAAATTATTTTAATGGGTCTGCAAAAGGAAAGGTTGAGGAAGGCCGCTTATTTAACCATAGTATTTTAGATTCTTTTTGTATTTGTAAGGGCACAATACATATAGCAAATATATGTTTATTATTGTAATTGTTCCAGTTTCGGGAACACTAAAACGTTGCCACTATGTAGAATGGCCGGTACCATCACAATTCCATTTATATATTGCTTTTATGCAATCATTGTTATTACAGTCGCTCTCAAAAGATGGAAGACTCTCTATTATACGTTTAACAGTATGGTCAACGAGACATTGTAAATTTACTTCAGTTGAACTTTCAATTACGTTAATGCCACTGGGATAACATTCCTTTTTGGTTTTGACTAAAACATCGTAACTCGGGTAAATGTTTGCATTTCGTTCTTTGGCACCATTTTGCTTTATGTTATAAGAATGCTTTGTGTATCGTCCATCTTCCTCAGTTGTAAAGGGAATAGGAGATTTCGTACCTAAGTCACTAACTTTAAGTTTTCTTGAAATTTTATCTGAATCTTTGAAAAAGCCTGGGAAACGCCAGTTTTATAAAGACTAACGCGCGTTGTCTCTTAGCTCTTCTTGCGAGGCTTTACCAATGATAGATAAAGCTTTTTTTACTTGAGTCTTTTACTTGTGCACTCCGAAGAAGGCTTCGGATTAAATGTTGGTTCAGGGAAAATCAGATTTCCTTCTAACCACTCATTGTTTCGCTCTTCAAACAATGCCACGATCCTATTACTATCTTTCCACTTATATACCAATTTACTGGCAAAGCTTCTTAGTTGTTTTTGAATTTGTTGCTCTGTTCATTGCTATACTTTATTACATCAATAATATTTGAAAAGACATGATTTTCAATCGCCAAAAATTTCTTGGTAGATACTCTTTCGCTGTGCCAAACTGCAAAAATGGTTCGTTTTGAGACTGACATGGTAACCTTAAAATCACAAAAAATCGAAAAGTAGAAAAAACTACTAGTAGAATACTAGCCCGAACACAGTCGAACGAATCCAACTTTTATTCCGCAGGTCCATACAAAAAAAAAAAAAAAAAAAAACATTGTAAATTTTAATATTTATTGTGAATAGTAAGTCTGCTCAATCGTGGTAATTGTAATAAAAGAATTGGCAGATTTGATTTGCAAAAAATAATTAATTATTTATGGCAATACTTTTAAAATTGTAAGAGAAAATATTTTGAAATGTTCTCTCCGCCAAATTTAACATTTTACGCGACAACTCCTCTGTGAATTAATTTTATGGTTTTTTGTGACTGTTTTTTTCACATGTTTATTTGTATACATTATTTTCAATATTTTCCCCTGCAAAAATAATAAATATCTTCCTCTTCTTTACCTTGGCATTCACATTCCCATTTTACCTGTTGGCCACATACCAACTTGAAACAAGTTGTGATTTAACTTTCAGTTTAAATCAAAAACACACAATAACAACAACAACAACCACAATCACAGCTACATCAACAGCAACAGGAGGAACAGAAGAACCAGCCAGCCGCTATAACGCAAACCTTGAAATGTAACTGTCAACACAATTTAGACCCTTAGTACTACGTTTTCACAATGTATAGAAGGGTGACAGTAAAGCTTATATGGCTACTCCATATAAGCGGAGGTAAAATACAGGTGGCTTTAGAATAATGTTTGTTATGATAATTATTGAGTAGTTCTAATACTAAATATATACATATAAACGCTTGCTTATACTTGCTACAATGATTTAAGTTTTATTTTAGATTAGGGCGACAGGCCTTGACTGGCGAAGTCTACTTCTTTGCAGGAGCTCGCGCAGAGGCAGTGTATTCACCTCGTTGTTAGTATGTTGGCTTATTTTTGTTTGGTATCTCCAATTTATACTAGTTATTTCTTCAGCCACTGTGTAAATCTGCAAGTCTCTGTGAATGTCGAAATTTGTGATATACCATTCAGCGTTTGTAATTTTACGTATTGTTGTTGTCTTTGTATTAATTGTAGATTTGATCTTTTCGCAGACCCCCATATTTGCGCTCCGTATGTCCAGATAGGTTTGATGATAGTTTTATATATTATTAGTTTGTTATTCAATGAGACTTTCGATTTTATGTTTAACAACCAGTGGAATTCATTTATTTTAGGTTTCATTCGGTTTCGTAGTTTAAAAATATGGTATTTCCATGTCAGTTTGCTGTCAAGGTAGATTCCGAGGTCTTTAGCTACGTTTCCGATTGTTATATCTCTTCCGTCAATTACTAGGTGAAATGATCTATATTTTGTTTTAGTAGTGAAAATACTTGGACTGTTTTGCTGTTGTTAATTTTTATTCTCCATTTTCGAAACCAGTCAAGGGTTTTGTTTAGGTTTTTTTGTAGAGTGGATGTTGTTGCATTTATACATAGAAGAATGGTGTCATCTGCAAACGTAGCTATCATTGTAGAGTCCTGTGTTGGCTGAGGTAGGTCTGCTGTGAAAATAGTGTAAAGGATTGGCTCAAGAACGCTCCTTGGGGTACTCCTGTGCTTACCGATCGTAGTGTAGAGTATTCTTTTTTATACTTAACATAAAAGTATCTGCCTTTATATAGCTGGACAGAATTTGAGTTACATTGGTCAGGAAAATCTAGTGGAATTATGTATTAGGCCTTTGTGCCAAACTTTATCAAGGGCTTTCTCGACATCGAATAGTCCAATACAGAATTTGTTGTCATCTATATCGTTAAATATTTTGTGGGTTACGCGGTGAATCTATTGAATGGTAGAATGATTATGTCGAAATCCAAATTATTTGTCGGGTATTAGTTGATTACGTCTTAGAAAAACGAGGAGTCTCTTAGCAGGAGTCTTTCGAATATTTTTGACAGCACGGGTAGCAGGCTTATACGTCTATAAGAAGAGATTTTATTGTAGTCTTTTCCAGGTTTAGGAATACCTATTATATAGTCTACCTTCCATGTACTGGGGTCATTTCTTAGTCTTAATATCGCATTAAATAAATTATGTATGTAATCTAGTGCTTCCATAGGCCATTTCTTCTGCAAAAGTCCGTTTATTTTGTCATAGCCTGGGCCTTTTATGTTTAATATCGTATTTTATAGTTGCAATTATTTCTTTCATAGAGCTCCTTTTTAGTGCTACTATATGACCTCCATTCAAAGGAGGCAGTGAGTCATCAGTGGTGTTATCATTGAACACACTCTCGTAATAATTGGCTTATGCTGTAGCTTTCTCAAGGTCTGTTCTAGCCAATGTCCCATTGTCCATATTCAGTGGCGGTTGATGCATTGTCTTGTTTGCCATTTGTTTTGTCACTTTCCACAGAGAACAGTCCTATTTTCTTGTCGGGTTTAACTTTCGAACGTACTTTTCTAGTTGTTCTCGTTTTTGTTCCTTTAAATATTTTTTCAGTTCCTTGGTCGCTGTTTCTATTTTTTTTTTTTGGAGATGGGACTCTGATTGCTTGCCATATTTTCTTGAGTTTTATTTTCCTATTAATAAGCCGTCGGAGTAGGGTAACCATTTATAGTTATATACCACAGGTATTATAAGTGAAACGCTGTTCAAACGTAACGAAATCGAACCAAATTTACAGCCAATCATTAAGGGCTATGAAAAATGGATATTCCAGGAAAACTATCATAGTCAAAAGCCGGTGACCATCCAGAAACGACTTTAAATCCTGCAAACAAGGTTATGTTAAGTGTTTGGTAGGGTTGGAAGGGAATTGTCTATTACTCTCTACTGCTCAGAACTGGACCGTTTGGACGAAGCAATCAAGGAAAACCGACCATAGTTGGCCAACGGAAAAGTAGTTGTGTTCCATGACGACAATGCCAGGCCAATCACATAATTGATGAATCAGAACAATTTGTCAGAACTTGGTTTTAATGCATCTATCATATAGCTGAGACCACGCACCGTCTGACTACCATTTGTTTCAGTCTTTGCAAATCGTATTTGATGGTTACAAATTGGGCGGACGATGAAACAAAACTTTTTTTTTTCGTCGATAAACTACAACAGTTAAACACCGATGGAATTATGAAGTTACCCGAAAAGTGGTAAAAGGTCATAGATAATAATGGCGAATATGTACTTGATTAAATTTGTTTTTCAATAAAGAAAATATAAAACGTTCTGATTCACTTACAATTTTCAACTGCTTATTCAGGTTATAATCTAATAATTTAGGTTTTTGTTTGAGATAGCAATAGATAAGCAATAGAGCTAAATAGGTAGTAATGGAAAGAAGAGAAGCAATCAAGGAGTTCACCGCAATCTCTTTTTAACTCTCTTAATACATTCATGGTAAAAGCTCAACTCAATTAATAATAAATGGCGTGAACAAAGAGTAAAGCGAGCAATAAATGAATGAGATAAGATAAGATAAGCCCCTCGTTATATTGAAACCAATTTCTTAAATGACTGGAAATAAATGTGTAGTCAGTTACCATTGCACCACGCTCGATGGACTGATTTGAAGTTCCAGTGAAGAAAAATATGTCAATATCGATTAATAAGGCCTGTTAAGTGAATATATCTTCGGAATGGATCGAAAATTGTATTTGCTCATCACCTATATATTTTTACAAGTATGCTCTCCTAATGTGTTAAAAGCTGAAAATTCAACAAAAAATGTGATTCCTACTCGTATATTGTTATCTCCAACATCGACACAAGAGCAGGTAAAAATGAAGTACATACATATATATCCCGAGTTTACAACTCTGAAATGTGTATTTACTTGAAATTGTGAATGTGTGAAATGTTATTTATTTAGGCGCTTAGGTTATATACAATGCATAATTAACTTATAGTATATAATCTCTCTATAAAGTATTCGACTTAAGAATGTTCGATTTATAAATTACTATCTGAATTTCCCGATTTGGCAAGTATCCGTATTAGTATATAGATGATATTGATAATCGGTTATGAATAATGTTTGTATTTGTTTTTGAAGAGACTTGACAATTCAAATCAAATTCTTAATATTGTTGTAACTGTGAAATATAAAAAGTTGTCTGAAATAGCTAATGTAAAGAGTTTCTACGTTTATCGGGAAAGAGAACTGAAATTTAAGTTTGCACTATACCTACATGAGCCGACGCCGCTTTGTTTATAATCCAATTCTTAATGCTTGTAAGGCAACAGCATGATTTCTTAATTAATTATATCCTATTATGTGTTATGTCGTTCTATCAATGTGTATATACAGCGAAAATATACATGAGCGAAAAGGACCGTAGGATAAGAGCGCATATTGATTAATATAAAATATATTCTAACAGGCTCATGCTAATACAGCTAAAAAATTTATATTGTTAAATTTCCGGCAGATATTACAGTGCCGTCCAATTAATTACAATATAATTTTTTTTCCAGAGGTGGTTGGGAATGATTTTTTTCAAACATTATCGATGCTTTGATGAATCAGTCAGTCCAATGTTTACAGTTCAATACATTTATAATGAGTCACACAAGCTACTAACTCCAATCTGAGATAAGGTAGGGCCATATGGGGTACGATCCCATAATCTAAATGATTTTGAACTGTGAATAATTCGCATTTCAGTAAATCCTTAATATATGAAAGATCAAGTATTATTTGTATATGTATAGCATCGATTTATCTGAGTATTGGTACCAAATTTAATTCATTCAGCATTTGTGATTTTCCCTTAGTTGAGGCAGATTACATCTCATTATCTTCTTGAAATGCTAAGAAAGAGGCAAAGAAAACTAATCAGATACACTTGAAACATTCATAATAGAAATGCATGTAGGATATGTCCTTCCTCTCCGATATTCTCTATTTCCCTAACTTAATTTGTTGTATTTCTTGCAAGCACAAGGATTACTTTTAGAACATATAAGATTGTCTCCCCTTCTAGCCTAGCATAAAGTACTTTTTAGTGGCTCAGGTGTATAAAAAATATAATATTGGAAAGACGTTAGTCGAAGACATATAGTAGAACTCTCAAAACCGAGACATATCTATTGATAGACAAGGGACTTAGGAAGCAATAACTAGTTTAAGTATTCACTCTCAAGGCGAAGAGGTTACTGTAACCATATGGTACTCTATCATCTAAGCACCCCCTAATATTTTAAAAAATTGAGGGGCTTTGTGTCAAAGAATTCCCTATACGAAGGTAAGTTTTAAGATGTTTAGAATAGTTTTATGTTGGCTGGACACGCCCACAGTAAGTGAGTGAGTATTATTTTTATCTTCGAGACAGAACCTGGACTCTGAGAAATTAGCATTTATAATTTTTATTGGCTCTTACACTTCTTGATACATAGCATCCCATTTATACTTCTTTTATTTGAAGGAGACAAAAGTTAACATATTAAATGATAACATTTGTAAGAAATGCTCATGCGATGTACAAAATAAATTGATTGACTGCAGTGGGAAATTATCAAATTGGTTTACTGTGGAAGAATGGAAAGCTCTACAAAATGGAAATATAATTTTCGAAACATTTGACTTGGAACATAATAATTTCACTAATATACCAAACCTTCCACCATATTCAGTGAAAAATTTGTTTTTGGCATATAATCAAATAGCGAATATTAGTGTTGGTGCATTTCGACACTTCTCCGCTCTTTCAAAATTGGATTTATCCCACAACAAACTCACTTCAAAGGTTTTGTTGCCTGATGTGTTCAAGGGATCGTACTCGTCAAGTGATATTTTGCCGCTGGGGAATTTACGTTCATTGAATTTAGCCTACAATGATTTGCACAATTTGGACCCAGACATCTTTATGCACACTCCAAATATTGAGGAACTAATTCTCTGCAAAAACACATTTCAAGTCATTGATCATTTAACTGAAATTGCAATTTCTGGTTTAACATCGCTGAAAGTAAGTTACCACTATATTTCTTGTCGCAAAATTTTTCATGTCAATACCCCCTATATAGACTCTGGATCTTTCATATACGGAACTTTCGGAGCTACCAGACTCATTTCTGCATGGTCCACGCGATTTAGAAACTTTAATATTAAGCGGAAATTTGTTGGACGAAATTAGTGACGACTTCAAATTGGCTGTTAACTTGAAGTCCTTGATATTAGATCAAAATCCGATACCGAACTTAGAGGGAGAGAAGTACTATAATCATGTGTTACAAAACAATATTATTATTTACAATGAAATGTTTACATTTTTTTTAGTAAATTTCCTGTTATGAAAAACTTACAATATCTAAGTATTTCATATATGCCATATCTAACTTCAATTGGCAAGGAAGCTCTCAGCAATCTCCAAAGTAAAAAAAATATTACTCTAATTAGTTATATTCTTTAATTTAATTTAGTCTAATTTTTTTTATAGATCTTACTACGTTAGCAGCCAGTGATAATGCCAAACTATCATACATTGACTCCAATGCGCTGGCGAGGAACTCAACTAACCCATTGTTTTTGGATTACCCTCCCCTAGAAAAGGTAGCTAATTTTATATCCATAACATTCTGTGAATCATATTATAACTTTGTCATAAAGTCGTTTTTTCTTTCTAATGTTTATTAACTTTATGCCTTTAAATATTACAGCTCTACTTAAACAACAACAATCTAACTACTCTTCATCGCTCACTTGTTATTCGTTGGGATAAAGTGAATACAATTGATTTACGCTTCAATCCATGGAACTGTGATTGTACAAACGAATGGTTAATTAATTTATTGGTGAAGCAAATTAATGACACCACTCCTGTTTTGGCTAATAACGTCCAGTGTGGTAATCCAGAGTACTTAAATAATGTTTTATTGCTAACTCTCAACAAGGAAAACTCAGTAGTGTGCCCAAAGAACTATTCTGAACAAGGTAGTCTAATTTGGATTGGACTTTTAGTTGGCATTCTCATTGGAATCCCATTTACCCTATCCGGGTTTGCACTGTACAGACGTGGTTGTTTTGGTCTTGTACTCACACACAGAAGAGGAGCAACCCGCGCTTTATATAACCGTGCAAGTTTTAATGAAGACTTTCATATATGAATTAGAATATATATTTCGAATTACAAAAAGAGTTGTAAAAATATGTCTTATGTATATAAAATAATTACATGTTGTGGTAAAGATTTACTTTATTGCTCAGGAAATTTTCGACTCTCATGTTCTGTTAGTTTTGTAAGAGTATTCACGAAAAGTCACAACGAAGTCAGCTCTACAACCCTGGGTGGGTTTTGGCTTTCTCTACAATATTTCTTCATTCCTTTTGCCAAGGTTCTCCAGTTCCCTTCAACAATAATTATTGCATCTTGTTCTATCTCATATTATTCATTCTTAAGACATGCCCAATCCATCTGAGGCGATGTGCTTTTACATATTTGGCTATGTATTCCGCATGATGTTCCTCTAGAAGATCCGTAGTGACAGCATGGATCAGAGTCCATATTTCAGAGTCATAAGTAGCCACCGCCCGTCTTGTACATGTTTAATTTGCCGCTTCTATAAAGCAGCCTTGACTTAAAGAAGCTTGTATGTGTATAGTACGTTTTGTTTGCAGCTAGAAGGCGATCTTGGATATATTCCTTGCCGCTATTGTCGTTCGTCATAAGCACCCCCAGATATGTAAACTTTTCTATGCCCTCAAAATTATACTGTCTTATTTTCATCGGGCTTCCTCCTCTTCTTCCGGAGCTTCTAAAGAGAGCCTATACTTAGCCTTATGACCGTTGACTACAAGAGCAACTGCCTTAGCGAATGTCATAATATTGCAGAACAGTTCCTCCAGTCATCTTTGGTTTCGCGCGAGGATCCAATGTCGTCCTCGTACGCTACAACTAGTACCGAGCGGTTGGGTACATTGCTAGAAGAGGTGTGATTTTTGACGGCAAAATGGCATAAGTTGAATACAACTGTTGATAGGCTATCCCCTTTTCTTATATCAATTATTAAAAAAGTCAAAAAAAAAAAATAAATAAAATAAAAATAACAATAAATATCACGAGACGAATACCAGTCTTGCTTTGGTGTAAAGACGCAATAGTCATTAGGGGGCTAAAGCTAATGAACGCTCCGAGTAGAAGGAAATTTCGACTGACGTGTTTGCATTTTCAAACATAATACTACTTGCATTGGAGCAAGTAAGTACATAAACCACAATAAATTTGAATGACATCATCGGCGATGCGGAATAGAAGATCTATTGGGTATAGACTTTCCAGGCGTCGCGTTTGCTGCTGTTGTTTAACAGTTTGTTTGCTAGATGGTTTCCTTCAACATAATGAGGTAGGTGCTTGATAATTTCTTGTTTGATTATTGGTATTTTCATATATATAAAAGAGTTCCGGACTCACCATAGTGAACCTACGATCCTCCCTAGTAGTTTTGACTGTAACCTCTGAAGAATTGAATTAGACGCATTACGATTGCTATGGCATCAAAGAAAGTCTTACTGACTAAGCTAAACTTTGGCGCAATTTGAGCTTGGAAGATATAAAATAGATACAATAAAGACATTCCTTATCCAAAATGCCTGGCGTAAGGAAATTGGATGGGAATACCAAGTCCCTGAATATACAGGTATTTGTCACCACTCCACCAATCGATAAGTAACATTCAAGAAGTAGAAATGATCACATCAGGTCGCCATTGAGATCGAGTTGCCCATATTCGTCTGCGCGAACATTGCCGCTTTTGGACATTGACGGTATTACACCAAGGTCACACTAATAGAAGTATCTACTATATACAAATATCCAATCAAATATCATTGCAAAGTCCTCTGGCCACAACTTCTAGTATTCCCTTTAAACTTAGAAGAACAGAAGGCCCAACAACTGAGAAACTTCCTCAGTAAGTGTTGTGTAAATTCATAAGCAACAAAATTAATTATTAATAAAGTGATTTAATTTTTAAACTTATTTCTTAACAGCACTATGTGCTTTAAATTGTCATTATTTATTTCCCACATTTTATTATTTTAGATCAGCACTATGTGCTTTACATTAATAGTCTTGTTACCAACTGACTTAATCTAAATCTATAATCCTCCGCTTGAGAGGGAAGGTAAAGAGCAAGGTACTGTTATATTAACTTGTATTCAAACTTGAGTATAATCTGCTTTAGCGATCGAATTGGTTGGCAAGTGAATATATATTTCAAGCAGTCGCCGACTATCTCTCTTCGAGTGCGAACGTCAGTGCTTTCTATCAGTTATCAGTTTTCTTCTTTCTTATTATTTTTCTATGTTTCCCTTGTATCGCCCGTTACGCACAGTGTGGTAATACTTTCATTTCGTGTGTTTCTATAATCATGGCCCCTGGGCCGCCCAATCCTTAGCGATAGCCCCATTTAAGAAAGAAAAAGACAATTCCAAAAGTTTCCCGACGATTTCCTCGAATTGCCTGAAACATAACTTCAGATTTATAATTATTTCTTCCAAAAACGCCGACAAACCCATTTCCTGGTTCTCCTGTTTCGTAGTACACCGCACTCTAAATGCCATCAGAAGAGACATTATCTCGATTGCAAATCTTTGCGACGGTAACCTGTTGGTACTAGTTAAAAGAAAGCAGCTATCTAATTAAATCTCTGAAACCGAAATAGTAGACGAATTAAAATCCATTTTTAAGTTTAACAGAACCACCGACAATTTTGCGCGGATTCCAAGTTCAGACATGGCTGTATACAGGCAATCTCTTTTGGTGCTGTCAAATGCTGCCTTATAGTCAATAAAGAGATGGTGTGTTTTCACTTGATTTACGTAGTTTTTTCAAGAATTTGACGTAGTATGAATGTCTGGTCAGTTGGTGATTTGGGGATTTGATTGGGGCCAATTCGCGGTTCCGCAAATAGCTCGAGCTTTTCACAAACTACGCTTTTAGGACTTTACATGCAATGGGAAGAAGGCTAATTCCCAGATAGTTGGTGCGAATGGTCGCATCACCTTTCTTCAGTACAGGACATAGTAAGCTGAGTCTCCAATCGTCAGGCATGTTTTCAGCTATCCATATTTTGCAGATGAGCTTGTGCATGTTATTAACAAGCTTATTGCCACCGACTTTAAACAATTCAGCAGGAAGGCCATCAGCACCCACCGCCTTATTGTTCTTTAGACGCTTGATAGAGACTTTAACCTGATCATAGCTGGGAGGTGGTATTTCGTGTCCATTTTCGTCCAATTTCGTTCGGTTGCAGCTGCTTCTACGCTGGTGGTATTGTTGGTATCATCTCCTGCAAGCAACTGTGTGAAATGGTCTCTCCATAGACCCAGTACACTTTGCACATTTGTGAGAAGATTCCCATTATCATCACGATAGGCCAGAGATGCCGAGGGCTTAAAACCTTGAGTCAGAGGCTTGACTCGTTGATAGAATTTTCTGGCTTCGTTTTTGGTCCGATGATTATCGGCCGCTTCTCGTTCCTGCCTTTCCCGCTCTCGCTTTTTCCGCCTGAAAATGTGTTTTTCTTCCCTCCTCTTCGCCTTGTAATGTTCATGCATGGCTCACGTAGCAGTTGACTGGAGCGTTTTTCTATAGGCTGCGTCCTTCACAGCCTTGGCTACACGACACTGGTCGGCATACCATTGGTTTCGATGTAGCGGGCCCTGAAACCCAATGGTTTCTTCCACAGAGGCGCGCATGGAGTATGATATATACGTCCACATACCGCCAATGTCATGGATAACCAACGATTAATTCAGGAATCTGAGAGTAGAACGGAAAAGGCCCTCGCTGTTTCTTGTGATTGCAGCTTATTAATGTCAAGCTTCCGTTGCACACTTGTTGGGGTTTCACTGAAGGCACTTAGACGGGTTCTTACCTTGGCTGTAACAAGGTAGTGGTCAGAGTCGATGTTGGGACCACGGAAACTCCGTATATCAAGTATGTTCGATGCATTCCTTCCATCAATCACTATGTGATCAATCTGGTTCCGAGTAGATTGATCAGGAGACAGCCATGTTGTCTTATGAATGTCATGATGTTTGAATTTTGTACTACCAATCACCATGTTGTGAGCTCATGCGAAGTCTATTAGCCTGAAGCCATTGCCTGAGGTTGTTGAATGCAGGCTGTGCCGTACAACAGTAAGAGCAAAAACGCCTTCTTGACCGACTTTCGCATTGAAATCTCCAAGTAAAATGTTAATGCTAAGTGCGAATTTGATAATTTCTCCATGAGATATCTGGAATATCATGGTTGAATCGTAATGCCTTGTTAAATATTGTTGATTATGGATGAAATACATTGCCTTTTTTTTATTGTTATTTTTGTCTGTTATTTTTATGTTGTTTGTTTGGGAGTAACTCAATATGTATTCCATTCCAGTCATTGTTGATTTTACTCAAGTGCCTTATTATAGTATAACTTTACTTGCTGTCGGTGTTTTTTTGTTTTATAGGCATATAATTCCACTATTTTAATACTCACTTTACTTGGTGTTTGTTTCACTCCTTATCTCTTTCCTTCTTCTCTCTTCTCTAATTTTGGGTTGTACCGTTGCTAGATGTTGAGAAATTCCAGAAGGTTCCAAAAAATTATGCAAAAATTAAGTCACTTTCTTTATTAGATATTTGTGGCACGTTAGTGCGCTCTTATTTATAGCACGTTAGTGCGCTCTCGAGTTCTGTTACAAACTAAACCTAAAAACTAACTCTAGCCTTAACTTATCCGCTGCTCTGGTGGTGACGAGTATCGGAATGTGCCAACGCGGCAGTTTGAGCAAGCAACAGCGTATGCAAACGATCATATTCGCTTGCACGCGCATCCGTTGGATTGTTGGCTAAGTTCGTCCAGACGTTAAGTCAGCATATTTAGGCGGAGTGACGATGTTGTGGTAACTTGCAAGCACGGCGATCATATTTTCGGTTTCGCTGCTTATTGAGTCCAGACTGTTGGTTAACATTTTTCGTCGGACGAACGATGTCGTGATAACTCCTCCGCATCTAAAGTGGCGACGTCCTCGTCCAAAGAGTTCATCGACTGGATAACCCTTTTCACGTTCAAGCGTCCAGCAGCCTTCTTTCTACGTCGGTATGCCATAATTATAATGATGACGATGGTGGCGATGGTCACGATGGCAGTTCTCCGATCTGATCGAAGTTTCTCAGGTGCAGGTCCTTGACCGTCGCGATATGGTCATTGATTATGATGACTCCATTCGCCGCTTCCATTATCGGCTCTTGGTAGTTGAACGGGGCAATGCTTGCAAAGGGCAATGCTTCCGGATACCAGTTGTTGTGCGCAAGTCTTCTGAGAAATTTCCTTACAAAATGCCGCTGTTTTTGTTAGTAGGCATTGTCTTAGGCCGATCGTGTGACTACCGCAGTTCACTACGGACTTCTCTGATAGGTGTAGCTTGCGGTTCTTATGTGGTACTGGGTAAACATGTTTTTTTTACAAATTAACTTAGGTCTAAGATATTAAATAATAAAATACAATAAAATTCTTATTTTGTAGTGACTAAATACTAGCTACTTCTAATACATCGGATATTGTTATATTTGTGAACTGCCCTTTCATTATTTCCTTTATATTCTGAGCGTCAAGAATTACAGGATTTAAAATTTTCCTGAATAACCGTGTTTATGTGGAATTGCCTATTGTTTTCATCTACAAGCTTACTTTGTTTAAAGCGCACCTGTTCGAAGTCAATAAAATTTGGCGTTCCAGCTACAACTTTTAGTGCCCTGCCCAAGATGTTTTTACTTCGCTCCTGTCTATGGTGCAAGCCGACCAACTCTAGCATCGTTCAACCTATAGGGATGCGAAAGAGTTCGTTTCTATTTTATATTGTCCTTATGAATCACCCTCCCTTTAATGAGAACCGTTGTTCCCAAGTCTTTTTCTACAATGCCTTCCATGTAAGGGGGATTCAATTTATTTCCTAGCTTTCTGTTTGATTTTACAAGAACTCGGTCACCTACATTAAACGCCATAAATAACCTGTTTTTGTTGTGAGTTTGTAATTCCTTCTGCTGAGCTTTCCGAATTTTTTCGATAATGTTCTTTCCTGCGTCGTTCTTGTTCTGGAATATGTTTATCGGTCTCTTATATGTAACCGAATGGATTGTCTTATTGTATTCGATTGTAGCCAGTAGAATGAGATCGACGGTCGATGCCCTTTTCAATTTTCATGCAGCGAGCGATTTCCCTTAGGGTCCTGCGAAATCTGTCCATTAGAAGTGCCAGCCTAGCACTTCTTCTAGCCTAGCATAAAGTACTTTTTAGTGGCTCAGGTGTATAAAAAATATAATATTGGAAAGACGTTAGTCGAAGACCTATGCGTATGAGTAACTACTGACGAATGTTTGAGTGATTTGTCAACTGAGAGCGTAAATGGATAATACTTTGCAGTGTATCAGTCGTTTACGACATCGAGTTTAACTACCTCCTGATTGCGCCAATCAAAGATGACCTGCACGAGAAAACTATTTTGTGTCGGGTCTTTTTTCCGAACAGAATGAAAGTTCTTTTTGGCGGAACCTCTGCCTTGTCGATAATGATTTTGTTCCGGAAGCAATTGACCTTTTTTTAACTTTTTAATTGCGTACGTTAAGGACTCCTCGCTGTGGATGGTTGCGCGGTCTGAGCTTTGGTCTTCCTCGAGCGCATTTACTGGCTACCTCGAGAGGGCATCTGCTACCAGGTTTTGTTTTCCAGGTTTATAAAATAACTTTGCGTTATGATCATCAATGAACTCTTTCCATCTCTTTATCTTCGCATTTTGGTTGTTGTCGGAGACTGCGAACGTCAGAGGCTGGTGATCCGTAAATATGTTTATTTCTTTCACGCCATACAAACAGTTCCTAAGATTCTTCAGTGCCCAAACAATAGACAGCAGCTCCGTTTCGTTGGCTGCATAGTGAAACTGTCCCTTTCTCAGCGTCCTCGATATCATTATTAGTGGTTTATTATCTTGGAATAGGACTACCCCTAGACTGTCGGCTGAAGCGTCTGTCGTCAGATCAAATGGTCTTTTAAAATTCAGGAAATCTAACAGCACATCCTCTGATACTAGAATGTTCCTTTTTACCGCGATCTGCTAAATTAGTCTTCAGCAGAGATCTTTGGATTCCTTTTTTGATTGCGTTGCGTCAATGGCTTCGCTACACTGGCGAAATTTCCTATAAAACACCTATAATAGCTAGCCAGGTCCAAAAATGATCTAACGGCGAACAGCGTGGTTGGTTCCGAGGAACTGCATACATTTGGGCATGTTTTTATGCAGCCCCTAGGTACTCTAAAACCAAGATGTTATATATTTGACTGGAAGAAACTAGACTTCTCAATGGAGACCCTCATATTTGCCTCGTAAAGCTGCCTAAGTACCCATTCGATATCTTTGAAATGATGCTCATCTGCCTTTGAGAAGATTATAACTTCGTCCACGTAGACATGGCACATCTTTCCTGTTTGTTCTCGCAAAACGTCGTCGATCACCCGTTGGAACATACTTGGCGCGTTCTTCAACCCAAATGGTAGCTTGCAGAATTCGTATTTTCCATTGTTGACAGAGAACGCCGTTTTCTGTCTCTTTCTGCAAGTTCAATTTGATGGAATCCCGATTTTAGATCGAGTGTAGTAAAATAATTTGATTTGCCCAAGTGGGATAGTATAACCATAACGTTAGGAATGGGGTACTTGTCGGCAATCGTTTTCGAATTTAGTTTTCTAAAATCAATTACCATGCCCTTTTTTTATTCCCCAACTCATCCGTGCCTTTTTTGTCAACGACCCAAATTGGGTTATTTTACGGTGATCTGGATGGTCCTATTATTTTATTTCTCAAAAAATCCTTGAAATATGATCAATCCTTAAATTATAGCTTGTCAGCGTAGCATAAACATCTATAACTATCTTTATAGCATTAGACAACTCAATACCGGTAGAATAAGGCGCGAACCCATATGGTATTTGGTGATTGTCATTTTCAATGGTCGACATATAATGCGTTTTCATGTCACTTTTTGTAAGTTTATTTGATTGTATTCATTATAGACACGACATATAGGTAAATAGTTCGCATTAACCCAGCGGGACTTAGTATGGCCAGTAACTTTGGATGAGCACTTTCAAGTGATGGTTATCTTTAGCTCTCTAGGATAGTTGCAAGTCCTATTATTTAGTAATCTCTGTACCTTTTGTTTTCAACTACTCAATTGAGTTATTCTACGCTTATTATGATAATAATCGTATTTGTTAAGAACTAATATCATATATATGAGCAGAGTTTAGGACCATTATTTAAGGATACTTACTTTGAATGAAGGTTCTTTGTAAGTTTATTTATGTAGGTTAATGTGCTATAGGCTAGGACCCATAGGCAACAAAACCTTATAAGATTAGTGTTAGGCGCAAATATATAACTATTTTAATATTAGCAGTTTGTTCCGGTATGGATCAGTGCCTGATCTTACGATTTATTGAGGTCGCTCACAGAATTGAGATATCATTTTATTTACTTTGTTCATTTTATTTAATCTATCCTTAAGCTCACATGAGTGTTATATGTAGAGCGTAGCATTACTGGATTTGTTGCTATCCAAGTGAGGTATTTACAGATCCGGAGGTATTATTGTAATAATTGCGACTGTGATCTTGAATCATCGAGAGCCTAGCTAATTGATACTGGCGGATGGTTGAAAAAATTATCGCAGGTTCAAGATCATATTGCAAGGCGCTTTCTATGAATTCTGACGTTTATTTGGGTAGGTTTGTGTCAGTGCTGGCGATGCACGAGCTGTATGAAGATTAGGGTACCCTGCTGACCTCCGTATTAGTATTCTGTTTAATGACACCTATATACGGTTCATAGTGCGCTACAAATTATATCATTTAAATTATTTTGTCAATTTTTGTCGATATGCTAATGCTAATTGAAGCTCTGTTCCAATAATAATCGAGAAAAGAATTTCACAATGTGATAACTTCAGGCCAAAAAAATATGGAAACGGTTACACAATTTTCCATATCTAGCATAGGTGCCGCTGCTATAACGCGCAGAGTCGTGAGGAATTATGTGTCGAGACGGTAGAAGAGCACGCCCTGGACCTCAGTAACAGATCCTCAAGACACAGACTATTGCCCTACCTACAAGTTTAAACTTGATTTTCGTCAACTCATTGTATATACTAAGTAATTGAAGTTGTCTATTAATAGCAGTAAAAATTCAAGATATAATAGGTCAAACCTAGAGGTATCGGATACAACTTTCAACATTGTCAAAGTACCAGACATCAGCCTTTCAGTGTCATGGATCCAAACGTCTAGATATAAAGTAAGGAAGACTTTGAGATATTATAGCGGAAATTTTGTTGGCACGCAAACATTGAGATCGATCGAAAACTTCAAATTGTGTCTGTATAACTTGATGAGATCCTTGATAGTTAGACCGTCATGAAACGTACCGATAGCCTTGAATGCTGTAGAGCGCGCAGATTGAAGGTTAAGCTATAAAACTTTTGCAAGTGTGTTAACTGAAGTAATCAATATATAAATAAATATTTACAATGAAATGTTTACATTTTTTTTAGTAAATTTCCTGTTATGAAAAACTTACAATATCTAAGTATTTCATATATGCCATATCTAACTTCAATTGGCAAGGAAGCTCTCAGCAATCTCCAAAGTAAAAAAAATATTACTCTAATTAGTTATATTCTTTAATTTAATTTAGTCTAATTTTTTTTTATAGATCTTACTACGTTAGCAGCCAGTGATAATGCCAAACTATCATACATTGACTCCAATGCGCTGGCGAGGAACTCAACTAACCCATAGTTTTTGGATTACCCTCCCCTAGAAAAGGTAGCTAATTTTATATCCATAACATTCTGTGAATCTTATTATAACTTTGTAATAAAGTCGTTTTTTCTTTCTCATTTTTATTAACTTTATGCCTTTAAATATTACAGCTCTACTTAAACAACAACAATCTAACTACTCTTCATCGCTCACTTGTTATTCGTTGGGATAAAGTGAATACAATTGATTTGCGCTTCAATCCATGGAACTGTGATTGTACAAACGAATGGTTAATTAATTTATTGGTGAAGCAAATTAATGACACCACTCCTGTTTTGGCTAATAACGTCCAGTGTGGTAATCCAGAGTACTTAAATAATGTTTTATTGCTAACTCTCAACAAGGAAAACTCAGTAGTGTGTTCAAAGAACTATTCTGAACAAGGTAGTCCAATTTGGATTGGACTTTTAGTTGGCATTCTCATTGGAATCCCATTTACACTCTCCGGATTTGCACTGTACGACGTGGTTGTTTCGGTCTTATACGCACACACAGAAGCGGAGCAAGCCGCGCTTTATATAACCGTGCAAGTTTTAATGAAGACTTTCATGTATGAATTAGAATATATATTTCGAATTACAAAAAAAGTTGTAAAAATATGTCTTATGTATATAAAATAATTACATGTTGTGGTAAAGATTTACTTTATTGTTCAGGAAATTTTCGACTCTCATGTTCTGTTAGTTTTGTAAGAGCATTCACGAAAATTATCATTATCAGTCAGCTCTACAACCCTGGGTGGGTTTTGGCTTTCTCTACAATATTTCTTCATTCCTTTTTGTTCTTTGCCAAGGTTCTCCAGTTCCCTTCAACAATAATTATTGCATCTTGTTCTATCTCATATTATTCATTCTTAAGACATGCCCAATCCATCTGAGGCGATGTGCTTTTACATATTTGGCTATGTATTCCGCATGATGTTCCTCTAGAAGATCCGTAGTGACAGCATGGATCAGAGTCCATATTTCAGAGTCATAAGTAGCCACCGCCCGTCTTGTACATGTTTAATTTGCCGCTTCTATAAAGCAGCCTTGACTTAAAGAAGCTTGTATGTGTATAGTACGTTTTGTTTGCAGCTAGAAGGCGATCTTGGATATATTCCTTGCCGCTATTGTCGTTCGTCATAAGCACCCCCAGATATGTAAACTTTTCTATGCCCTCAAAACTATACTGTCTTATTTTCATCGGGCTTGCTCCTCTTCTTCCGGAGCTTCTAAAGAGAGCCTATACTTAGCCTTATGACCGTTGACTACAAGACCAACTGCCTTAGCGAATGCCATAATATTGCAGAACAGTTCCTCCAGTCATCTTTGGTTTCGCGCG
Organism: Cacoxenus indagator; assembly: GCA_035041755.1. Lineage (NCBI taxonomy): Eukaryota > Metazoa > Arthropoda > Insecta > Diptera > Drosophilidae > Cacoxenus > Cacoxenus indagator. The sequence continues at coordinate 471,475 of JAWNKX010000239.1, forward strand.
AGGATCCAATGTCGTCCTCGTACGCTACAACTAGTACCGAGCGGTTGGGTACATTGCTAGAACAGGTGTGATTTTTGACGGCAAAATGCAAGCATAAGTTGAATACAACTGTTGATAGGCTATTCCCTTGTCTTATATCAATTATTAAAAAAGTCAAAAAAAAAAAATAAAAAATAAAATAAAAATAACAATAAATATCACGAGACGAATACCAGTCTTGCTTTGGTGTAAAGACGCAATAGTCATTAGGGGGCTAAAGCTAATGAACGCTCCGAGTAGAAGGAAATTTCGACTGACGTGTTTGCATTTTCAAACATAATACTACTTGCATTGGAGCAAGTAAGTACATAAACCACAATAAATTTGAATGACATCATCGGCGATGCGGAATAGAAGATCTATTGGGTATAGACTTTCCAGGCCTCGCGTTTGCTGCTGTTGTTTAACAGTTTGTTTGCTAGATGGTTTCCTTCAACATAATGAGGTAGGTGCTTGATAATTTCTTGTTTGATTATTGGTATTTTCATATATATAAAAGAGTTCCGGACTCACCATAGTGAACCTACGATCCTCCCTAGTAGTTTTGACTGTAACCTCTGAAGAATTGAATTAGACGCATTACGATTGCTATGGCATCAAAGAAAGTCTTACTGACTAAGCTAAACTTTGGCGCAATTTGAGCCTGGAAGATATAAAATAGATACAATAAAGACATTCCTTATCCAAAATGCCTGGCGTAAGGAAATTGGATGGGAATACCAAGTCCCTGAAGATACAGGTATTTGTCACCACTCCACCAATCGATAAGTAACATTCAAGAAGTAGAAATGATCACATCAGGTCGCCATTGAGATCGAGTTGCCCATATTCGTCTGCGCGAACATTGCCGCTTTTGGACATTGACGGTATTACACCAAGGTCACACTAATAGAAGTATCTACTATATACAAATATCCAATCAAATATCATTGCAAAGTCCTCTGGCCACAACTTCTAGTATTCCCTTTAAACTTAGAAGAACAGAAGGCCCAACAACTGAGAAACTTCCTCAGTAAGTGTTGTGTAAATTCATAAGCAACAAAATTAATTATTGAATAAAGTGATTTAATTTTTAAACTTATTTCTTAACAGCACTATGTGCTTTAAATTGTCATTATTTATTTCCCACATTTTATTATTTTAGATCAGCACTATGTGCTTTACATTAATAGTCTTGTTACCAACTGACTTAATCTAAATCTATAATCCTCCGCTTGAGAGGGAAGGTAAAGAGCAAAGGCAAGAGACAGGTGGCCAAATATGCTACTGTTATATTAACTTGTATTCAAACTTGAGTATAATCTGCTTTAGCGATCGAATTGGTTGACAAGTGAATATATATTTCAAGCAGTCGCCGACTATCTCTCTTCGAGTGCGAACGTCAGTGCTTTCTATCAGTTATCAGTTTTCTTCTTTCTTATTATTTTTCTATGTTTCCCTTGTATCGCCCGTTACGCACAGTGTGGTAATACTTTCATTTCGTGTGTTTCTATAATCATGGCCCCTGGGCCGCCCAATCCTTAGCGATAGCCCCATTTAAAAAAGAAAAAGACAATTCCAAAAGTTTCCCGACGATTTCCTCGAATTGCCTGAAACATAACTTCAGATTTATAATTATTTCTTCCAAAAACGCCGACAAACCCATTTCCTGGTTCTCCTGTTTCGTAGTACACCGCACTCTAAATGCCATCAGCAGAGACATAATCTCGATTGCAAATCTTCGCGACGGTAACCTGTTGGTACTAGTTAAAAGAAAGCAGCTATCTAATTAAATCTCTGAAACCGAAATAGTAGGCGAATTAAAATCCATTTTTAAGTTTAACAGAACCACCGACGGCATTCAAAACTCACTGGCGTTATGCTGATCGCTTTCGAACTTTATAACCTTCCCAACAAGTTAGACATTTGTTGGCATTCCGTAAAGGTCAGGGAATACATTACAGACATTCACAACTGTTCAGTACAACCCTATTAACGGGTCTCGACCTCACGTAAAATGTCCATCCACTCATTCCTGTCTTGCGCCAACCTTCTCCTCTTCAGAATTCCCAAGTTCGACAGAACCTGCGTCACTTGGTCCTTCCACCAGAGTCGAGGTCTTCCTTGCCGTATACGCCCAGCCACTACCGCGTCAAGTGCACGACGAGGTGGAGCATCTTTATCCATACGAAGATCATGTCCAAACTAGCGGATACGTTGCATGTTAATCCGTTTGACTACGTCAATGTCATCATATAGTTCATTCACCTCGTCATTCCATCGAAAACGGTAGTCATTGCCAATACGAATGGGGCCAAATATTCTTCGAAGAATCTTTCCTCGAATTGCCCCAGGGCTGCTTCATTGGTTTGAGACAAAGTCCACGATTCTGCACAATACAACAGAACTGGCAGGATGAGTGTCTTATACATGGTAATCTTTGTCTGACGAGAGGGGCCCTACTACTCAGTTGCCTATTGAGCGCAAAGTAGCATCTATTGGCAAGAGTGATTCTTCTTTTTATCACCATACTGGTGTCACTATAGAGGCAAGAGTCCTTGACTACCTCGAAATTATAGGTACCTGCTGTCAGCTGAGAGTCAAGACGAAGCGACTCTCTAATAGAGCATTCCATGAATTTCGTTTTATATACATTTACTGCTAAACCTACTTTTACGGACTCTCTTTCAATTGCATTAAAGGCTGTTGTTACATCATGCTTGGTACGGCCAATTATGTCATTGTCATCAGCGTACGCAAGGAGCTGGACACTTTTATTTGTTAGTATAGTGTCCGACAGATGTATTTTTTCTTTCCTTAATACACTCTCCATGATGAAGTTGAAGAGATCACATGACAGACACCCTGTCTGAGGCCCCGTATGGTTTCGAAGGGTGTTGAGATGTCAGTTCCTATCTTGACCGAGCATCTTGTATCAGTCAACGTCATCCTACAGAGACGGACCAATTTTGCGCGGATTCCAAGTTCAGACATGGCTGTATACAGGCAATCTCTTTTGGTGCTGTCAAATGCTGCCTTATAGTCAATAAAGAGATGGCGTGTTTCCACTTGATACGTAGTTTTTTCAAGAATTTGACGTAGTGTGAATGTCTGGTCAGTTGGTGATTTGGGGATTTGATAGGGGCCAATTCGCGGTTCCGCAAATGGCTCGAGCTTTTCACAAACTACGCTTTTAGGACTTTACATGCAATGGAAAGAAGGCTAATTCCCAGATAGTTGGTGCGAATGGTCGCATCACCTTTCTTCAGTACAGGACATAGTAAGCTGAGTCTCCAATCGTCAGGCATGTTTTCAGCTATCCATATTTTGCAGATGAGCTTGTGCATGTTATTAACAAGCTTATTGCCACCGACTTTAAACAATTCAGCAGGAAGGCCATCAGCACCCGCCGCCTTATTGTTCTTTAGACGCTTGATAGAGACTTTAACCTGATCATAGCTGGGAGGTGGTATTTCGTGTCCAATTTCGTCCAATTTCGTTCGATTGCAGCTGCTTCTACGCTGGTGGTATTGTCGGTATCATCTCCTGCAAGCAACTGTGTGAAATGGTCTCTCCATAACACTTTGCAGATTTGTGAGAAGATTCCCATTATCATCACGACAGGCCAGAGATGCCGAGGGCTTAAAACCTTGAGTCAGAGGCTTGACTCGTTGATAGAATTTTCTGGCTTCGTTTTTGGTCCGATGATTATCGGCCGCTTCTCGTTCCTGCCTTTCCTGCTCTCGCTTTTTCCGCCTGAAAATGTGTTTTTCTTCCCTCCTATTCGCCTTGTAATGTTCATGCATGGCTCGCGTAGCAGTCGACTGGAGCGTTTTTCTATAGGCTGCGTCCTTCACAGCCTTGGCTACACGACACTGGTCGGCATACCATTGGTTTCGATGTAGCGGGCCCTGAAACCCAATGGTTTCTTCCACAGAGGCGCGCATGGAGTATGATATATACGTCCACATACCGCCAATGTCATGGATAACCAACGATTAATTCAGGAATCTGAGAGTAGAACGGAAAAGGCCCTCGCTGTTTCTTGTGATTGCAGCTTATTAATGTCAAGCTTCCGTTGCACACTTGTTGGGGTTTCACTGAAGGCACTTAGACGGGTTCTTACCTTGGCTGTAACAAGGTAGTGGTCAGAGTCGATGTTGGGACCACGGAAACTCCGTATATCAAGTATGTTCGATGCATGTCCTTCCATAAATCACGATGTGATCAATCTGGTTCCGAGTAGATTGATCAGGAGACAGCCATGTTGTCTTATGAATGTCATGATGTTTGAATTTTGTACTACCAATCACCATGTTGTGAGCTCATGCGAAGTCTATTAGCCTGAAGCCATTGCCTGAGGTTGTTGAATTCAGGCTGTGCCGTCCAACAGTAAGAGCAAAAACGCCTTCTTGACCGACTTTCGCATTGAAATCTCCAAGTAAAATGTTAATGCTAAGTGCGAATTTGATAATTTCTCCATGAGATATCTGGAATATCATGGTTGAATCGTAATGCCTTGTGAAATATTGTTGATTATGGATGAAATACATTGCCGTTTTTTTTTTATTGTTATTTTTGTCTGTTATTTTTATGTTGTTTGTTTGGGAGTAACTCAATATGTATTCCATTCCAGTCATTGTTGATTTCACTCAAGTGCCTTATTATACTATAACTTTACTTGCTGGCGGTGTTTTTTTTGTTTTATTGGCATATAATTCCACTAACTTAATACTCACTTTACTTGGTGTTTGTTTCACTCCTTCTCTCTTTCCTTCTTCTCTCTTCTCTAATTTTGGGTTGTACCGTTGCTAGATGTTGTGAAATTCCAGAAGGTTCCAAAATATTATGCAAAAATTAAGTCACTTTCTTTATTAGATATTTGTGGCACGTTAGTGCGCTCTTATTTATAGCACGTTAGTGCGCTCTCGAGTTCTGTTACAAACTAAACCTAAAAACTAACTCTAGCCTTAACTTATCCGCTGCTCTGGTGGTGACGAGTATCGGAATGTGCCAACGCGGCAGTTTGAGCAAGCAACAGCGTATGCAAACGATCATATTCGCTTGCACGCGCATCCGTTGGATTGTTGGCTGAGTTCGTCCAGACGTTAAGTCAGCATATTTAGGCGGAGTGACGATGTTGTGGTAACTTGCAAGCACGGCGATCATATTTTCGGTTTCGCTGCTTATTGAGTCCAGACTGTTGGTTAACATTTTTCGTCGGACGAACGATGTCGTGATAACTCCTCCGCATCTAAAGTGGCGACGTCCTCGTCCAAAGAGGTCATCGACTGGATAACCCTTTTCACGTTCAAGCGTCCAGCAGCCTTCTTTCTACGTCGGTATGCCATAATTATAATGATGACGATGGTGGCGATGGTCACGATGGCAGTTCTCCGATCTGATCGAAGTTTCTCAGGTGCAGGTCCTTGACCGTCGCGATATGGTCATTGATTATGATGACTCCATTCGCCGCTTCCATTATCGGCTCTTGGTAGTTGAACGGGGCAATGCTTGCAAAGGGCAATGCTTCCGGATACCAGTTGTTGTGCGCAAGTCTTCTGAGAAATTTCCTTACAAAATGCCGCTGTTTTTGTTAGTAGGCATTGTCTTAGGCCGATCGTGTGACTACCGCAGTTCACTACGGACTTCTCTGATAGGTGTAGCATGCTGTTCTTATGTGGTACTGGGTAAACATGTTTTTTTTACAAATTAACTTAGGTCTAAGATATTAAATAATGAAATACAATAAAATTCTTATTTTGTAGTGACTTAATACTAGCTACTTCTAATACATCGGATATTGTTATATTTGTGAACTGCCCTTTCATTATTTCCTTTATATTCTGAGCGTCAAGAATTACAGGATTTAAAATTTTCCTGAATAACCGTGTTTATGTGGAATTGCCTATTGTTTTCATCTACAAGCTTACTTTGTTTAAAGCGCACCTGTTCGAAGTCAATAAAATTTGGCGTTCCAGCTACAACTTTTAGTGCCCTGCCCAAGATGTTTTTACTTCGCTCCTGTCTATGGTGCAAGCCGACCAACTCTAGCATCGTTCAACCTATAGGGATGCGAAAGAGTTCGTTTCTATTTTATATTGTCCTTATGAATCACCCTCCCTTTAATGAGAACCGTTGTTCCCAAGTCTTTTTCTACAATGCCTTCCATGTAAGGGGGATTCAATTTATTTCCTAGCTTTCTGTTTGATTTTACAAGAACTCGGTCACCTACATTAAACGCCATAAATAACCTGTTTTTGTTGTGAGTTTGTAATTCCTTCTGCTGAGCTTTCCGAATTTTTTCGATAATGTTCTTTCCTGCGTCGTTCTTGTTCTGGAATATGTTTATCGGTCTCTTATATGTAACCGAATGGATTGTCTTATTGTATTCGATTGTAGCCAGTAGAATGAGATCGACGGTCGATGCCCTTTTCAATTTTCATGCAGCGAGCGATTTCCCTTAGGGTAATGCGAAATCTGTCCATTAGAAGTGCTATATAGAGGTGAAGCGAAATTATAGAGGAATGCCGAAATTTTTTGAAGTATTAAGACAATTGTGTGGGAGTTAAGCGACTTTTCGTTGTCACAGTGAATGGTCTTTGTATTAGTAAAGAGATTTAGAAATTTGAAGTAATTGCGGATTCACATCGACAATTATTCGCGATCCTATGCGTTGAGTTACTGCGAATTTTGAGTATTTGTCAACAGACGTAAGGAAATACTTTGAGTCTTTAGTCTATATGCTTCACATTTTCCTGCGCGGCACGATGCGCTCTATTATGTTCCATTGCCACAATCTCGTTTTGATCGCTTTCCTCAGTTATATCCTGAACCATTTTTCCGGTGTACCGAAATTTTATACTATGGTATAAACTCTACAAGTTTGTGTTGAATGAGAGCTAAATGGATAAACTGCAGTGTATCGCGTTTACGACATCGAGTTTAACTACCTCCTGTATTGCGCCAATCAAAGATGACCTGCACGAGAAAACTATTTTGTGTCGGGTCTTTTTTCCGAACAGAATGAAAGTTCTTTTTGGCGGAACCTCTGCCTTGTCGATAATGATTTTGTTCCGGAAGCAATTGACCTTTTTTTAACTTTTTAATTGCGTACGTTAAGGACTCCTCGCTGTGGATGGTTGCGCGGTCTGAGCTTTGGTCTTCCTCGAGCGCATTTACTGGCTACCTCGAGAGGGCATCTGCTACCAGGTTTTGTTTTCCAGGTTTATAAAATAACTTTGCGTTATGATCATCAATGAACTCTTTCCATCTCTTTATCTTCGCATTTTGGTTGTTGTCGGAGACTGCGAACGTCAGAGGCTGGTGATCCGTAAATATGTTTATTTCTTTCACGCCATACAAACAGTTCCTAAGATTCTTCAGTGCCCAAACAATAGACAGCAGCTCCGTTTCGTTGGCTGCATAGTGAAACTGTCCCTTTCTCAGCGTCCTCGATATCATTATTAGTGGTTTATTATCTTGGAATAGGACTACCCCTAGACTGTCGGCTGAAGCGTCTGTCGTCAGATCAAATGGTCTTTTAAAATTCAGGAAATCTAACAGCACATCCTCTGATACTAGAATGTTCCTTAGAGTTTCGAAGGCCTGCGACTGCAAATTGTTTAGAGAGATCTTTACCTTTTTTGATTGCGTTGCGTCAATGGCTTCGCTACACTGGCGAAATTTCCTATAAAACACCTATAATAGCTAGCCAGGTCCAAAAATGATCTAACGGCGAACAGCGTGGTTGGTTCCGAGGAATATTTCATCGCGTTTATCTTATTTGGGCATGTTTTTATGCAGCCCCTAGGTACTCTAAAACCAAGATGTTATATATTTGACTGGAAGAAACTAGACTTCTCAATGGAGACCCTCATATTTGCCTCGTAAAGCTGCCTAAGTACCCATTCGATATCTTTGAAATGCTGCTCATCTGCCTTTGAGAAGATTATAACTTCGTCCACGTAGACATGGCACATCTTTCCTGTTTGTTCTCGCAAAACGTCGTCGATCACCCGTTGGAACATACTTGGCGCGTTCTTCAACCCAAATGGTAGCTTGCAGAATTCGTATTTTCCATTGTTGACAGAGAACGCCGTTTTCTGTCTCTTTCTGCAAGTTCAATTTGATGGAATCCCGATTTTAGATCGAGTGTAGTAAAATAATTTGATTTGCCCAAGTGGGATAGTATAACCATAACGTTAGGAATGGGGTACTTGTCGGCAATCGTTTTCGAATTTAGTTTTCTAAAATCAATTACCATGCCCTTTTTTATTCCCCAACTCATCCGTGCCTTTTTTGTCAACGACCCAAATTGGGTTATTTTACGGTGATCTGGATGGTCCTATTATTTTATTTCTCAAAAAATCCTTGATCTCATTATTGACAAAATCGGCTACCCCCATTGGGTGGGGATACCACTTTGAATACACCGGCTCCTCGTCTTTCGTACGAATGGTACCCGTTATATTAGTGTTATAGGGTAGGGATTCGTTAGGATCCGCAAACACCCTTTTTATATTACTGATAGTTTTTTGAGGCGCCTGTGTACACCACCAGTTTTAAATCTCTACCGTTTGCTCCTATGGTTCTGCTGATCCATAGGAGCCTTGAGGTCCCCCTAAAAAATTAAGAGTCTTATTTTCAATTTCCTCTACTTCGTTTTCTGCCCCTATATCGTAGTCCCTTAAGGCCTCCACAGGAGACTGCTCTATATGATAGACCCGTTGCATTTTTGGACCAGTTACCCATCCCGAGACCGCCTGGCGTTTTTGCTGACCACGGTACGCGTTATTGTAATCCAACCCACCGTGATCTTGTACCTGAGAGCTTTGCTGGTTGTACTGCTGGGTGCCACTTTGCCGAAAATTCGTTGGTTGCACGTGTGATATTGAAGGGTCAATTTCCATGGGCTCCGGTTTCTCTTGGTTACCGTTTTTGTGTCCCTGACTGGCGTTATTGCCACTATTATGTATTAAAAATTTTGGGTGCTTCTGCTTTCCCTCCGGCCTTGCCGATTATTTCTGTTTTTTTGTTTCTTATCTCATCACCACGCGTTGCATAGTGTGCTGCAAAGTTATAGCATTCCCTATTTGCCTCAATTTCTTGTGCGAGAGCTAGTGCTGCTGGAAGGCTCTCGTGCCTTGTCGAAAAAAGAATTTCACAATGTGGTCGCTTCAACCCCGATATGAAAACGCGTATAGACGTTTCTCTATATCTCTGCTTAAGGGCCGCTGCCATTTCTGTGTCATAGGTCATGACGGTTTTATTTGTCAACAAGATGAGCTTTCTCTGGACCTCATCACAGTACTCAAGCAAGAGCGTATTGCCCTGCCTAAAAGTTGACAACTCCTGTTCAATCAGGTAAACTGGACGCTTGTCGGCGTACGTAAAATCGAATCTATCTATTATAGCATAAAAATTCAATGGCGTATTGAACGAGGCCAATACCCCATCAGCGGCATCTGTGATTTTATTTCTCAAGATATTCAACATTTCAAAGTAATTTCCACTAGCCACATAGTTTTGATAAAGTTTATGTGCATTGTGTGCATGCCTACGCCACGACATATAGGTAGATTGTTACCCATTAAACTCAGGGAGTGACTTAATAAGGTCCAGTGACTCCTTGCACTGAACACCCTCAACTATTGTTACCTCTTTATGCTCCTCTACGGAGAGGTTGTAAGTCCTGAAGCTGTTTCTAAATCTGCTGTACCTGTTTATAATTTTCAATTTTTCAATTTAATTTATTTCGCCTATAATTATAATAATTCATATTTGTTAAGACTAATATCATATATAATGTACAGAGTTTGACCTTTAGTTTAAGGTTATTTACTGAGAACGAAAGAGATATTGTAAATAAATTTTTCTTAAAGTTAATGTAAATATAGGCAAGGAAAAAGAGGGAAAAAAACCTTAAAATAGTGTTAGGAGCAAAACTTATAACTATCTTAACATTAGGCAACCAATACCGGTAGAATAAGTGCGAACTTAGTTTTGGTGATGGTCGTTTGCGCAGGCTTGCGATATAATGGTTTATTTATTTTTTATTTTATTTAATTTATTTTATAAACATGCACATAAGGATAAAAGTGCTAAAGCGGGCTTACTGGAGCTTTGGTGACAATTTAAGTGAGGTGATTTACAGGATGGAAGTTATTATTTAGTAATTGTATTTTGTCTTGAATCATTGAGATTCTAGCTTTTTGATAAAGGCGGATGGTTGAATAAAAAAAGAGCGGGTTTAGGATCATTTTTAAAATCTTGTTTTGAATTCTTTGAAGTTTATTTATGTAGGTTTGTGCACAGTCTCCCCATACAACAGAACCGTATAAGATTAGTGGTACAAATATTGATTTTTATATTAGTAGTTTGTTTGGAATGGACAGGCCTGATTTACGATTTATTAGTGGATACAGAATGAATACCATCTTATTTACTTTGTCAATAATTTTGTTGATATGTAAGCTAAATAACATTTTTGTATCCAAAAACAATCCGAGGTAACGGAAATTGGCGATGTGATAAATCATCAGGCCAAAAAATATATGGAGAGGTTAAAAAATTATCCAAATAAACTAGCAAGGCGCCTTCTAAAACGACGCAGAATGGGAGGAGTTAGTGTGGCGAGACGGCTGAGAAGATCACACCCTGCCGACCTCCGTAATAGATCCTTTTAATACACAATACTATATGCCCACTTATTATTTAAATTGTTTTGTTAATTTTTGTATATACAATTTAATTGAAGTTGTTCTAATAATAACAGAAAAAATAAATATAAAGGAAAAAAAAAGAGGTAACGGACACAATTTTCCCAGCATATGTCCTGGTTAACCAGACGTAAATTTGATGAGGGTAAAGAGCACGCCTTTCTAGTAAAAAAGATACACTTTGCTTTATCACAGTTCAACTTGATTTTCCACTCATGATAATAAGTAGCTAAGGTATTAAGAGCAGTTTGCAGATTAATTTTAATAGAGTTAAAACTTTCACTTGAACAGTAGACTGCAGTATCATCAGCAAACATTGAGATGACGGAGTTGTCGAAATACGGAATATCAAACGTGTAGATGTTATAAAGTAATGGCCCAAGCACTGAACCCTGAGGCACTCCATCCTGATAGGCGAGGGTTTTGATGACACGCCATTAAAACAGTAATGAAGGATCTGTCATCAAGAAAACTTTGAATAATTTTAGTCATATAACCTGGTGTGTTGGTGATATGCAACTTGTGTATAGACCGTCATGCCAAACGGTATCGAAGGCGGCTTGAATGTCTAACGTAAGCAAGCCCACAGATTTTTTGTTTTCAAGGTTAAGCTTGACAAAACGTTTAAGCTTTAGAAGTGGATAGGTGCAACTGAGTTTTGCTCTAAACCAAAATTGCTCAGTGGGAAATATGGAGTTTGCTTCAAGATGAAAGTATAGCCGTTTCTTAAGAATTTTTTCAAAAATTTTTGAGAGGCAACATAGCAGACTGATTGGCCTATAGAATCAGGTGGTTTGCCTGGTTTATGAATAGCTTTGACTTTGGCCAACTTCCAAATATTTGGGAAATAAGCTAGCTTAAAGCATGCATTGTATAACTTAGCCAGATTAGCGATAACCGTTTTTGGTAGGTTTTTTGTTTTGAGCGAACTTATTATTGTATTTATCTCACAGATTGTGATCTCCGTCAAACTGAAGGACTCAGGGATTAGCACATTAATTTGATGTAAAGAATGTTCGGCAGCGGTTTTAGTTGCACTATTAGAAAGAGGCTCAGTTAACTTGTGTTTGCCTTCAAAAATGTTGTTTAGTAGATTTGCTTTTTGTTCATTCGTGGCAAATCTCTCATTTTTGTGACTTAAGGATGGTATAAACTGAGTTTTATTTTTAATGGCTTTGGTTACCTTCCAGAAAGGCTTCGAGTGGTTATCAAGTTTCTTGAGTTTTGCATTCCAACTGATATTGTTGAAGTTAAGGATTTCAAACTTTATAAGACGATTAAAGTGATCCAGCCGTGCTTTAAAAATGGGTAGACGAGATCTGAACCACTGTCTTTGAACGACATTTCGTATTTTTGTAAGTTCACGGATGTGATTAGAAAATTTATGTTAGGGTAGTTGATAGGTACCCTAGGGATGCCTTTTTCGGTGGCCTCTTCAATTTTTAAATTTAAAGCGTTGATCATGTTGTCAATTTGATCTTTATCAGGTGGTGAGTCACGACTGGCTCCGGGGAGCAACATTTGAAAGTCTCTAGTTAGCAGACGTCTAAAGTGCTTCAAGTTTGCTTTAGAAAACTTTAAGTAGGTTTTATGATTCAATGCAATACTGGTAGATACCTTTACCATTACAGGGATATGGTCAGATGAAAGATCGTATAGTGTGCTAGGCATACTTAAAATATTCGGTACATTCATAAGAAACAAGTCTAAAGTAGAGGGCTTCAAATTGTGCTTAGGTGGTATATTGGGAATTTGCCGATGTTTGACTTAATTATTAATAATAATCGCCACACCACCCCTCTACCATTGTTGCGATCCATTTTATATACACTGTAATTTCTGAGCTTAAGGGGATCTTTCTGCGTCAGCCAGGATTCAGAGCTTAAGCAAAATGTATAGTGTGCTTGATAAGAAAATCTAACAGCTCAAGTTTCTTGTTTTTAATGGCACGCGCGTTCCTTGCAAAAACATTAAGAGAGTTTAGCAAGCTATATGATTGAGTAGACATACTTAATTGCTAATTGAGTTATAACATTAAATTGTTCAGCCTTTGTTTTAGAGTTGCCTAACTGTGAGAGTAAATCTGTAGTTAGGTTGCTGATGTCATCAAGTTTAAAGAGGCAAGACGTCTCCGGTTGCTGCGGGCCGGTCACCGCATTTCTGTAGCTTTGAGAGACAAAATGAGTAGCGCTTTGAGCGTTAAGTGGATTGTTCTTGTGACTAGCTGCGCTCACATTATGCTTAGTAAAACTCGGAAAGTTCTCACCATAAGTAGCGTTTTTGTGCGGCAAACCGGTTTGGCGACTACCGTTTAGATTACTGTTGCTCATTATATTATTGTGTTTTACGCTGCGCTTGCTTTTCGGCATTCGTTTTTGAAGAAGCGCTTGATAGGAGATTCTGCAAGGGCAGGAGAGATCAGTGGAAGAGTGACCACCTTTGCAATTAGCACACGTTAATTTCGATGGACTTATGCAGGTGTTTGTATGAGGACTTCCACCACATAATGCACACGATGTCTTGGGGTTGCAGCGGTATGACCCATGTCCAAATAATTGGCAATTGTAACATTGGGTTAATTTATTTATTGACTTTGATTTAAATTCCCAGCGCACTTTCACGAGGTTTATACAATTATATTCTTTTTTGAGCTGTTGTAACGTCACAGATTTAGTCTCAAAAAAGACAATATAAAGAAGTATGTCCAATACACTTGGCGTTTTCGCGGACGAAAGTAATTTGTGTAATTGTTTTTGGCGCCACCTTCACCTAGTTTCAAAGTTTTGGCGGATTCCGCCACAGGAAAAAAATATATATGGGGTATGCAGGTAACTATTAGACTTTGGTTTAAATTAATGCAGTAACTAACGCAAAATAAAACGTAAGAAAACAAACTAGGGCAGAGAACTTTTGTAACAACCGCGCGATTCGAAGGTTGAACGCCTGATGATGTTTATAATTGACTTCCTGCTGTTTCCTCAATGCTGCGGCTATTGCCGCTTCCATGAGACTTGTAAGCTCTTGTGAATTCCTTTTCTTTATTTTATTTTGAGTCTGCGGTTTGGTTACTGTTAATCTATCAATCAGTTTTTATGTTCGCTTTGTCACACATAAAAAATAAATACAGCTCTAACAACCGCACTGCGTTAGCTCTTACGAATATGTGAATAACCGAAAAAATAGTAGACTTTTCCTTTTAAATTTGCTTTAAAATTTATTTTTTCTTCTTTATTTATCTATCACAGATATTATCTAAAACACAGCTTTTAATAAGGATTTTATATTTTTTTTCGTAAAAGTATTCTTTTACTTTCTTGACTTTTATTATTTATATTAAAAAATTCATCAATTTTTTTCTTTTTTTAAAATTTAATTTTTCACTTTATAATTTTTTTGGCTTGGGCAGTTCACTTACATGCTTTTTTCTAGTTTTCTGGCCGCCTTTGACGATCATATTCGCTTGCACGCACATCCGCTGGTTTCGCTGCTTATTGAATCCGTCCAGATTGTTGGTTAACATTTTTCGTTGGACAGACGATGTTGAGATAACTTATACGGTATGTCGCGAAATGTTTGCTTAAATTAATAAAACAATTGATGAAGTTTTATAAAAAAATATATTTATTACGGCACTATGTGCCTTTCTTGTTTTATTAATATTTGTTAAGGGTTTTTTTAATTTAAACTATCCGTGCATTTCGTACGATGACGTGCACTCTGTTTGATGACGTGAACTAAAACAGACGTGAACAATCTTATAGCTATTGTTGTATTGCTTAGCCCAATTAGAAATGTCCCATTTAGGGTTTTAACCCTTATTACTCAATAATATTAGTTCTGCGATTCTTTCTATTCTTTTAATGTGATCATTATTCGTGTAATTCAATTGTGTGGTTTATTATTTGTGATATTCTAAATACAATTATCGTTTGAGAGTTTTCCTATATTGGTATTTAAACAAATATCTAGTTCATTTATTTTTTTACAATTCATTTTTATTCCTTAAATTTCACTGTTCCAATTTATAACATTTAAACAGTTTAATTTGAGAATTTTCTTCGCAACTTATAATGGTTTATGAGTTTAATACAATTTATATTTTGTGTTTTTTGAGGACTTCAGATTACATAGATTAATTTTTGATTCTAATAAGTTATTTAATATCTGCGATATTTAGAGCTTTTTCGATATTATTATAAGGTAATTCATCATTTCTTAATATTTCTTTTACTGATTTTAACTCGGATGGTGGGAGTACAAAAGTGTTTAGAAAATTTACTTTGGAAAGATATAGTTCAAATTTGAAGTTATTTATTTCTTCTTTTAGTAAATCCAAATTTAATTTGGAGTACAGCATTATTGTTGTTTGGAAGTTTTCGCTATTTTTGAAAGACTATTATATTATTGCTACTTTCTGTTATTTTGTTAATTCTTTCTATAATGTTTTTATTTATTATCACTTGTTTATTGTTATTAGATATAACGTTGTTTAGGGTGTTATTAAGGATTTATTGGATCAGGAAGGGGCGTAAGGGATGAGAATTGCTCGTTACTTATTGGGGCCATTTTTATTTCCTTGAGGGTGTCCCGATAAAATAGATCTGCGGGTTTTTTCATGTAGTCCTTTAATTGAAGTTAGGTGAAGGGAACTTTGTAATTCGAAAAGTGTGAGGGTTAAATGGATTGTACTGTTAACATTATGGGTTCCTCTGCTTTAATGCAGTTGGTAACTGATGGATTAATTGGATTTTTTGAGAAGTTCTATTACTTTTCTGTCTGTAAATGCAGTTTCAATCATGGTATGACGATGATAGGATAGAAAGCCTATTTCAATTAATATTGCGGGTTTTTATTCTTGTAATCGTTGATAGGCAATTCAGTGCACGATATTAAATTTTCTGATGAACTAGATAGTAGCTGTTAAAGAGTTTAGATTAGATTTTGGAGGTCGTGAAAGGGGATCTGCTACAACGTTGGTGTTGCCTGGTTTGTGGATTAGCTGGTGATTATACTCTTCGAACTAAGTTTCCCACCGCTCCATTTCCGTAGTAGTATTTTTGTTACTAAGTGCAAAAGTGAGTGGCTGATGGTCAGTCAAAATTGTAACCTTTTTAGATCCACTTCCTTTTCGTTTGCTGCGAAATTCTCTTCTGAACGACCGAGAGTTCTTGAAAGGAACGAAATTGGTCTACCTTCCTGAGATAGGACTGCGCCTAAGACGTAATCAGAATCATCCGTTGTTAACTCAAAAGGCTTATCAAACTCGTGGTAACGGAGTATAACGAAATCAGACAATTTTGTAATTGCTGAAACGTTGCTCATTAAGGTTAAGTAATACTTTTTTTGAAAGATTTTCGGAGATACAACCCATGTCACCTCGCAGT
The DNA here is from genome assembly GCA_035041755.1 of Cacoxenus indagator. Taxonomy (NCBI): domain Eukaryota; kingdom Metazoa; phylum Arthropoda; class Insecta; order Diptera; family Drosophilidae; genus Cacoxenus; species Cacoxenus indagator. Next base: position 487,598 of record JAWNKX010000239.1, read on the forward strand.
ATTTCCGTTAAGGTTTTGGAAATTTCGGCATAGCCGCGAATGAACTTACGATAACCACCTGTGGTTCCTAGAAATGAAAAAAGATCATGAACCGTTTTTGGGCGGGGGAATTTGGTCATCTAAGGTACGTTAAGGTGCGTTCCGAAGACAGAATGGGAGTCGTTTCAATTCATATTTTCCGTTGTTTATGGGGAAAGCTGTATTTTCAATATTCGATTTTTTGAGTGATATTTGGTGAAATCCGCTTTTGAGATTGACAGTTAGGAAATACTTGTTTAACCTTAAGTTAGTCAAGATTGTATTCAAGTTAGGAGTGATGGAGGTTTGGCTATCAACGAGAGCTATCGGTATAATTCGGCCGCGTATCGATATCGGTCAGCAGCAGAATTACGACAAGGCCGTCACCAGCAGAGGCCGAGTGAGAGAAGACAAGAAGCCAAAAGTTGTTGAAGAAGCCAAGTCGTAGACCGTTGAAGCGTATCTATTTTAATTTTTACTTTATTATAATAAACACATTCATTCATATCATATTCTTATATTCATATCCGGAATTGGATATTTATCTGGTATGGTGTCTTCATTGAGTTTCCTATAATCAATGACCATACCACATTTTTTTGTTATTGAAGCATCCGTTTTTTTTAAACTACCTATACATGGTAATTTGTATGGTGATTTAGAACTTCTCGAAGAAGTTACTCTGTTTGTTTAGAATAGATTGGTCGTTCACTTTTTGTGCGAATTTCTGCTTTGACGTTTGTCAAGAAGATGAGGCTTTTGTCTGGGTCCGAAAAGAGGGTCAGATATGAATCTATGATTTCAGAAATTGTTTTTTCGTATGTACGAGTTAATGTTGAAGTTAAATTTGGAGGTTTGTGACTATTTCGAACTCTAATTGCTCTAAGGGATACTGGAATTCGTTAAGTAGGGTGAAATAAGTGTAGATTACAGTTATAAGGGGGTTTATTGCATCCTTGCCTATGATACCATCAAAAGTTTGTAGACCGTGTAGTAAAAAAAACTGTACTTTGCCTATTACGTCGTTAAATATTTTAATATTGGCATGGTGAGTAATGGTGACTATCATGTGACGGAGTTAGCGGTTAAAATTAAAAAGAAATTAATTCATTACGATTATTTATGAATTGGGGTTTATTATAATTTTTATTAGATCCTGTGCCAAGCAAAAAATTTGAGCACTTTCCCGTTTTTCATTGTAAATGGGTAGAACTATGGGAACTATGGGCTAATCTAAAAAATGTATATCATCATTCTCGGGAGCTTCTTCTACGTTCTAAACCTGTTCATTGTAATCTTGCCGGTAAAACTGCTCGTTGAGCAAGTTGCTGTTGTTCTTCATTGTGGATTATGGCTTCGGTTTGGAATATTTGTTGTTGTTTGTGGGCGGTATTGTTGGAATTGTTGTTGTGGGCGGTGCTGTGAATTGCGGTTGACGATAGTGTCTCTGGATGGGTCTAGGATTGTAAACTGCTTGGGTGAGTTGAGACAAAAAAGATTTGGTGGTTTTGTTCGAAGGGAAGCCCTTCGTCATCGCGTAATTTATACGAGAGTTTATATAACGTAGCTTCAAATACAAATGCAAAACCTGTGGATAAGCTGGTTAGTTCTTTTACGCTTAGCAGGCATGGAAGCTCTCCGTTGACCTCGTACGAAAGTATCTAGTACCTTGTCATGATATGTTTGGGTCATGACATTGAGTGCATCTTTACTCAACTGTAGGCAGTCTATCTTGTCTAAAATTAGTAACAAGTGATAAAATACTTTCTGGTAAAAGTCGGTTATCGAACTGTTACGTTGTACAAAAATCGTCAATTGATACTGGAGGGTCGAGATATCTCTCTTGTCTAAATAATGAATCACCAGACATTGCTTTATTTGAACCCAAGCTAATGGAGTTCGGTATGCTTCAAGAGCGGCATCAGCTTCTCCAACGATTTTATGTCGGATAGTGTGCAAGATTAAAAAATACTTTGCCGTGTCCTTGTATTGTGAATATAGGGTGACAATCATATCAACAGCTTTGCGCCAGGAATTGCATTCTCTTCGCTTTCCCGAAAAGTCTCGCAAAGTTTTTGCAATGTCAGGAATTCTTTCCGTGTCGGCAATGTTCCAAGTAAATTCTACAGGGTGAACTGTCTCTGGTTCTAGTGAAAGATTAAGGACCTAATTAATAATACGCGCTATCTCTTGTTTTTGCCTCTCCGAAAAGGCTTATGGGAGTATATGATTAGTTATTGGGTATGGATTAGACATGGTGTTGAGGAAAAAGTTATTAAAACTATTAAATAAATCCTTAAAGTTTGGCATAAAGGTTTAAAATTTTCTATTTCCAATTTATTTAATGATTTTCTTTTGGAATTTTAATGAAGGTAATGTTTACATAATTTATTTCTACTCAAATATATATTAATAATTTTAATTTTAAAGTTTACAATATTTTTATTTCTAGGAGGTGTTGTGAAAACAAAATCATAAAAGTTCGAAGAAAATAGAAAAAGAGTAAGAATTAAGAGTTACTGCTTTGTTGTTTTAACGATCATCGTCGCTGGTTTACCGACGCGAATCAACCAAGGCTTGTACATTTTCACTCCTAAAAGAAAAACAGGAAAAGCTTCTGCATCACTTAGCCCAATGATGAAAAAGAAGATAGATGCATTAGGTCAAGCGCAATTCAGCAAACATTTTTGTTCGCTCCAAATCCTAATGGAAGTATGACCAAACCAATGAGGATAGATCTACGAATGCTACAAAACTTAAGCTTCCATCTATTACGGTTTTAAAGAGAAATTCAGTGTATGTGTATGGCTTGTTAAAAAGCATAAGCAAAGATTACTATGCTATCAAGTCAATCTCAAATGGAATACAATTTTTGTGTAATCTGATAATTTGAACTTAACCTCCCACAAGCTCAAAGAATACAACTGTTAATTTTTCTCATACGCTAACAGGGAAATAAAACTATATAAGGCCGTGCTTTCTGGTTTGGATGAATAAAAAAGTTAAAAACTTATTAACATCTCTTGGACTTTGATATCAAAACTGTAGAGAAAAGCAAGGACAAGGACTTAACAATCTTTTATATATAGTGTACTTTTCTAACAAATAAATTACGTTAAAATAGCTGCGGAACGACAATGCATGCATCAATCACACTCAAATCTGCTGGGTTGTATAAATCTAAACCACCCAAAAAGATAACTAAAATAACTCAATGTTACTACTGCCAGCTGTTTGGTCATGGGTCAAATAACTGCAACGTAAAATTTTTTTTTTTTTTTATATAATACATATTGTATTTATTTAAAATAATTATTAATTAATTTTCTTCTACCTGCAATAGCAGCCTAACCTAATTGTATTATATAAAGAAAAATTATTTATATAAAGAAAATTTACTAAATTTGACAGAAGAAACTTATGAAATGACCTTCATAGGAAGGTCCTGTTGGTGACATCTTTTGAGTCTTCTTTTCTGGCCCTCGAAGTTAGCCGTCTCGTGAGTGCATTTTGGCGAGAACTAAGGCGCTCTAGATATTTCCCCGCTTGTGCCTGGATAGCAGCTATGCCGTATACTTCCACATGGGGAGCGTACTTCCACATGGGGCTTAAAATTGTCTTGTATATTGTTGTCTAGTTGTCCAAGGACAGCTTACTCTTCGGGGACAACAGCCACGACATTTTTCCAGCTTTTGCCAGCACGGACCGCTGAACCATTGTCACATGTCTTTGAAATGTAAGTATGACTCCAAGTTATTTATGCGCAGGCTGGTGCTTCAGAGTAGAGCCTAGCAACGATATACCAGAGCATGACAATGGCCATGTGGCATACGTAACACAGGAACATTTGCTGGCAACGTAAAATTTAATTCGTTTATGAAAACCAGTAGTATAAACACGCTATACATTGTGGCATGGAATTGTTGAGCCGTTAAAAATAAGAGGTTGAACTCTTAAATTATCTTAGTAGTAATAAATTTTTTTTTATTATTTTATTATTTTTTTTCCCCCCCAAAAGAAGAATACATTGTCTATTATAGAAAAATAAATCGACTATTGTACAGATTAATATTTAGGACAAGTGGGTGAATTTCAATTTTACAATCAGTTTGTAAAGTCGTGTTGTGACTGGAATCTAACAATACATGTATTTTAACAATAAATAAATAATTAAAGATAACACCAATTAACAATGAGTAAGTAATGTAATGAAGTAATGTGTTATGTGAGGTCCACTGGTCTCACCATTTTTAGCCTACGTTGCCGAGTTAGTTCATCTAATGGTAATGTATTCACACCATCGTTCGAATGCTGGGAAAGTTTGGTTTGGTATTTTCTGCTCAAATTGATTATTTCCTCATCTACTGTCGCAATTCTTAGGACTCGATGAAGGTCCGTGTTGGTGATATTCCATTGGGCTTTGGTGATCGTGCGAATAATTTTTGATTGTTGCCTCTGGATTAACTTTATACTTGATTTTTTGGCAACTCCCCATATTTCGGCTCCATATGTCCAAATTGGTTTAATAATTGTCTTATAGATTAGGAGCTTGTTTTCAAGTGAAATGTTTGTATTTGGTTTGAGCAGCCAGTGCAGTTGTCTTACTTTCATTTTGATTTGGTCACGCTTTATTTGTATATGGTGTTTCCAGTTTAGTTTACTGTCAATATATAATCCTAAGTACTAGGCTTCTTTTTGAATGGTTACGTCGTCTCCGTCAACATTTATATGGATTGGTGTTAATCTAGTCTTAGTAGTGCATATAACTTGTACTGTTTTGTGTTTGTTTATTTTAATATGCCATTTTCTAAGCCAGTCGAATGTTTTTTTAAAGTCTACTTGCAACATGGATGTTGCAGTATTTATGTTTTTATGAGCACTTAGGAGTATTGTGTCATCGGCGAAAGTTGCAATCATCGACGAATTGTGAGTGGGATATGGTATGTCTGCTGTGTATAGGGTATATAATAAAGGTCCTAGCACACTTCCCTGTGGAACTCCTGAATTTATTTCAATAATGGTTGAGTATTCGTCTGAGTATTTAACTAAGAAGTATCTACCTGTGATATATGATGTTAATAGATGTGCTATGTTTTGAAAGTTGCAATCATCGACGAATTGTGAGTGGGATATGGTATGTCTGCTGTGTATAGGGTATATAATAAAGGTCCTAGCACACTTCCCTGTGGAACTCCTGAATTTATTTCTCTAATGGTTGAGTATTTAATTCTAGTTCGTCTGAGTATTTAACTAAGAAGTATCTACCTGTGATATATGATGTTAATAGATGTGCTATGTTTTGAGGGAATATATTGTTTCCATTTAAGTCCTTTATGCCAAACCTTGTCAAAAGCTTTTTCCACGTCCAAGAAGAGTCCAATACAAAATTTATTATCGTCAATGTCATTTAGAATTTTGTGCGTAACTGTGTGCACTTGTTGTATCGTTGAGTGACTTCTTCGGAAGCCAAGTTGCTGATTTGGAATGATGTGCCTGCGTTCTATTATTGGCAATAGTCTACTTCTTAAAATCTTTTCTAAGATTTTTGGGATTACAGGGAGTAGACTGATTGGTCTATAAGACTCTGCTTTTGATGCGTCTTTGCCTGGTTTCGGGATGGCAATAATCTCAGCAACTTTCCAGAATCTCGGAAAATAGTTTAGTCTGAACATAGCGTTAAAGATGTTTCTTAGATATTCTATAGCTTTTACAGGTAATTCTCTCAGGAGTTTCTCATTTATTTTGTCATATCCAGGGGACTTTTTTCCTTTATGTCATTATTAATGCATTTTCTTATTTCTCCTAAAGGTGGTCTTTTCATGTTTTATATGTTCTGAACCTCTGCTAATATCTGTGTTCAGCTGTGGATCATCTGAGTTGGTGGCGATTTCTGTAAACACACTTTCGAAATAGTCCGCTAATACTTTGGCTTTGTCCAAGTTCGTCTTTGCCCATAACCCGTTTTCCATTTTTAAAGGAGCCTGATGATTACTTTTATTTGTCCATCCTTTAGTAGCTTTCCATAAGGAGTAGTCCGTTTGACTCGTGGGTGTTAACTTCTTGAGATATGATGTTAATTGTTTGTTTTTTAATACATGAATCATTTTTGTAACCTCAGTTGCCTTGTTGTACTGTCTTTTTGTCTCAGGAGATCTTGTGGTTGACCAGGTTTTCAGTAGTTTAAATTTTTTATTTAATAGCCCTCGTAGTTGAGGTTGTGTGTAGAATGTCCAATTTTGCTGCTTCTTTTATGGTGTCGATTGTATGACTGCTTTCATAATGGTGTCATTCAGGACTATAGTAGTCCTCAGCAGACTCGATGTCCTCATATGATTTAAGAGGGATGTCGGTCATTAAATTAATGTCAATGTATTCCTTATAAGTATTCCAGTCAGTTCTGTTGTTGTACAGAAGTCAGTTTGCATGTGTAGGCGTGACGTGCGAGTCATATATTAATTCTACAGGGTTGTGGTCTGACGAGAGTTCGAATCGTGATAAGATTTTACATTTCCGAATGTCAAAGTTCTTTGTGATGAAAAAATCTATCAAGTCAGGTGTTTTATTAGTGTCTGTTGGCCAATATGTTGGTTCGCCTGTATTCAAGTGTTTAGAGTTTGTGAACTGCATAGCGCTGATGAGATTTTTGCCTTTTTTGTTCGTTAGCCTCGATCCCCACATAGTGTGTTTCGCGTTGTAATCACCGGCTGCAATGAACCGTTTTCCAAGAGAGTTGAGGCAATTCTTATATTCTGTGTCTGTAATATTATGTTTTGGTGGGCTATATACAGCAGATATTGTGAGTGGTCCTACCAGATCATTAATTTGAATGTTCGTCGCTTGATAAGGTTCAAGCTCGTCGTGCTTTATGCACTGCTTGATAATTATGGCTGTGCCATCGGGGTGGTTTGTGGTATACACTTTGTACCCTCTAACTTGTATGAAGTGTTTGTTTGTGCAATGTGTCTCCGAGATTAGGGCTATGCCAATGCTGTTATCATGAAGAAGTATTTGTAGTTCGTCAATATGGTTTTTCAGTCCGTTTGCATTCCAAGTTATGATCCTTAATTAAGTTTCCATTTTGTTTGTCCATCTTCGATATGAGAATTGTTATGACGTTTATCATATTTGTGACTTGTTGAAACAATTGTTTCATCAGGTCTTTCATCTCAGTAATGTCAGTATTTATGTCAATGCGTCTACTTATGTATTCGTTGGTTGGATTCGTGAGTTGTTCCTTCTTATTCTTTTCGCCATTATTGTTGTCATACTTATCATTAGCTACTTGAGCGTACGATAAACCGTTCTTAATTTTGTTTAAGTTTTGAGTCTTGATTGGAGCTATTGCTACTGTCTCTGCCGGAATTTGGTGGCTAGTTTCTCTAAGGGATGGAAATCTTTTTATTTTCAGTGCCTTGTATATCTCACAACCCTTGTAGTTTGCAGTGTGTGCAGCACCGCACAATGCACATTTTATTTGACCGTTGGCTTCAATTTTGCAGTCGATTGTTTTGTGTTTGCCGGCGCATTTGACCCAGATCGGGTCTCTGGTGCAGAAATTTCTCGTGTGGCCGTAATTTTGACAATTTGAGCATTGCGATATTATGCGTTTATGGTGTGGTGGCTCAAATATGACTTTGGTACATAGGAGTGTTGTAATATTAAAGATTTCTCTATTATTTGCTTTGGCTTTTAGTTCAATGAAAAATAGCGGCAGTGGTTTCTTTGTCATATTTTGTTGTACGTTGTGTATATTAATAACGTCGTGGCCTAGTTCCGATAGCTCGTTCTTAAGTTCGTCAAGGTCAGTGGCGTAGTGCATATTCCTAAATACTGTCTTGAATGCCCGCTCCTCTTTCGGCTTAAAGGTGTAGTATTTAGTTTTGTTTTCCTTGAGCATCTTAACCACCGCCGAGTTGTTCGACGAGTCATTTGTCTGTATGCGTACTTCGTTGTTTTTAAGTGTTTTTAAAATGTAGTTTTGTTGTATTGTGTTATTCAGAGCTTTGTTTTTTTTTTTTTTTTTTTACATTGACTTAGTAGGTACGCAATGACCACACACTGATCTCACATGGGGCAGGCCCAGGTGGCATCAAAATTCACCCAGTCACATAGACTGGGATCAGCTGGTCTTAATTGCTAATATCTTTGGTGATCCTGCTATACCAAAGCTAATGTCTACGTAATAAATATTTGGCTACAGACAAAAACATCATCAGCCATTAACATAATCAGCATGCAAGATTAAACTAAAGATAATATTAAATTTAGAATTCAATACCTACAAAAACATATTTATTTAATCAAGGACGAAATTTAGGTTACAAGTATAGAAATAAGTTATCCATTAATTCAATGATGCCAACAATTTAGTTTTTATAACATAAGAAGAGGTGGGAGGAGCAGCACACGCAAAGTGGGTATTAAAAGATTTGCATAAGACATAGAATGGATCATGTTGCAAATAAGAAGCTCTACAAAAGGGAAGAATAATAGGAGAATAGTTTCTAGTTGGACGTGCTGGTACACTAAAGTTAATCATTCTAAGTAAGAAAGGTGAGTTAATACTACCATAAATGAGGTTATACATAAAAGTTACACCAATGACCGTTCTACGACTAGACAAGGTAGGGAGGTTGATCAATTTGAGACGACACCGATAAGATGGTAGGCAAGCATTAGGATCCCAGTGCAAGTTTTTGAGAGCAAAAAGTAGAAATTGCTTTTGCACCGCCTCTGATATTGAGGATCCCAGACACAAGACGCATACTCCAGAATAGGTCTTACTAGTGAAGTGTATAGTACTTTGGTAGTATACGGATCATCAAATTCCTTAGACCAGCGTTTAATATAGCCAAGGATACCTCTAGCTTTAGAGACCGAAGTGGAAATGTGGGTACCGAAATGCAACTTCGAGTCCATCAAAATACCAAGGTCGTTAAACTGGGAAATACGATCTAAACTATTTGAGTCAATGTAATAAGAATTTGAAATAAGGGCTCCGCGAGAAAAGGACATAACTTTGCATTTATTGGTATTGAGGATTAAATAGTTTTTGAAACACCAACGAGATAAAGAGTCAATGTCACTCTGAAGGAAAATCCCGTGAGAAGGGTTATTAAGGCGGAAACATAGTTTTACATCATCTGCGTACATTAAAATCTGAGAGTGTTTGATGACGGTAGTTAGATCATTAATAAATATGTTGAAAAGCAAAGGCCCCAAATGACTGCGTTGGGGAACACTTGATGTTACCTTTAAAGACTTAGATATTGAAGACTTAAAAAGTACCCTTTGAGAGCGATGATCTAGGTAAGATGCCAGCCATCGGATCAATGGAGAAGGGAAACCAAAAGCTTTGAGTTTGGTTATGAGCAACGCATGCGATACAGTATCGAAAGCTTTACTGAACTCGGTGTAGATAATCAGTTTGGCTACCTACCGAAAAGTTGTGATTGACAATAGAGGTAAATTCCAACAGATTGGTTACCGTTGAACGGTTCTTTACAAAACCATGCTGAGACATACTCAACAATGGGCGAATATAAAACTGTAATTGATCTGTGATAATCTGCTCAAACAACTTAGGAATTGCACACAGCTTGGCAATACCTCTGTAGTTCGATATATCAGACTTACTATCCTTTTTGAATAAGGGAATTATATAGGATTCTTTCCAACCACTTGGCATATACGAAGTAATAAGGGATAAATGAAATAAGGTGCAAAGGGGAATATATAAGTTGTCAGCACAGCCTTTTAAGATACAACTAGGAATATTATCCGGACTAGGAGAAAAAGAGGGTTTAACCAATTTTAGATATCGCAAATTAATACTGCCGTCAATAAACGGCATATTGAAGTGATTAAATTCATCAATTTTGTAAGGGTAAGAAGAACTATTTCCACAGGCACTATTAGAGTAGATGCCCTGGAAAAATTTAGCAAAAAGGTTCGCAATCCCATCATCAGAGCTACTTGCAACTCCATCAAACTCCATACTAGTTGGAAATAACTCTGATTTGTTTTTGATTTTGATGAATTTAAAAAAATTTTTGGGATCACGTTTAATATTTACTTTTACTTTGCACAAATATCTACTATAGCACGATTGATTAAAAATGTTGAATTTACTATGAGCCGCGGCATAACTCGCATAATCAGTTGCGGAACAAGAGCGTTTAAATTTTTTAAATAACCGATTTCTAATATTTTTAGACGGACCAAATTTATACAAAACCAAGGCGGACGCTTAGAATCATCGGTAACATGTACTTTAGGCACACATTTATTGATATAATCCAGCATAGTCGTGTTGAAAAACCGCACGGCAGTATCAATATCAGAAGAAGAACTTAATATTGACCAATCCGTGGAAGCAAGCAATGAGTTGAGACGATTGAAATTAGTATGTTTAAAATTAAAAGCTTGTCTTGACCAGTTCTGACGAATTTTGTTAATTTGTTCTACGTCCTGTACGTATATTGGTGGTGGCTTGTGAATTTTAGTAGGTGGTCGAGGTTGATTTGACGCATTAGAATTTGCTTCTGTACCACTGCCGCCTTCAGCCGTTTCGTCTTGCGAGAGGAGTTCGAACGTGTTATTTGTATTAGGCGCGCTCAGCCAGTACTTTTGCAGTGTTGTTTGTGTTGTCGTTTGTGTTTGAGTTTTTTTCCTACTTTTTTACTATTGCTCTTTTGTTCGGAAGAGTTGTTGGGAGAGAGCTTACTACGGTTGCGTTTGTGAACCCACAATTGATTGATTGAAGTTTGCTCTTGCGTGTTTGATGTCTTTTTTCTGATCAATGTTGTTGCCGAAGAGAGGGAGCAAATTGGCATTGTAGCTGAGAAAGATGACGTAAATGTAATAAAATTAATCCGACAAATGTATTATGCAGTTTACTGCGATAAATGTTATAATCTAATTATAAAAAAAAAATATATATATAATATCTACGTTTGTACATTTTCGTTTCTTGATTGATTTCCGTGCCACAGGTCTGCGATTGTATGTGTAAAAAATAATTTGGTTTATTATATGGATTCATTTGTTGAAAGCTGTAGGGAAAAGAGTGATTTACAGTGGTGATCTCTGCGGGATGTCATTATGCAGCTGCTCTTCTTTTGATAGCGTGTTGCTAACTTTTACTCGGAATCTTCTATTATTAAGGTAAATGCGAATATTTATGGTCCGAGTTTCCATTAGTAGAGCTGTTGAATAATGCAGTGAATTCATACTATGTCAAAATCTTCTTCCATATCAATGGAAAGAGCTGAGACGTGGTGTTTTGATGAGAGTTTGTTGCAGATGTAATTATCTACTATTAAAGAAGATCTATGGTGCATCTGTTTGCTTTGTATGAGTACTGGTTTAGGACAGCATGTCTTCTTGATTGAAAAACCACATACTAATAATTATTTTTGAGAGTTTTTTTAAGAGGTTCTTGATATGCAGGAGAGTAGTGATATTGGACGGTACCCATTAACTGAGTTTTTTTGGTTTATTGGTCTTGTTGGAAAATGATGCTGGTGTCCAATACTTTATTACAAATGTCTATGACTTTACTGAAGCCAACAGGGTGAAGGTTATATCATAGGATATGTTATCAAAGCCAGCAACACAATATTTAAAATCTTCTAAATTAACTTTTTCACCTGCTTCTGATGACATTCCCTGTTGTGTTCAAGCTTTACATAAACCACTCTGCAAGTTGTTCGACTTATCCTTGTATACATCTATTCTGCCTAGTATTTGGAAGCAATCGTATTTCATTCGTTTTCAAAAAAAAAGGCAGTAAGGCGGATATTTCAAATTACAGAGGTACTGCTAAGGTGTGTGCAATTCCGAAGTTCTTTGAACGTATTAACACTGATCAGCTTCAGCATTTTGTTCTACACTCATGGGAACAGAGGAATTTGTAGGAATTGTGGTGTTTCGCCTACTTAGAAAACAATTTTATTCTTGTAAACGTTGATAGGCAATTCAGTGCACGATATTAAATTTTCTGATGAACTAGATAGTAGCTGTTAAAGAGTTTAGATTAGATTTTGGAGGTCGTGAAAAGAGATCTGCTACAACGTTGGTGTTGCCTGGTTTGTGGATTAGCTGGTGATTATACTCTTCGAACTAAGTTTCCCACCGCTCCATTTCCGTAGTAGTATTTTTGTTACTAAGTGCAAAAGTGAGTGGCTGATGGTCAGTCAAAATTGTAACCTTTTTAGATCCGTACAGGAAGCAGTGTAGGGATTGTGGAGCCCAAATAATTTCAAACATTTCCTTTTCGTTTGCTTCAAAATTCTCTTCTGAACGACCGAGAGTTCTTGAAAGGAACGAAATTGGTCTACCTTCCTGAGATAGGACTGCGCCTAAGACGTAATCAGAATCATTCGTTGTTAACTCAAAAGGCTTATCAAAGTCGTGGTAACGGAGTATAACGAAATCAGATAATTTATTAATTGCTGAAACGTTGCTCATTAAGGTTAAGTAATACTTTTTTTGAAAGATTTTCGGAGATACAACCCATGTCACCTCGCAGTATTTCCGTTAAGGTTTTGGAAATTTCGGCATAGCCGCGAATGAACTTACGATAACGACCTGTGGTTCCTAGAAATGAAAAAAGATCATGAACCGGTTTTGGGCGGGGGAATTTGGTCATCTAAGGTACGTTAAGGTGCGTTCCGAAGACAGAATGGGAGTCGTTTCAATTCATATTTTCCGTTGTTTATGGGGAAAGCTGTATTTTCAATATTCGATTTTTTGAGTGATATTTGGTGAAATCCGCTTTTGAGATTGACAGTTAGGAAATACTTGTTTAACCTTAAGTTAGTCAAGATTGTATTCAAGTTAGGAGTGATGGAGGTTTGGCTATCAACGAGAGCTATCGGTATAATTCGGCCGCGTATCGATATCGGTCAGCAGCAGAATTACGACAAGGCCGTCACCAGCAGAGGCCGAGTGAGAGAAGACAAGAAGCCAAAAGTTGTTGAAGAAGCCAAGTCGTAGACCGTTGAAGCGTATCTATTTTAATTTTTACTTTATTATAATAAACACATTCATTCATATCATATTCTTATATTCATATCCGGAATTGGATATTTATCTGGTATGGTGTCTTCATTGAGTTTCCTATAATCAATGACCATACCACATTTTTTTGTTATTGAAGCATCCGTTTTTTTTAAACTACCTATACATGGTAATTTGTATGGTGATTTAGAACTTCTCGAAGAAGTTACTCTGTTTGTTTAGAATAGATTGGTCGTTCACTTTTTGTGCGAATTTCTGCTTTGACGTTTGTCAAGAAGATGAGGCTTTTGTCTGGGTCCGAAAAGAGGGTCAGATATGAATCTATGATATCAGAAATAGTTTTTTCGTATGTACGAGTTAATGTTGAAGTTAAATTTGGAGGTTTGTGACTATTTCGAACTCTAATTGCTCTAAGGGATACTGGAATTCGTTAAGTAGGGTGAAATAAGTGTAGATTACAGTTATAAGGGGGTTTATTGTATCCTTGCCTATGATACCATCAAAAGTTTGTAGACCGTGTAGTAAAAAAAACTGTACTTTGCCTATTACGTCGTTAAATATTTTAATATTGGCATGGTGAGTAATGGTGACTATCCTGTGACGGAGTTAGCGGTTAAAATTAAAAAGAAATTAATTCATTTCGATTATTTATGAATTGGGGTTTATTATAATTTTTATTAGACCCTGTGCCAAGCAAAAAATTTGAGCACTTTCCCGTTTTTCATTGTAAATGGGTAGAACTATGGGAACTATGGGCTAATCTAAAAAAATGTATATCATCATTCTCGGGAGCTTCTTCTACATTGTAAACCTGTTCATTGTAATCTTGCCGGTAAAACTGCTCGTTGAGGTCGGTTTGGCTATTGTCTATTTCTTCAAATTGCTGTTGTTCGTCATTGTGGATTATGGCTTCGGTTTGGAATATTTGTTGTTTTTTGTACGGTTGTTGTGCGGACAGTGTAAGCGGTATTTTAGCATTATTCTGATTGTTGGGGATAGACCTGTTATTATAGTCTAACTGACGAGTTCGGATGGAGGGATCATTGTCCATTGGTATTGGCGGTTTTGGCGGAAGAGGTGGTCTGTACTGAGGTTAGTCGAAGTTTTGTTGTGGAAGGTGACATTGCTGCATTTGTTGATGAGGGCGGTATTGATTCAATTGTTGTTGAAGGCAGTATTATTGGGGTTGTTGTTGTGGGCGGTATCGTTGGAATTGTTGTTGTGGGCGGTACTGTGAATTGCGGTTGACGATAGTGTCTCTGGATGGGTCTAGGATGGTAAACTGCTTGGGTGAGTTGAGACAAAAAAGATTTGGTGGTTTTGTTCGAAGGGAAGCCCTTCGTCATCGCGTAATTTATACGAGAGTTTATATAACGTAGCTTCAAATACAAATGCAAAACCTGTGGATAAGCTGGTTAGTTCTTTTACGCTTAGCAGGCATGGAAGCTCTCCGTGGATCTCGTACGAAAGTATCTAGTACCTTGTCATGATATGTTTGGGTCATGACATTGAGTGCATCTTCACTCAACTGTAGGCAGTCTATCTTATCTAAAATTAGTAACAAGTGATAAAATACTTTCTGGTAAAAGTCGGTTATCGAACTGTTACGTTGTATCAAAGTCGTCAATTGATACTGGAGGGTCGAGATATCTCTCTTGTCTAAATAATGAATCACCTGACATTGCTTTATTTGAACCCAAGCTAATGGAGTTCGGTATGCTTCAAGAGCGGCATCAGCTTCTCCAACGATTTTATGTCGGATAGTGTGCAAGATTAAAAAATACTTTGCCGTGTCCTTGTATTGTGAATATAGGGTAACAATCATATCAACAGCTTTGCGCCAGGAATTGCATTCTCTTGGCTTTCCCGAAAAGTCTCGCAAAGTTTTTGCAATGTCAGGAATTCTTTCCGTGTCCGCAATGTTCCAAGTAAAATCTATAGGGTGAACTGTCTCTGGTTCTATTGAAAGATTAAGGACCTAATTAATAATACGGGCTATCTCTTGTTTTGCCTCTCCGAAAAGGCTTGTGGGAGTATATGGTTAGTTATTGGGTGCGGATTAGTCATGGTGTTGAGTAAAAAGTTATTAAAACTATTAAATAAATCTTTAAAGTTTGGCATAAAGGTTTAAAATTTTCTATTTCCAATTTATTTAATGATTTTCTTTTGGAATTTTAATGAAGGTAATGTTTACATAATTTATTTCTACTCAAATATATATTAATATATATATATATATATTTTGGCGCGACAGGTCTATGGGACCCAAGGCCTAGCTTCTCGCAACCATTCGCTTTGTGTGGGTTTTCAATTTTTGGGACGAATGGAATAATAATAATTTTAATTTTAAAGTTTACAATATTTTTAATTCTAGGAGGTGTTGTGAAAACAAAATACTAAAAATTCGAAGAAAATAGAAAAAAGAGTAAGAATTAAGAATTACTGCTTTGTTGTTTTAACGATCATCGTCGCTGGTTTACCGACGCGAATCAACCAAGGCTTGTACATTTTCACTCCTAAAAGAAAAACAGGAAAAGCTTCTGCATCACTTAGCCCAATGATGAAAAAGAAGATAGATGCATTAGGTCAAGCGCAATTCAGCAAACATTTTTGTTCGCTCCAAATCCTAATGGAAGTATGACCAAACCAATGAGGATAGATCTACGAATGCTACAAAACTTAAACGTCCATCTATTACGGTTTTAAAGAGAAATTCAGTGTATGTGTATGGCTTGTTAAAAAGCATAAGCATAGATTACTATGCTATCAAGTCAATCTCAAATGGAATACAATTTTTGTGTAATCTGATAATTTGAACTTAACCTCCCACAAGCTCAAAGAATACAACTGTTAATTTTTCTCATACGCTAACAGGGAAATAAAACTATATAAGGCCGTGCTTTCTGGTTTGGATGAATAAAAAAGTTAAAAACTTATTAACATCTCTTGGACTTTGATATCAAAACTGTAGAGAAAAGCACAAGGAACGGACTTAACATCCTTTTATATATAGTGTACTTTTCTAACAAATAAATTACGTTAAAATAGCTGCGAAACGGCTATGCATGCATCAATCACACTTAAATCTGCTGGGAGTATAAATCCAAACCACCCAAGAAGATAACTAAAATAACTCAATGTTACTACTGCCAGCTGTTTGGTCATGGGTCAAATAACTGCAACGTAAAATTAATTTTTTTTTTCATATAATACATAATGTATTTATTTAAAATAATTATTAATTAGTACTTCCACATGGGGCTTAAAATTGTCTTGTATATTGTTGTCTAGTTGTCCAAGGACAGCTTACTCTTCGGGGACAACAGCCACGACATTTTTCCAGCTTTTGCCAGCACGGACCGCTGAACCATTGTCACATGTCTTTGAAATGTAAGTATGACTCCAAGTTATTTATGCGCAGGCTGGTGCTTCAGAGTAGAGCCTAGCAACGATATACCAGAGCATGACAATGGCCATGTGGCATACGTAACACAGGAACATTTGCTGGCAACGTAAAATTTAATTCGTTTATGAAAACCAGTAGTATAAACACGCTATACATTGTGGCATGGAATTGTTGAGCCGTTAAAAATAAGAGGTTGAACTCTTAAATTATCTTAGTAGTAATAAATTTTTTTTTATTATTTTATTATTTTTTTTCCCCCCCAAAAGAAGAATACATTGTCTATTATAGAAAAATAAATCGACTATTGTACAGATTAATATTTAGGACAAGTGGGTGAATTTCAATTTTACAATCAGTTTGTAAAGTCGTGTTGTGACTGGAACAATGAGTAAGTAATGTAATGAAGTAATGTGTTATGTGAGGTCCACTGGTCTCACCATTTTTAGCCTACGTTGCCGAGTTAGTTCATCTAATGGTAATGTATTCACACCATCGTTCGAATGCTGGGAAAGTTTGGTTTGGTATTTTCTGCTCAAATTGATTATTTCCTCATCTACTGTCGCAATTCTTAGGACTCGATGAAGGTCCGTGTTGGTGATATTCCATTGGGCTTTGGTGATCGTGCGAATAATTTTTGATTGTTGCCTCTGGATTAACTTTATACTTGATTTTTTGGCAAACTCCCATATTTCGGCTCCATATGTCCAAATTGGTTTAATAATTGTCTTATAGATTAGGAGCTTGTTTTCAAGTGAAATGTTTGTATTTGGTTTGAGCAGCCAGTGCAGTTGTCTTACTTTCATTTTGATTTGGTCACGCTTTATTTGTATATGGTGTTTCC
Organism: Cacoxenus indagator; assembly: GCA_035041755.1. Lineage (NCBI taxonomy): Eukaryota > Metazoa > Arthropoda > Insecta > Diptera > Drosophilidae > Cacoxenus > Cacoxenus indagator. The sequence goes on from JAWNKX010000239.1 coordinate 504,886, forward strand.
AGTTTAGTTTACTGTCAATATATAATCCTAAGTACTAGCTTCTTTTTGAATGGTTACGTCGTCTCCGTCAACATTTATATGGATTGGTGTTAATCTAGTCTTAGTAGTGCATATAACTTGTACTGTTTTGTGTTTGTTTATTTTAATATGCCATTTTCTAAGCCAGTCGAATGTTTTTTTAAAGTCTATTCCAACATGGATGTTGCAGTATTTATGTTTTTATGAGCACTTAGGAGTATTGTGTCATAGGCGAAAGTTTTTTTTTTCGACGAATTGTGAGTGGGATATGGTATGTCTGCTGTGTATAGGGTATATAATAAAGGTCCTAGCACACTTCCCTGTGGAACTCCTGAATTTATTTCAATAATAGTTAGGTATTCGTCTGAGTATTTAACTAAGAAGTATCTACCTGTGATATATGATGTTAATAGATGTGCTATGTTTTGAAAGTTGCAATCATCGACGAATTGTGAGTGGGATATGGTATGTCTGCTGTGTATAGGGTATATAATAAAGGTCCTAGCACACTTCCCTGTGGAACTCCTGAATTTATTTCTCTAATGGTTGAGTATTTAATTCTAGTTCGTCTGAGTATTTAACTAAGAAGTATCTACCTGTGATATATGATGTTAATAGATGTGCTATGTTTTGAGGGAATATATTGTTTCCATTTAAGTCCTTTATGCCAAACCTTGTCAAAAGCTTTTTCCACGTCCAAGAAGAGTCCAATACAAAATTTATTATCGTCAATGTCATTTAGAATTTTGTGCGTAACTGTGTGCACTTGTTGTATCGTTGAGTGACTTCTTCGGAAGCGAAGTTGCTGATTTGGAATGATGTGCCTGCGTTCTATTATTGGCAATAGTCTACT